>JAKSZU010000009.1:67003259-67450108 GCA_026018925.1 Tupaia tana | reverse complement strand
GTCAGGATTTTTGGCATTCACAGACACACACCCAGCATGAGTTTCAAGCGCAGGGTCTAGGACTAGAACCACAGTTAACCATGTGAGAGTCCAGAGTCTTAAACATATTACCTGCTGGCCCCATCTAGGAAAGTCTTAATGTGACAGATTTGTTTAGAGCAGCGATCTCAAACTCAAATGCTTTCAGAATCCAAGACAGTAGCATAAGCATCGGATTATATATAAGAATGTAAATGGCAACTGATACTTAGCCTTGTTGTTATGGGAGTAATAGGAGTCAGTGAGATACCTGGGAAAGATACAGTTCTAGCTACTTTTTTTCAGTTTATGAATATATGCCAAATCTTCTAATTTTGAGAGGCAATTCTAAAGATCATTGTTTTAAGTAATTTTTAAAATTTTATTTTTAAATAATAGTAAGAAATGCAGATGTTGCTGGTCCTATGTACCAATGCTATCTAGGTCAAATAACTCCTGTATTCTCCCAAACATTATCTCCAGATCAGTGGAGCCAGCTTATGTCTACTTACAAGAGCGAATCGTGGATATATATATATATATATATATATTTTTTTTTTTTTTTTTTTTTTTTTTTTTTTTTTTTTTTTAGGAGAGGTTTTGGCTATAGCGCGCGTGCGCTCTCCAGAAAGACAGAGAGACAGAAAGTGAGAAATCACCCCCCAGGGATGATGGCCACTCTGCAATCCCTTCTCCTCCATCCTCCTCTTGGGATTTTGGACACGCATGCACACTCACTCGACATGAGTTTAAGCCATCAGGTCCGGGACTCTAACCGCGGTCAACTAACTACATGGGATTCCAGCGACATAGCCATTACGCCAACTGCTGGTCCCAGAAAGCAAGTCACCAGGTCCAGGACTAGAACTGTGGTCGGCCATTTTGGAGTGTCCAGCGCCTTCACCACCATGCCACCTGCTGGTCCTGATATATTTTTATAATTCTACCTTTAGTGACAGCACATTGGAAACTTGAAATTGGTCATGGTGGGAGCATTTACACCATGGAAATAAACAAATGCTACCAATCTGTTTTCCTTCACCTTCTTAGTCTTTATTTTCCAGAGAAATGGTATATAGCACAACACTGGTATAGAATGGATTTGTTCTAGGGTTATTGATATGTGGCACCTGCCCTAGAGGATGATGTCAAATGTTCCTAATTTATCAGGGATGGTGTGTTAGGTAGGAATATTTGGATTGCAAGTAACAAAACTTAATTCATATTATCATAAATAAAAGAGTTAATTAAGAGAATACTTACATAGCTCACAGAATTGAGGAAAATTAGATATTAGGTTTTGATGGGTCGGTGAATTGGAATATAACTTCAGTCTACTCTAGTCCACATCATCTGTCCATTAATGGGTTCAGAGGGTAAAGTGTGAAGAAAGAACATCTTTCTCAGTTTTCCATTCTAAGGCATAGGTTAAAATTCTCATTGATCAATGTTTAGTCCCATAATAACACTTTGGATCAATCAATAAAACAACTGGATGAGGATATATAACCAGATTTATGGTAAGAACAGTCTGGGTGATATGGAAACTAAACAGTGCACTGTCAGCAATCATATTAGGATATGGTTGGGGTGACAAAGGAATGTTTCATAGTGGAAAGGACTTTTGTTTTGTTTTGTTTTTTAACCAGAAAAAGTTGGAAAGAAAAAATAGATGACGAACAGGAAAAGCAAAATAACACAAACATATTTTATAAATAGACATTCTTTTCTGTATTAGGAAGATTATGTAAATATTGGAATCTTCAATTTTTCTTATGGTATGTACATGAAAGCATGGAAAAAGTCAACCAGAGAAATATGTTTCTATAGAGCTATTTGACACACAGAAACATTTTTATTTTTAGGATTTTGTCCTAGGGCACATCAGAGAGATAACAAAGAGAGAGGGAAAGTGAGAAATCACCCCCCCCCCAAGAAGGGATGGCCACACCACCCTTCTCCTCCATTTTCTCTGAATTTTGGGCATGCAGGCAAACACGCCCAGCATTATTTTCAAGCCAAAGAGTCTGGGACTTGAACCATAGTCAGCTATGTAGGAGTTCATTGCCTTAACTACTACTCTACCTGCTGGTTTCAAAACACATTTTTTTTCCCAAATGGCTTGTGCACTTCCCAAAGACAGAGTGAGACAGAGATAGAAAGAGAGAGAAAGTATTCCCCATGGGGTATGGTCAAGCCTCAATTCTTTTGCCTCCATTTCTCCATCTTTTGGGACTTGAGGCATGTAGGCACATGTTCCTGATGTGTTTTTCAAGCCACTCAGGCAAGGATTTGAACCACAGTTGGCTATGTGGGTTCCAGTTGCCTTTAACCACTAGGCCACGGGACTGGGTCAGACACCCACAAACTTTTAATCTTTTCATTAGTCAGGTCTCTCAAGAGAAATAGAACCGTGTGTGTGTGTGTGTGTGTGTGTGTGTGTGTGCGTAAAGAGAGAGATAGAGAGAAAGAGAGATTTATTATAAAGAATTGAGTCATATTATTATGGAGGCTGACAAGTCTCAAGATCTCCAGTTGTCAGCTAGAGAACTAGAAGTGCCAATATTGGAAGTTCAGTATGAGAGACAGCAGAATCAACGGTTTAGGTACGAAGGTGGAAAAAAATTACCTATGCCTCAACACAAACATTAAGGCAGGCAAAGTTTCCCACTATATGAAAGTAAGTCTTGGGACCAGCAGTTAGCGTAATGGCTATGTCACTGGACTCCCATGTAGTCGACTGTGGTTTGCATCCCGGACCCGGTGACTTAAAACTCACGCCGGGTATGTGTGCGTGAGTGCCCAAGATCCCGAGAGGAGAATGGAGGAGAAGGGATTGTGGTGTGGCCATCCCCCCTGGGGGGTGATTTCTCGCTGTCTCTCTGTCTGGTGAGCACACGTGCCCTATGGCAAAAAACCTCTCAAAAAAAAAAGAAAGAAAGAAAGAAAGAAAGTAAGTCTTTTTTTTCCAGATTTTTATTAAATGAATGTCACCCATATTAGGAAGGGTTATCTGCTTTTACTCAATTTAACAGTTCAAATATGAGTACCATGCAAAATAACCTCAGAGACATTCAGAAAAATGCCCTATTAAATGTCTAAATGCCCCAGACACCCCATGGCCCAGTCAAATTGACACATAAAATTAACCGTTATGATCCATTTTATCCCTTTTTGGAGGGGAGGGCAGACGTTATGTCCATATAACAACTAGGGAGAGAGTACTTAAATTTTGACTCCAATGTATTTATGTATACATTGTGTATGTGTGTGTGTGTGTGTGTGTGTGTGTGTATGCAATTCTGTTGCTTAAAAACCTTAAAGCTGACTGACAAATTAACTAAATAAAAAAACTTTTTATAATGCTAGCCCGTGGTGTGGTGAATAAGGTGGCTGGATCCCGCATGGTTTGAGTTCTGGACCTGGCTGCTTAAAAAACATGCCAGATGCATATAGCCTGTGTACTCAAAATCCTGAGAGGAGGGAGAAATGAAAGATACTGTGATGTGGCCATCCCCCACAGGGGGAGCTTTCTTGCTTTCTCTTTCTGTCTTTCTCTAGTGGGAGCACACACCCTCCGGCATATTTAAAAAAGAAAAGTTGGTATGAAATATTTATATTGAAGTCAATCTCTTTGATTTAGGGAATCACCTTGACTCACTAGCAAAACTATTCATGGTGTTTATAGCAAAAATGCACTGAGTAACATAATTTTATGAAGTGCTTTAAACTCGAAATATAAAGCAAAATATACACAAAGTAATTTCATCTATGAAATATATATAATATCTATGAAAGTTAAGGGCATCAACAAAAGAACTTTGCATTTTTGATTATCTTCTCTTTTTTTTGGAGAGTTTTTTTTTTTTTTGGAGAGTTTTTTTTTTTTTTTTTTTTTTTTTTTGCTATAGGGCGCGTGCGCTCGCCAAACAGACAGAGAGATAGAGAGATAGAAAGCGAGAAATCACCCCCCAGGAGGGATGGCCACGCCGCAATCCCTTCTCCTCCATTCTCCTCTCGGGATCTTGGGCATGCATGCACATGCGCAGGCGTGAGTTTAAGCCACCGGGTCCAGGACTTGAGAACCACGATCGACTACGTGGGAGTCCAGTGACATAGCCATTATGCTAACTGCTGGTCCCGATTAATCTATCTTCTAATGAGCATTTTTTATGTCATTTAGTAAATGAGGGATTAGAAACACGAAGATAAATGAAGGCTGCTGGGGTTGGCAAGAGCCTGTGCCCAGATAGGTAACTGCTTCTTCCTCCATTTTTGGAATGAGCTTAACAGGGAATAGACATTATAATGGTTGGAATGTGTTTCCTCTAAAATTCTTGTATTGATATTCGGTGAGCCATTGTAACAGTACTGAGAAACTTAAATCAATTATTGTATTGAAAGGTGGGACTTTGGGAGATGGTTAGATTAAGGTGGTCAAGGTGAGGTCACCATAATTGAACACTGGTGGGTTTAATTTTGAATTTTTTCAAGAATTATTAATTTAATTGCATTTATTATTATTATTATTATTACTATTTTAACTTGCTATACGACACGTGCACTCACCAGAAAGAGACAGACTGAGAGAGAAAGACAGAAAGTTAGAAAGCAAACCACCAGGTCCAGGATTTGAACCGTGGTCAGCCATGTGGGAGTCCAGCACTCTAACCACCACACCATCTGCTGGGCTCCTCCTGGTAGGTTTAAAAAGAGAAGGAATAAAATAGACACATGTCTCACCATGTGATGCCCTACATTACCACAGGACTCCACATCAAGAAGACTCACTGTGGGTGGGAGAGGCAGAAGGAAGAAACATTTAACAGACAAAAGAATGTAAAGTTCTCTTTTGAAAATTTTTATATATATATATATATATATATATATATATATGAGAATATATATATACACACACACACACACATATATATATATATATATATATATATATATATATATATAAAACATCCTTGATTTCATTGTCACGTTTTACATGCCTACTTTGAAAAATCGTATTGTGCACTATAAAGATGTATGATGAAGGAATGTAAATTAAAAAAATAAATAAAAGATTCTCACCAGATGTGGCCTGATCTTGTACCTCCAAAACCGTAAGCTGAATAATCCTCTATTATAAATTTTTCAGAATTAAGTATTTCTGCTATTAGCACCACAAGGAACTTTAAAAAGCAGTTATATAAGTAAATTTATTTGTTTATTTTCTTTCCATCATCCATTATAATTGCATGAGCAAAAAAATGCTGTAAGTATTACATTTTACTTGGGTGCACACAAGCGAAATTAAATAAGGGGTTGAACAATCTGAAGTTCATTCTGGTTGTGTAGATGAATGATGGTGGAAAGTCAGGCACTCAAATGTTAATTTCTTCTATAGAAGGTTTTTTTTTTTGGTCCAAATTAGCTATATTATTACTTCAACTCTCTGCTTTTCTTTGCCGGCGAAGGCAAAGCCTTAATGTATTTTATACCAAATTACATGTATGGCTTTTAAAGACTCACTGTCAGGTTTAATATGCTTAGTTTACTATGCTTGGATTCTGCAAATTTTACTTGCCATAAATAGCAGCTTTTACATCCTTTACATCTCTCCTATATCAGCCATGCGTCAGGATAAACAACACAGCATAAAAGAGCAGAAGGCACAGTTAAGATAGAATCATTATGCAAATAGGTTATGGCATGCTTTATATGAGAACAGCTTCCCTAAAGAGACCTAATGGGATGACTGACCTATAAAGCATTTAATTTGTTGTTAGCATTTCATTTAATTGTCTTGTAGTTCCTCCAGGAATAAAACTTTTAATTGTAAAAACTTCTAAATGACACAATGGTTAATTCCTTTTTCTGTAACTAACAGGTTCTCTCACTGTAGAACACAAAATTATGTACTGTCGTTTTATAGATGTTTCTCTGGTATGGTTTTAAAACTCTGAGGAAAGGAAAGGATCAAGTAGTTATATAGATCATTTCTTAACTTGTAAGGGCTTATTTTAGGAAATGATTGCCTTATCGATATGTGCACAATTGTATTCTATGCTCACAAAAGAGAGAAGAATAAAAACATAGGATATTTTATTCTTCATTAAAAATATATGGCTCAGCCAAGGTGGTGCAAGCTGTAGGGCGACCCTGCGTGAGACTGGGGTCACACGAGAGGCCCAGGTTGGAATCCTGAACATGCTGGGCACAGTGGTACCTGCCCATAATCCTAGCTAACCGGAGGCTGAGACAGAGGATAGAAACTGGAAGACCCTCTCAT
Source organism: Tupaia tana (assembly GCA_026018925.1). Taxonomy (NCBI): domain Eukaryota; kingdom Metazoa; phylum Chordata; class Mammalia; order Scandentia; family Tupaiidae; genus Tupaia; species Tupaia tana. The sequence goes on along the minus strand of JAKSZU010000009.1, from coordinate 67,443,807 downwards.
CAATACCCATCTCTTTCTCTCTCCCTCCTCCTCTTCATCTCGCTTTACCCCTCCTCCTCCTCTCTCTCTCTCTCTCTCTCCTCTCTCTCATAAAACAAAATAAATACAATGAATTGCTCACTTTATTACAGAAAGCCTTCTGTAATATTGAATCTAGATTCTAACATTTAATGATGAGTAATATGGTAAATATGTTAGATGCTAATAATGAATGTTAAGACATTTTTGACCATTAATAGCAGTTTTTGTAAGGGTGTTAAATATATTTCCACACACTTTATCTATACATACTTGAAACTATTTATATCATCCAAAAAACTATTTTAGCATGTAACCCAGCAGTTTTCTAACTTATGTACACCTTAGAGTCATCTAGATAGCTTCAAAAAATATTGATATCTGTGTCGCACATCCAGAGTGAGATTTGGCCTGAATTTTTGAATTATTATTTTCTTTTTTGTGAAAAGTTTTGCTATAGGGCATGTACAGTTGCCCGAGACAGAGAGACAAAGAAGAGGGAAGGTGAGAAATCACCCCACCCCCCCACAGTGGGATGGCCATGCCACAATCCCTTCTTCACTCTCCTGTCAGTATTTTGGGCACACATGTATATGCATCCAGAGTGCCTCTCAAACTGCTGAATCTAGAATTTAAACCACAGTGCTAGTCATGTGAGATCCAGTTGCCTCAACCATCATACCACTTGCTGGCCCTCAGATATTCGAATGTCTTTCTTTCTTTCTTTCTTTCTTTTTTTTTTTTTTTTTTTTTTTTTTTTTTTTTTTTTTTTTTTTTTTTTGCCATAGGGCATGTGTGTTGCCAGAGAGAGGGAAAAATCACCCTGCAGGGGGGATAGCTATGCACAATCCCTTCTCCTCCATTCTCCTATTATATTAGGATTTGGGGCACTTATGAACACATGTCTGGCATGATTTTCAAGCTCATACTAAGAACCAACCAAGATATCTTTCAATAGATGAAAAAACAAGTAAACTATGGTACATCCAGACAATGGAATATAATTCACTGCTAAAAATGAGTTCTAAAGAAGACATAGAAGACACCAGCAGATGGCGTAATGGTTACGTCACTGGACTCCCACATAGTTGACCATGGTTGGAGTTCCAGACCCAGTGGCTTAAAACTCACACTGGGCATGTGTGCATGTGTGCTCAAGATACCAAGAGAAGGATGGAGAAGAAGGGATGGTGGCATGGCCAGCACCTCTGGGGGCTGATTTCTTGCTTTCTGTCTCTGGCAAGCTCATGCACCCTATAGCAAAAATCTCTCTCTAAAAAAAAGAAGACATAGAGGAAACTTAAGTACATATTACTAAGTGAAAGACACCAACCTGAAAGTCTACATGTGGTACCATTCCAACTGTATTACCTTAATTCTGGAAAAGCCAAAAGTATAAAGACAGTAAATAGATCAGTGGTTCCTGATGTGAGAGAGGGAAGAGACAGAGCTCAGGAGATTTTTAGAAGACTGAAAATATTTTATTGAGTTGTTGGAAAAGTCATGTTTTTTTCTTCTATGCAAAAATGTGTCATAACTTTTTTGACAACCTAATATATGATACTGCAATGATGGATATATGTCATTATACATTTGTCAAACCCATAGAGTATATAACAAGTGTGAACACTAAAGTAAACTCCGAACTTTGGGAAATAATGATGTGTCAGTGTAGTTTCACTGATTGTAACAAAAATAATACTATGTTGCAGGATGTTACTGGGGGGCTGGAGGTTGTGCATGTGTGGGAATAGGGTACATGAGAACTTACTGTATTTTTAATTAAACTTTGCTGTGAACATAAAACTTATCTACAAAGTACAATTTGTCAACTCAAAACAAAAACTGGAGGAATTATGTCAATTTAAGACAAAGCAGATTTCATAGTAAGGAAAATTATCAAAGATAAAGAGGAACATACATAATAATGAAAGAGTCAATTCTCTTTTCTCTCAAAAAGAAAATAAATATAGGCCTTAAATGTGTGCATCAAAACATGACACAGAAGGTAGAAATTGGAGGAGAAAAAGATAAATTCAGTATTATGATTACATACTTCACCTAGCTCTCTCTAGTCAACAGATCTAGCAGAGAGATAATCAGTAAAGACAGTTGAGCTTTAATAGAACCACCCATAAACTGATAATGCCTGATTTTGAGACACACCATAAAGCTACAGTCATCAGCACAGTGTGGTATTGGTGAAAGAATAGGTAATAGATCAATGGAATGGAATAGAGAGCCCAGAAATTGAGCCACATAAATTTAACTCAAAGTGGAGCACACACTTAAATGTAAATTACAAAACTATAAAACTCCTAGAAGACAATGTAGGAGAATATTTAGATGGCCTTGGGTTTGGTGATGAGGTTTTTGCTTGTTTATTTGTTTGTTTGTTTGTTTTAACACAATACTAAAAGTACCATCCATGAAAGAAATAACTGATAAGTTGGATAACACTAAAATTAAAAACTTCTGCTCAGTAAAAACACTCTCAAAAGAATGAGAAGATGATAAGCCACAGACTAGAAGAAATATTTGCAAACGACATACCCGCACACATCATTTATAGCAGCTTTATTTATAATTGTTGAAATTGTAGTCAACCAACATGGTACATCCATACAGTAGAATATTACTCAGAAGCTAGAAGGAGGAAGAGGATGGGGAGGAAGAGGTTCACATTTTAATTTCACAGCAAAATTTATTAAAAGGGGAAAGGGAGAAGTAGAGGGAGGAGGAGGGGAAGAAGAAAGTCTATGAAGACATGGAAAAATTTAAATGCATTTTTTTCATTAAGCGAATATTTATTCAGCATCTACTAATACATACAATGTTCTTGTGAATTAATATATATTATTCACAGGTTTTTATAAACAGCTTTATTGAGATATATTGGTTTATTGGGGAAGTCATGATGTACTTTTTCTGTTTTTCTATGGAAAAAACGTGTCATGACGTCTCTGACAACCCAATAATTCACCTATCATACAATTTACTCACGTAAAGTGTACAATTCAATTGCTTTTGGTATACTAAATGCATTATTAAGTGAAAGAAATTTAACTGAAACTTTATATGTATGATTTGAATTACGGAAGAGTCAAAACTACAGAGACAGTAAAAAATAAGTGGTTGGGGGTTTAGAAAGAAAAGGCAGAAGGTAAAAAACAAAATTTTAAGGGGAGTGAAGCTATTCTATATACTATAATGGCAGGTACATATCATTATATATTTGTCAAGACTCAGAAAATGTAAAATGCCAAGAGTGAAGTGTAATGGAAAGTGTGGACTTCGGGTGATAATGATGTGTCAGTGTAGCCTCATTGATAGTAACATATGTACCACTCTGGCACATGATGCTGACAGTGGAGGAGGCTCATGCATGGAGTAAGGGTACATATTTCCATCTGCTCTCATGAATTTATGATAAATTTGGCTGTGAATGTAAAAATGCTGTAAAAATTTAAAAATTAGGTTATATAGTTATTCATTTTTTTATTGCCATTTTAATGTACATGGAATCATAGTCTTTGCCTGCTCCAATGTCTCACAGAGTTTCGAGTGTTTTCCAGCAGTAGTTATATGGTTTGAGGTCTTTGATTTAGAACTTTGATTCACTCTGAGTTGATTTTTATTAGTGGCGAGAGATAAGGGTCTAGATTTGTCTTTCTGTGCAGATGGATACCCAATTTTTTCCAGCACCATTTGCTGAAGAGGTTTTCTTTTTCTCACTGGATTGACTGTTGCCCTTTGTCAAAAATCAGTTGGCTGTATGTTTTGGGGTTTATTTCTAGGGTTTCTATTTTGTTTCAAGTGTACACATGTCTGCTTTTGTGCCACTACCACTCTGTTTTGATTATCACAACTTTGTAATATGTTTGGGGGTCAGGGAGTGAGATGCTGTCTACTCCACTCTTCTTGCACAGTTGCTTTGGCAGTACAGGGTCTTTTATGATTCCAGACAAATTATATGATTGCTTTTCTAAATCTGTGAAGAATATCTCTGGTAATTTAATTGAGAGTGCACTAAAACTGTTGATTAATTTGGGTAGAATCTGCATTTTGGTAATATTAATTCTCCCAATCCAAGAACACGGGACATCTTTCCACTTTTTTTGGTGTCATTTTCAATTTCTTTTTCAAAGATTTTCATAGTTTCCCTTGTAGAGGTCTTTGACTTCTTTGATTAGATTTATTCCTAGGTATCTTACACTTTTTTAGTTATGGTAAATGGGATTACTTTCTTCAGTTCTACCTCAGTCTGCTTGCTGTTTGTATATATAAATGCTATAGATGTTTGTATGGTGGTTTTGTATCCTGCCACTTTATTGTATTCACTTATCACTTCTAGGAGTTTTTTCATAGATAACTTTGGGTCTTCCATGTATGCAATCATGTCATCTACAAATAGATATCATTTCACCTATTATTTCCCTACTCAATGCCTTTTATTTTATTCTCTCTTCTGATTGCATTGGTTAGGACTGCCAGAACTATATTGAAAAAGAGTAGAGACAGTAGGAAAAACTCATCTTGTATCAGTGTTTAGTAGAAAAACTTTTCACTTCACCCGATTCAGTATGATGTTAGCTATGGGTTTTTCATAGATGGCTTTTATTATGTTGAGAAATGTCCTTTCTATGCCAATTTTGTTGACAGTCTTAATCATGATGGGATGTTGTATTTTATCAAATCTTTTTTCTGCATTGATTGATATAATCATATGACTTTTATGTTTTTGTCTGTAAATATGGTGTATTACATTTATGGTTTTGGGTATGTTGAATCACCTTTGCATACTTGAAATAAAGCCTATCTGGTAGTAATGTATAATTTTTTATATGTTGTTAAATGCAATTTGCTAACATCTTAGTGACAATTTTTTGCATCTATATTCATCAGAGATATTGATCTGCAGTTTTCTTATTTTTTCATAGCCTTATCTGTTTTGGGGATGAGGGTGATAGAGGCATCATAAAATGAATTTGGGAGGATTCTTTCTTTCTGGATCTTTAGAAATAGTTGGAGTAGAATGGGGGGTTAATTCTTCTTTAAACGTTTTGTAGAATTCGGAAGTGAAGCCATCAGAGCCTGGGCTTTTCTTTGTCGGGAGGTTATTACTGATTCAATCTCATTGCTTATTAAGATCTATTCTTGCTTCCTATGTCTTTCTTACCCAATCTTCGTAGAATATATGTGTCCAGGAATTAGTCCATTTCATCAAGGTTTTCTTGCTTGTTGGCATATAACTGCTCATAGTATTCTCTAATGATATGTATTTCTATTGTGTCTGTTGTAATATTGTCTATTTCATTTGGAAATTGATTTATCTGGTTTCTTTCTCTCTTTTTAATTAGTTTAGCTAATGATGTGTCAATTTTGTTTATCTTTTCAAAAATCTACCTTTTGGTTTCATTTATTTTCTGTATAGTACATTCGTTTTCTATTTCATTTATTTCTCTTGAATCTATATTATTTCTTTTCTTGGCATTTTGTTGTTGTTGTTTTTTCAATACCCTAAGGCATGATGTTAGGCTGTTCATTTGCCATAATTCCATCTTTTCCTTATGTGCTGTAATTGCTATGAACTTCTCTGTTACGACAGCTTTTGCTCTGTCCTATAGGTTATGGAAACTTGTTTATTCATCATCATTGGTTTCAATGAACCTTTTATTTCCTTCTTAATTTGTTCAGTAAATTGTAGAGTCATTCAGGAGTAGGTTGTTTAGTTTCTATATGTTTGTGTATTTTTCTGATTTTTTTTTTCTGAAATCACTATCAGATTTATTCCATCAGGGTTGGAGAAGATGCTGAATGTAGTTTCTATATTTTTGGTTTTGTAAAGGCTTGTTTTGTGTCCTATTATATGATCAATCTTTGAAAAGAGTCTCTGTGGGGGTGAGAAAAATGTGTTTTTTATGATTTTTGGGTGGAAGGTTCTATAGTTGCCTGTCAAGTCCATTTGATTTATGGTATCATTTAGATCCTGTTATCTCCTCATTTATTTTTTATCTAGATGATCTATCCAAAGGAGATAGTGGAGTATTTAGATCCCCAAGAATTAATGTGTTGCAGTCTTTCTCTCTTTTTAAATCTAACAGTCTTTCCTTCACATATTTGGGTGCTCCCGAGTTTGGTGCATAGATATTAATAAGCATTATATCTTCTTGAAGAATTAGCCCTTTTACTACTATAAAATGGCTTTCTTTTTTTCTTTTTACAGGTTTTGTCTTAAAGCCTACTTTGTCTGAAATCAGTATCATGACTCCAGCCTTTTGTTTTCTTTTGTTTTGTTTTGGGTTTCCATTTGCATGGAATACCTTTATCCAGCCCTTCACTTTTAGTCCATATATGTCTTTATTCATGAGTTGTGTTTCTTGAAGGGAGCAGATAGAGGGTTTCTGTTTTTTTATCCAGTCAGCCAGTTGGTGTCTCTTGATTGAAGAATTTAATCCATTAACATTTTATGTTATTGTCAATATTTCCAGACTTGCCTTTGGTTGTCTTTTGTTCTCTTATTTCTGTCTGTCTTTCTTTAATTTTGCTGGTATAGCACTCTCTTCAGTACTACTTGAAGAGCTGGTCTGGTGTTAGTAAATTCTTTTAGGCTTTGTTTATCTGAGAATATTTTTATTTTTTCTTCTCATTTGAAGGATAATCTTGCTGGGTATAGTAATCTTGGTTGAAATTATTTTTCCTTAACACTTTGAATAGATCTTCCCATTCTTTCCTTTATTGCATTTTTCTGCTGAGAGATCGAATCTTAGCCTAATGGGATAACCTTTGTAAATAACTTGACTTTTCTCTCTTGCCATTTTTAGAATTGTGTCTTTATCTGTGATTTTGGCCAATCCAGCTAGTATGTGCTGTGGAGAAAGTCTTCTTGGTTTGACTCTATTTGAGGCTCTCTGTATTTCTTGGGTCTTGATGTTTGATCCCTTCTCTAGGTTTGGAAAATTTTCTTCCAGGATTTCATGGAATAAATCATCAATGCCCTTATTAGATTCTTCACCTTCTGGGATATCAATTATTAGATGTGTGAACATTTAATGGTAGCTAGTATTTCACGTATACTATCCTCATTTAGGGAGGTTATTTTTTATTCTTCTAAGTGATTTTTTTCTATGTCAGAGGTTTTGTCTTCTAGATCTGAGATTTGATCTCCTGCGTGATCTAATATGCTTTTAACACTTTCAAGGGAGATTTTATTTATTTTTTTTGGAGAGGTTTTCGCTATAGGGTGCGTGCGCTCGCCAGACAGATAGAGACATAGAGACAGAAAGCGAGAAATCACCCCCCAGGGGGAATGGTCACGCTGCAATACCTTTTCCTCCATTCTCCTCTCGGGATCTTGGACACGCACGCACACGCGCCCGGCGTGAGTTTTAAGCCACCGGGTCCTGGACGCAAACCGCGATCGACTACATGGGAGTCCAGCGACAGAGCCATTACGTTAACTGCTGGTTCCCTCAAGGGAGATTTTGATCTCCTGAATTATAGCCTTTAACCTTGTAAGTTCTGTTTTATTCTTCTTTATATTGTTTGTCTACTCTTTCAAGTCATGAAAGGATTTCCTCATCACCTACAGTTCAATGTCTCTGTTTTTCTTGTATCTCATAGAATTTCATAGCCATAAATATTCTGATTTTTTGGGGGGAGGAGATATTTGTTTGCTATAGGGCATGCGCCCTCGCCAGAAAGACAACAAGAATTAGAGAGACAGAAAGAGAGAAACCATCCCCCAGGGGAGATGGCCATGCGGCAATCCCCTCTCCTCCATTTTCCTCTCGGGATCTTGGGCATGCACACACATCACTGGGTCGGAACTGGAACGGTGGTCAACTATATTGGAGTCCAGCGACATAGCCATTTTACCAACTGCTGGTCCCTGAATTGTTTTTACTGAATTACTTTTCAGTAATTTCCTCAAAATTTTCCATACTTGGAAAAAACCTACCGTTTTCCCTTATTGGAGACATGTTAGTTGGTTCTCTCATCCTTGAGGCTCATCTATTTTCAGTCATTTGGTGATGGATTTACTTTTGGCTAATTTGTTGGAGAAGGTTTCTGCACTTGTGAGCTCATTTGTTTCCTTTAACTGTGAGGTAATTCTGTGCTAATTTCTCTCTTCTGTGTTTTGCATGTGGTATCCATGGGAGGAGTTTTGAGCTCAGATTTATAAAGAGGAGTTTCTTCCTTTTTGTAGCAGGTTCATTGAGGGGTGAGAATTTCTCTGAGCCTCACAGTATTCAGATGTTTAGCTACTATGCACCTAGACATGTCTAGACACTCAGTGAGTGGAGGCTGAGCAGCAAAATAAGAGAGTAAAGTGGAAGAAAAAGAGAAGAGAAAACAGAAAAAGGAAGAGAAAAGAAAAGAAAAGAAAACAAAACAAAACAAAAAGGTATCTCAGATGGAAATGCCTACTTCATTGGCCTGCAATTCCCCTGCCCTATGTAGGGAGAAGAGCATAAAGAATTAGCAAGAGAAAGGAAAATGAAAAAAGAAAAAAAATTAAAAAGAAAGAAAAAGAAAAAAGAGAGAGAGAGAGAGAAATTCCCCTGCCTTTCTAGCTTTGGGTCTGGTAGGTGAGGTTGGAGAGTAGGGATTTCAGTTGGGGTCTTCTCTAAAGTTTATGTAATATTCAATGAGGTAGTCTATTTATATAGACTATATAAATAGTCTATACAAATAGTCTATATAAATAGTCTATATAGTAGTTTATACTACTCAATATTAAGTCTGAAAAATGCAAAATGATGAATCATTTCATGAAAGTAATGGCCGGTATTTGGATTAAAATACAGTATTAAAAAAATAATAGGCCCTAGACCAATAGGTAGCCTCAGGTTAAGGTGCTGGACTCTCACATGGCCAACCACAGTTCAAGATCGAGATTTGGCAGATGTGACGTTGGTCCCTGAAATGGGTAGGGCAACTGAGATGGAGATGCCTGATTAAATGGCTTGCAATTCCCCTGTCCTTTCTAGCTTTGGCTTAGGGTTAGGTCTGTGAGATAAAGTTGGAAGAAAGGGGCTTTGGCAGGGGGCTTCTCAGTCATGATGCTGGTCCCTGAAATGGGCCCATCCTCTTCTTTTGCTCTATCTCATAAAATTAACAAGTTGTCTTTTCGTTTTTATTTGGTTCAAACTGTTTTTGAATTTATCTTGAGCCTACTCTTTTTTTTTTTTTTTTTTTTTTTGAGAGGTTTTTCGGTATAGGGCACGTGAGATCACCAGACAGACAGAGAGAGACAGAGAGACAGAAAGTGAGAAATCACCCCCCGGGGGGATGGCCACGCCGCAAGCAATTCCTTCTCCTCCACTCTCCTCTCGGGATTTTGCGAATGCACGCATACGCACCCAGCGTGAGTTCTAAGCCACCGGGTCCGGGAGGCGAACCGTGGTCGACTACGTGGGAGTCCAGCAACATAGCCATTACGCTAACTGCTGGTCCCCGAGCCTACTCTTTTTTTGAAGAATATTTAATTTTATTTATTAGTTTTTAAAAATTTGCTATAGGGCGCATGGCTCACCAAAGAAAGATAGAAAGAGAAAAAGAGAGGGAAAGTGAGAAAGTAAGCTGCCAGAAATGAAATGATAGTAACAGCCCACATATTTATCATTTTGCATTTTTCAAACTTAATACTCAGTAGTTTATATAGACTACCTCATTGAATATTACATAAACTTTAGAGACAATTTCTATTATTTTCCCTTATGTTTACAAATAGAAAGTTTAAGTTTAATTCAGAGATACAGGTTAAGTGGCAGAGCCAGGACTGAAATTCATAGCCCGATTTCAAAATCTTTCTCTTGGTTCTCTCATTCCTGTCCTCACTTCTTTCCTTTCTTCTCCACTCTCTCACACACTCTCTCTTTCTTTCATAGATCTGCCACATAGTCTTTGAGATTTTGAAGCATAAAAATAGTACCTTTGAAAAATCTTGATCATTGGGACCAGCAGTTAGAGTAATGGCTGTCGCTGGACTCCCATGTAGTCGACCGCGGTTCACGTCCCGGACCCAGTGGCTTAAAACTCACGCCGGACGCGTGTGCGTGCGTGCCCAAGATCCCAAGACAAGAACGGAGGAGAAGGGATTGCGGCATGGCCATCCCCCCTAGGGGGTAATTTCTTGCTTTCTGTCTCTCTGTCTCTCTCTGTCTGTCTGGCGAGCGCATGCGCCCTATAACTAAAAAACCTCTCCAAAAAAAAAATAAATAAAATAAAATAATTAGGTTAAAAAATATTAGAAAAAAAGAAAAAAAATCTTGATTATTTATAAAATTATGGGAAGAATTGGAGAACTTTGTCTATGATTTTCAACCACTAATTCTGCAAAGATCAGAAAGCATTATTTAGAGTTGTGGGAATTACAGTTCAGGGAGCATGAATTCAAGTATGTAACCATATATATATATATATACATATGTGTGTGTGTGTGTGTGTGTGTGTGTGTGTGTGTGTGTTCTGGAGATTTGAGGGAAAGTAGGAGTTTATAAAGGTAAAAAGCTTTAAGTCATGAAAGGTAATTAAAATTGCTTTAAAGAGGAGTTTCTTCTTTTGAGAAACTGGAAAGAATGAAAGAGCTATAGGACTAGAGAAAGAGAAAGAAAGAATGTATATATGTCCATAAAACAAAAATACCATAAAATGTTGATCCAGTCTTGAGCTTTTGCAAATACCTAGCATCCAAAAGTCAAGTGATCCAACATTCATATTCCAGACAGCATCATAGGATGTGAATAAGCCTTGATGCCTTCCTGGCTTCTCCCTCCATTTTGGAAAGCACTTTATTAATTTTCTCTACACAGCCTCATCTTTATATTTATAAAGTACTTCGCAGTTTCCCTAGTGGATTTACTAAACTGTTGACTCTAATCATAACATAAAAATTGTTTTTGCTGCTGTGGACTTAATTATTTGGTAAACAAGGGCAAAAAGTGACAGAATTAAATCAAGAAATGGCCAAGTCAACACATTTTTTTTAAAAATAGAACACAGTAAGGAATTCCTAATATACTTTTCTTGGCTTGCATTTGGAGCTACCTCTTGGGAAGCTTCCCTTTTCCCTTTAATATTTGTATGCAATTATAGTCTTCTAAAAATAAAAATCATGCAAAGACTCCTAGAGGGAGTAAAAGTGCTCCCTGAAAAGAAAATTGGTGTGAGGGATAAAAGATAAGGAGAGGTCAGGTGGTCCTACTCTGGTCTGGTTAATAGAAGTGATGGGGAGGGGCTCACTATTTTTATGCATTACAGAATTATTGTTATTATTATTATTTTTTGAGTGGTTTTTGCTATAGGGCGCGTGTGCTCGACAGACAGACAGAGAGAGACATAGAGACAGAAAGCGAGAAATCACCCCCCGGGGGGATGGCCACACCGCAATCCCTTCTCCTCCAGTCTTCTCTCGGGATCTTGGGCACGCACACACATGCACCCGGTGTGAGTTTTAAGTCACCGGGTCCGGGACGCGAACTGCGGTCGACTACGTGGGAGTCCAGCGACATAGCCATTACGCTAACTGCTGGTTCCCTTCATTAGAGAATTATTTTTGAAGATGATATGTCTATTTATTTCCTAGGACTGCCATAGCAAAATGGCACAGATAGGTGGTTTAAGCAACAGAAATTTATTTTCTCATAGTTCTGGAGGCTAGAAATGCAAGATGAAAGGCTCTCCAGGTTTAATTTTTCTGAGGTCACTATCTTTGCCTTCCTTTTCTGCTATGTTCTAACATTGTCTTTCTTCTGTGTACTGCAAATACCAATCTTTCTCTGCATGTCCTAATCTCTTTTTTCAATTTATTATTATCATAATCTTGTTTATATTACATAGAATCACATATATCTTTACAGTGTACTATATTTCTTTTTCCAGAAGGAATACCTTGCATATCAGTCAAGACAAAGACATTACTATCCACATCATCATCATCAAATACCTTTTCATCATTTTTTTCCAGATTATTATTTTTATTATTCTCATTTTTTAAAACATTCAACCACTATATATTATTTTGCTTGTAAAAATAAGTTACCCAACATGAAATACTTCTCAAATCAATCCAGTTGAGAATACTATGCATGTTATCATCAACAGGTAATAAACCATTTCTGTGTTGCACTAATGTCATGCCTCTCTAGTTGTTCTCTTGCTATCCTTCTCTATAATCTTCCCATTTCCCTCCCTATTCCACACTGTCTTCAGCATCACTAACTATTTTCACTGCTTTTATTCCCTCCAATATTTCAATCTCTACCATAAAGTGCGGGTAGTTGGTATATATTAAGTGGATACATACAATATCTTTCTTTCATATCCTGGCTTGCTTCACTCAGCAATAGATCCTCCATATCCAATCACTTTCTATCCACTTTCTATAAAATGCCAGGGTCTCATCGTTTTTTATGGCTGAGTAGTATTCCATAGAGTATATGTGCCACACTTTTCAATCCATTGATCTGTTTGTGAACATTCAGGTTGGTTCCATGTCTTTGCAATCGTGAATAATGCTTCAATAAACATTGATTTGCAAGCACTTTTCTGACTGAGCATTCCCCTGTCCTTTGGGTAGATACTGAGAACTAGGATTGCTGGATCAAGTTCTATGTGTCGATCTATGAGGAATCTCCATATTGTTCTCAACGGTGGCCGAACCAGTTTACATTCCCACCCCTTTCACCACATCCCCACCAACACTTACCATTTTTTATATTTTTAATCTTTGGCACTCTGACAGGGGTTAGGTGGTATCTCATTGTGGTTTTAATCTGCATCTCCCTTATGATAAGGGATGTTGACCATTTTCTCATATGGTTTTTGGCTGTTTGTATGTCTTCCTTAGAGAGATTTTGTTCAGCTCATTTTCCCATCTTTTAATTGGGTTAATCATTTTTTTTTTTTTTTTTTGAGTAAGCCACTTGAGTTCCCTGTGTATTCTGGTTATCAGTCCCTTGTCTGAGGCACATTTTACAAAAATATTCTCCCATTCTGAGGGTTGTAGATTCACACTTGTTACTGTGTCCTTTGCTGTACAGAAACTTCTTAGTCTGATATAGGCCCACTTGCCTATTTTGGGGATTATTGCCTTTGGGAATCTTATTTAAAAAGTCTTTGCCTACCTCAATGTCTCCCAGAGTTTCCTCAGTATTTTCCATCAGTTTTATAATTTGAGGTCTTAGGTTCATATCTTTGATCAATTTTGAGTTGATTCTTGTTAATGGTGAAAGATGTTCAGTTTCATCTTTCTGCAGGTGAATACTCAGTTTTTCCAGCACCATTTACTGAAGAGGTTTTCCTTTTCCCAATGGATTGACTGGTATCTTTTGTCAAAAATCAGTTGGCTGTATGTTTTGGGGTTTATTTCTGGTGTCTCTATTCTATTCCATTGGTCCATATGTCTGTTTTTATGTCAATACTATGGTGTTTTAATAATCACAGCTTTATAGTAAATCTTGGGGTCAAGGAGTGATATGCCACCATTTCCACTCTTCTTGCGCAGGATTGCTTTGGCAATATGAGGTCTTTTATGATTCCAGAAAAATTCTATGATTGTCTTTTCTCAATCTGTGAAGAATATCCCTAGTATTTTGGTTGGAATTGCATTAAATATGTAGATTAATTTGGGTAGAATTGCCACTTTGATTATGTTAATTATTCCAATCCAGGTACATGGGATGTGCTTCCCCATTTTTATGTCCTTTTCAATCTTTTTAAAGATTTTCATAGCTTTCTTTGTAAAAGTCTTTGACTTCCTTAGTTAGGTTTATCCCTAGGTATCTTATACCTTTTGTGGCTATGGTAAAAGGGATTCCTTTCTTCAGCTCTACTTCATTCAGCTTGTTGTTCATATATAGAAATTCTATAGATTTTTGGATGTTGATTTTGTATCCTGGCACTTTATTGTATTCATTTATTACTTCGAGAAGTTTTTTTTTTATTTTTTTATGGAAATCTTTGGATCTTCTTAGTATACCATCATGTCATCTGTGAATAAAGATATTTTCAACTCTTCTTTGCCTATTTGAATGCCCTTTATATTGTTCTCTTTTCTGATTGCATTAGTTAAGATTTCCAGCACTATATTGAAAAGGAATAGAGAAAGTGGGCAGCCTTGTCTAGTATCAGTTTTTAGTTGAAAATCTTTTAGCTTTTCCCCATTCAGTATAATGCTAGCTATAGGTTTTTCATATATGGCTTTTATTGTGTTGAGAAATGACCCTTCTATACCAATCTTACTGAGAGTCTAAATCATGAAAGGATGTTGTCTTTTATCAAATGCTTTTTCTGAATCAATTGAAATGATCATACGGTTTTTATCTTTCTTTCTGTTAATTTGGAGTATTATATTTCTGGTCTTGTGTATGTTGCATTCCTAGAATAAAGCCTACCTGGTCATAATGAATAATCTTTGTTATATGCTGTTGGATATGTTTTGCAAATTTTTTTTTTTTGAGAGATTTTTGCTATAGGGCGCATGCGCTCGCCAGACAGACAGAGAGAGACGTAGAGACAGAAAGCGAGAAATCACCCCCCAGGGGGGGATGGTCACGCCGCAATCCCTTCTCTTCCATTCTCCTCTCGGGATCTTGGGCATGCATGCACACGCGCCCAGCGTGAGTTTTAAGTCACGGGGTCCGGGAGGCGAACTGCGGTCAACTACGTGGGAGTCCACCGACATAGCCATTACACTAACTGCTGGTTCCCTATGTTTTGCAAATATTTTGTTGAAAATTTTGCGTCTATATTCATCAGAGATATTGGTCTGTAGTTTTCCTTTTTTGTTATGTCCTTATCTGTTTTGGGAATGAGAATGATAGAGGCGTCATAAAATGAATTTGGAAGGTTTCCTTCCTCTTGAATCATTAGAAATCATTTGAGTAGGATAGAAGTTAACTCTTCCTTTAAAAGTTTTGTAGAATTCATAAGTGAAGTCATCGGGATCTGGGCTTTTCTTTGTTGGGAGGTTATTTATTACTGATTCAATCTCATGTCTTGTTATGAGTCTATTCAGGTTTTCTATGTCCTCCTGATTCAATGTTGGTAGATTATATGCATCCAGGAATTTGTTCATCTCCTCCATGTTCTCTTGCTTGTTGGCATATAGTCACTCATAACATCCTTCAATAATATTTTGTATTTCTATTATGTCTGTTGTAATGTTGCCTGTTTTATTACATATTTGATTTATTGCATTTCTTTTTTCTTCTTCTTTATCAGTCTAGCCAATGGTGTGTCTTGTTAATCTTTTCAAAGAAGCAGCTTTTGCTTTCATTTATTTTCTGTATGGTTTGTTTATTTTCTATTTCATTTATTTCTTCTCAAATCTTTATTATTTCTTTTCACCTGGCACTTTTTGGGGACTTTTGTTGTTGTTTTTCTAATTCCCTGAGGCATGATGTTAGGTTATCTATTTGCCACCTTTCCATCTTTTTCTTATGCACACTAATTGCTATGAATTTCCCTCTTATGACTGCTTTTGCCTTGTCCTATATATTACGGAAACTTTTGTACTCATTATCATTTGTTTCCATACATTTTTTGATTTTATACTTAATTTCTTCAGTAGTTAGGAATTCATTCAGAAGTAGGTTGCTCAGTTCACATGCGTTTGTGTATTTTTGAGGGTGTTTCTTGAAATTAATATTGAGTTTAATTACATCATGGTCAGAGAAGGTGCTGGATATAGTTTCTATGCCTTTTAATCTGTAAAGGCTTGATTTTTGTCCTACCATATGGTCAATCTTTGAAAAGGTTTCAGACTGGAGTGAGAAAAATATATATTTTGTGATCTTAGGGTGGAAAGTTCTACAGATATCTATCAAGTCCATTCAATTTATAGTGTCATTTAGATACTGTATCTATTTATTTTTTATCTGGAAGATCTGTCTAACGTAGATAATGGGGTGTTGAGATCCTCAACAATTTTAGTGCTGCTCCGTATCTCTCCCTTTAGCTCCAGTAGTATTTCCTTCACATATTTAGGTGCTCCTGTGTTGGGTACATAGATATTAATAAGCATTATGTCTCCGTGTTGAATTAACCTATTTACTATTATATAATGCCCTTCTTTGTCCCTTCTTACATTCTTAGTCTTGAAGCCTATTTTGTCTGAAATCAATATTGCAACTCCAGCCCTTTTTTGATTTCCGTTTGCATATAATATCTTTTTCCAGTTCTTCACTTTTAGTCTATGAATGTCTTCATCCATAAAGTACATTTCTTATAGGCAACAGATAGAAGGTTTCTTTCTTTCTTTCTTTCTTTCTTTCTTTCTTTCTTTCTTTCTTTCTTTCTTTCTTTTTTTAAATCCATTCGGCCAGTTTTGTGTCTCTTAATTGGGGAATTCAATCCATTAAAATTCAATGTTATTATCGGTATTTCTGGACCTGTTTCTATCATTAAGTGAGCTTTTTTTTTTCTTTTCGTTGTTATTTTGTTCTCTTATAACTGTCCATCTGACTTTTTAAGTTTTCCTGGTATAGCACTCCCTTCAGAACCTCTTGAAGAGCTGGTCTGGAGTTGGTCATTTCTTTCAGGTTTTGTTTATTCGAGAATGTTTTATTATCCTTTTTTCCCATATGAAAGATAATCTTGCTTTGCATTTCCCTGATTGTTAATTATGTTGAGCTCCTTTTCATATGTCTATTGGCCATTTGTATTTTTTTTTTTGCAAAGCCACTATAGGATAATACCTTGTACTTGTTATAATATCTGTTATAAAAAAGATAAATGATAAATATTGGCAAAGATGTGGATAAAAGGGAAACCTTATACATGGTTGGTGGGGAAGTAAATTGTTATAGCCATAATGGAAAATGGCACAATGTTCATTAAAACACTAAAAGTAGAATCAACATATGATTTAGCAATACTAATTATGAATATATATACAAACAATATCAGAGTGTTGAAAAGATATCTACACCCAGATATTCATTTCTTTTTTCTTTTTTTTGGAGAGGATTTTGCTATAGGGCGTGTGCGCTCGCCAGACAGACAGAGAGAGACAGAGAGACAGAAAGTGAGAAATCACCCCCCAGGGGGGATGGCCACACCGTAATCCCTTCTACTCCATTCTCCTCTCAGGATCTTGGGCACCCACGCACACACGCCCGGCATGAGTTTTAAGCCACCGGGTCTGGGACGCGAACTGCGGTCGACTACATGGGAGTTCAGCGACATAGCCATTACGCTAACTGCTAGTCCCCCCCCCAGATATTCATTGTAGCTCTAGAGAAAATTGTTAAAATACAAGACAGCCTAAATGACAATCAACAGATGAAAGGATAAAGATGATATTTTTTAGTCATTCAAAAGAAGGAAATCCTGCCATTGTGACAAAACAAACAATTCCGGTGGACATCTTGCTAAGTGAAATAAACCAGGCACAAAAAGGCAAAAAAAGAAGAAAGAAAGAAAAAAGAAAAAGAAAGATAATCTCGCTTTGTATAGTATTCTTGGTTGAAATTGTTTTTCATTCAACACTTTGACTATATTTCCCATTCTTTCTTTGCCTGTATTGTTTCTGACGAGAGGTCCAATGTTAGCCTGATGGGGTGACCTTTGTAAGCAACTTGACGTTTCCCTCTTGCCAATTTTAGTATCTTGTCTTTGTCTGTTGTTTTTACCAATCTAGCTATGATGTACCTTGGAGAGGATCTTCTTGGGTTGATTCTATTTGGGGTCTTATGTATTCTTGGGTCTGGATATTTGAATGTCTTTCTAGGTTTGGAAAGTTTTCTACCAGAATTTCATGGGATAGATTATCAATGTCCTTATTGTTTTCTTCCTCTTCTGGAATACCAATTATTTGAATATTGGGGCGCTTGATGGTATTCAGTGTTCCTCGTATATTATCCTCTTTTTTCTTGGTTGTTTTCTCAATCTTCTTGATACTTTTTTCAAGGTCAGAGTTTTGGTCTTCTACATTTGAGATATGATCTTCTGCGTGATCTAATCTTCTTTTAATACTTTCAAGGGAGGTTTTAATTTTCTGTATCACATTTTTCATCCCTAACAGTTCTATCTGATTCTTTTTTAAGGAGTCTATTTCTTCTTTCATATCTTGAAAGGACTTCCTCATTTCCTGGAGCTCATTGTCTCTTTTCTCTTGCATCTCAGTTAGTTTGATCTCTACAAATATTCTGAATTGCTTATCTGACACGTCCATAACATTCATTGTGTTGTCTGTGGGTGATGGAGGATTGATATTTTCCCTTGGAGGAGAGACATTTTGTTGGTTGTTCATATTTCTTGTGCCTCTGCGATTGTTCCTAGTCATGTGGTAGTTTATACATTCCTTCCTAACTTATTCAAGGTACCTTTGAGTGTTGAAAGGTGTGCAGGAGTATAAATTAGTGCTCTCTCTTCTGCTCTGCTTCCCTGTTGCTCAGGAGTACCCTGCACTATTGTCACAGGTCCTGGGTGACCCAAAGTCCTCCCTGTTTCTGAAGAGTGGTGAGTTTCCAACTAAGTTAATGAACTTCACATCAGGAGCAAAGAAAAGATGGCGTACATGTGCCATGCACTATTCAAAACATCAAAGTTCTGAGAGTCCAAAGGGAAATGGAGGGGTGGATGAGCCACGGGTCCAGGCCATTAGGGCCTGCAACCATATGCAACCTGGTGTCTGGCAATGCTGCTAGCTTGAACCAGATGCGGTGGAGAGGGTGTCAAGTTTGTCTTAAAGTCCCAAGACAAAAACCTGAAGTCCAAAAGCAAGTGGGGGTGGGGGGGATGAGCCATGGATCCTAGCCATTAGGGCCTGCAGCCATAGGCAGACTATAGGGCCTATTCTTTTGGCCTATATTTTATTTAATAGTGTGGATTTGATCTCCAAATATTTTCTATTTTGTAGTTATCTTTCTGTATTTACTTTTAGAGTAATTGTCTCATAGATTGAGAATATACTTGGTATGTTTTCTCTTTTAATTGTGTTCAAGTATGCTTTATGGCTCAGAATATATTATATCTTGGTAATGTGTGTATGTGTGTTGGGGATGAGCTTGAGGAGTATGTGAATTTCACAGTTTTTGGATAAAGTAGAAATGTCAATTAGATCATTGCTACTGAATGGTGATTTTCAGGCTAGCTATATCCTTACTGATTTCTGCCTCCTTGTTCTATAAGTTACTGAAAGAGAAGTGTTAAAATCTCCAGATATAATACTGAATATTTTTATTTTTCCTTCAAATTCTATTAGTTTTTTTGTCACAAGCATTTTTATGC
This sequence comes from Tupaia tana, assembly GCA_026018925.1. Taxonomy (NCBI): domain Eukaryota; kingdom Metazoa; phylum Chordata; class Mammalia; order Scandentia; family Tupaiidae; genus Tupaia; species Tupaia tana. The sequence goes on along the minus strand of JAKSZU010000009.1, from coordinate 67,424,550 downwards.
TCTGTTAGATGTGTACACTTTAAAAATTACTATTTTTCTCCAGAGAATTGATCATTTTATCATTATACAATGCACCATTTTTTCCTCTAATGATTTTTCTTCTTCTGAAATCAGCTTTGTTGAAAAATAATATAGCTACTACAGTGCTCACTTTTGCAGCACATATACTCAAATTGAACCAATACAGAGAAGATTATTATAGCCCCTGTGCAAGGATAACACACAAATTCATGAAGTATTTAATATTTTTCATGATAATTAAGATGCTGGATCCCAAATTGCCAACTCTGCAGTTCAAGTCCCGGATCTGGTAGCTTCAGAATCATGCCATGTGCATGTGTGTGCATACCCAAATCCTGAGAGGAAAATGGAGGAGAACAGAGTGCACTGTGGCTATTCTCCTGGGGATGATTTTTCATATCCTCTCTCTCTCTCTCTCTCTCTCTCTCTCTCTCTCTCTGTGTTTCTAACTGTCTCTCTCTTGTGTACATATGCACTCTATGGGAAAAATCTAAAAAATGAAGTGTAGATACTATAGATTTTATTTTATTTGTATTAGTGTGGTATAACCATCTACATTCTTTTGCTTTTTTCTTTGAACAGTTTTGAGATGTAAATCACATGCTTTACAAATCATACATTTAAAGTATGACATTCAATGCATTTTAGTACATTTATAGACATGTGTAACCATCACCACAATCACTTTGAAAACATATTTATTCCTTTTTAATACAATTATAGTAGTTTGTACCTCTCTAGGAATCTGTTCCTTTAAATATCTATGCTATTGGCATAGTATTACTTTATAAATTTAAGTTTGGTGCTAAGGCCTATCTCCCATTCATTTATGATTCTAATTATTTAAATCTCTTCATTTTCCTTAGATATTCTGACTAGAATTTTATCATTTTTTTGATCTTTTAAAAGAACCATGTTTCCGTTTTATTCACTTTCTCTATTTTTCTATTCTTCATTTCATTGATTTCTGCTATAATTTTTATCATGTCCTTTCTGTTTGCTTTAGGTTTAGTTTCTCTCTTCTAGTGTCTTAAGATAGATGGTTAGCATTTTTATTTAAGAACTCTATTTCTATCAGTTTGTCTTATATATTTTAGTGCTCTGTTATTAGGTGTATGTATATTTCAGTTGTTATAGCTTTCAAAAAGATTGTTTCTATAACCATTACAAAATGTCCCTCATTATGTATAGTAACATTTGTTTGTTTTAAAGTCTATTTTTTGTGATATTAGTGTAGTCATGTATTATCCCACTATTCATCTTTCTGGTAGTAACTAAATAATAGACCCTTTTCTCATCTTTTTCTGTAGGCAGCATATAATGTAATCATGTATGTTTTTTTTTAATTATTCATTTAATTTTATTTATCATTATTATTATATACTTTGAACAGAAAGAGACAGAGGGAGAGAGGGAAAGTGAGAAAGCAAGCCACCAGGTGCAGGATTTGAGCCATAGTTGGCAATGTGGGAGTCCAGTGCCGTAACCACCATGCCACCTGCCGGCCCCATGTGTGTTTTTTTTTTTTTAATTTTTATCCAATTTGACAATCTGCCTTTTAATTAGATTTTTTAAAAAACTAAAACAGTTGAAAATTTTATTTTCACATTTCACAATACAAATGAAAACTGTACTTTTTTGTCCCACTTCTCTCCTCTTTCTAATTTTTTTTTAATAGGAAGGGGAAGAAAGTCTTGCTTGACATGCTGTGAGAAAACATCCAGAGTCACAGTACCATGATCTCCTGGTGAAGTAGAACAAGTTAATATAAAACTGACATTAAGAGACCTCCCTCAGTCCTTATCTGTCTGTCCAGCTATTCCTGGCAGAGTGGGCACCATCATGGGCCAGGTGGGAGTTCTCATCATGGGCAAATGGCCTCCCATGGGTGTTCTCATTCCAGGAGCAGGTCCCAATAGCATCATCCCAGGAGGAGGAGGGCCCCTCATTGCCATCATGGGAGAGTTCCCCATATGAGGTGCTGGCATTATGCCAAGGCAAGGAGGACCCAGGAGAATGGGGGGAGGTGGGATCATCACCCCTACAGGAGGAGGAGCAGAAAATGAAGTAGGAGGTATTTTCCCTTGTTGGAATGCAGCCATTGTTTTATCAGTCAAGCTTTGAGCCTGCTCTTCCATCCTTTTCTGATAGTACTCTTTCACATTCTCTTTGTGTTTCCTACCACTGCAGTGTATTTTTCTCATGGATAGAGAATCGTGGGTGAGGTATGTATCACAGCAGTCACAATAAAACTTAAGTGTGTTGCTCCGCAAGCCGTCAGCCACTCCATTCCTTGATTAGATTGTTAAACCCATTCACATTTAAGGATATATTGATATAGTGGTATATGTGTGTGTGTGTGTGTGTGTGTTTGTGTGTGTGTGTGTATATATATATATATATATATATATATATATATGTATATATATATCTTATTTTTTGTTTTCTATACATTTGATGTCTCCCCCCCCAATTTACTGCTTCTTTCCTTAAGTGAATATTTTATAATGCAGCATTTAAAACTCATTAAGTGATATTTTCACTTTACTTTTTGAGTATTTTTTAATTGTTTGCTCTAGTGCTAGTGCTCCTAACTTGTCAGAATGAGCTTCAGATTTATACTAACTAAATTCTAGTGAGATACAGAATCACTTCATCTATATAGCTCTGTTTCTTTTCTTCCCTTTTAGGGTGTTTTTGTTATACATATGGTACCTGTAAATATCACAAACCCAACAATATATAGTTTTAATTACTATTTGCTATAGTTTAAAAATATGTCTTAAAGAAACTGAGGGGACCGGCAGGTAGCACGGAGGTTCAGCTGGCTAGATCCCACATGTCTGACTACGTGGTTCAAGTCACAGATCCAGCAGCTTGAAAACCACACTGAGCATGTATGTGTGCATGCTCGAAGTCCAGAGAAGAAATTGGAGGAGAAGGAATTGTGGAGTAGTCATCCTGCAGAGGGGTGATTTTTCATTTTGTCTCTCTCTGTCTCTGGTGACTTCACATGCCCTATAACAAAAAGAAAAACATGAAAGAGAGCTGGCTGTGTGACCTGGTGATTAAGGCAGCCGGATCTCACATAGCTGACCCTGTGATTCAAGTCCTAGACTCCTTTGCTTAAGAAACACTCTGGGTAAATGTGTGTGTTTGTCCAAAAACAAAAACAAACAAAAAAAATGGAGGGGAAAGGACTGCAGCATGACTAGTCTCGCAAGGGGTGCTTTCTCCTTTCCCTCTCTCTGGCAAACATGCATATTCTCTAGTAAATAATAATAATATTAACGATAATAATAATCAAAAAAAGAAAGAAAGAAAAAGCTGAAAGAAGAGAAAAGAGCAGCTATGTATACATGCTTTTTGCTATATTGACCTTTTTAGTTAACATTTATGGTTTTCTTCATTTGTTCTTACAGGTGTTTGCTATAAGTCATGTGTACTTGCCAGAGAGACAGAGAGATAGAGGAAGGAAGTGAAAAATCACTCCCCAGGAGGGATAGCCACTCCACAATTCCTTCTCCTCAGTTTTCCTCTTGGGACTCTTGGCATGCAAGCACCTGTACCTGGTTGTTTTCAAGCCACCAGGTCCAGGACGCAAGTCGTGAAGTCAACCATGTGGGATCCAGCCATCCCAATCACCGTGCCATCTCCTAGCTGTGTTTTTGCAGAGTTGAATTACTATTTAGTGTCATTTCCTTAACCCAATACAACTTGGCTACCACCTACCTCATTTGTGATATTATTGGCAAATATATTACATTTTTGTATGTTACATGCCACTTAACTGATTAATATTCATCCAAGCTAATGATATTTTAATATAACACTTCCTTTAGCGATGTCTGCATTTTACCAAGAATTTTCTGGAACTGAGCATGTGAAAGGAGATATAATGAAGCCCCTTATTATTTCAAAAATGGAGTTAAGAGGCCATAAAGGAGACGGAACTTCTATACATAAGAGATGAAATGCCTAGAAACATAAACTTTGGCTCACATCAACCCTTTGGCACAAGTTTCTGGAAAACCACAAGATATGCACCAAGGCCAGGATGTTATCGACCTCCTGTTTCATGGACATCCTTGTCTCCCTTTATCTTTCTCTGGCTCATGTAACTCACATAGTTCCCTCAGAGCTTTTGATCCTTCAGCAAAAGTTTCACTTCAAAGAATGCTAATTATCTTGTAATGATTGAAAACTTTTTGCGTAAAAAGTCTTATGTTCCCTCCTCACTTTTGGACACTAATGCAGTTTTCTATCTGAATCTGTTTCTCTGAGTTGTAAGCCTCTTAAAATCCTAATTAAAGCTGTTTATAGAGATTCAGTCATTGAAATTAATTTGTGATATGTTGCCTTGTTTAAAATGCTTGTATAGTCTGAGATATTTCTGATGGTCCAAGAACACTTCCTAGTTCACATTACATAAGTCAGGATCCCAATTTGGGTTCTGACTTCTGATCAGCATTGATCACTATTGTTTAAAATTTTCTTCTTATTGACTGCTTTATATTATTAAATATATATATATATATATATATATATATATATAATGAATTATATATATATATATATATATATATATAATTTAATTATATGTATACACACACACACACACATTTATCTTAAATAAAGAATTTTTCCAAAAAGGATGTTTCTCATTATATTGTCTTGAAAATTCTTTTGGCGGCCACTTAAATGGAGGTATAAGTGAATGAGTTTACAGTTCTCTAAAAATGGTAAATATTTTAGTGGGTTATTAGAATTTTTCATGTATGTAACCAATATTCCACATTGAGTATTTCATATATTTCACTTATATTTGCTTATTTTATCTTCAAGAAATTTTCCCTTACTTGTTGGTTATTCTGTCCTTTTTAGTGTATACTTATTTTTATGTTTTATAAACAGTTTGGACCTTTCATGACACAATAATAAAACAGGTAACTAAGTTTTAACTTTCTGAAAAAGTGCTACTTAAATCATGACAACTTGAAAGCAATTTTAGCAATTTTAACATGAGGAGCAGAAATACTGTAAGTTAAATGTCATGTTTTTGATTCCAAGGTGTTAACAGATGTTTGTAATCATGGTCTTGCTGAGATACATATTGCTATTTATGAAAGGATATTTCCTTTCTATAAGACATATTGCTACAGTAGAGGGTAGAAAGATTATTATAATTCATTTAAAAATATATAATACTAAATAAAAAGCTCCTGCTAAAACACCACCCTTCCAAAAGTAAACATTTTTGGGACAAAAGGTGAAATGATGTTTGTAATTTGTAAATTTATTTTCCTCAGAGTGCTGAAATTCAATAAAATATTTTAACTCCACTCTATAATTTTTAAGTAATTTTTTACTTTATTTTATTTATTGATATAGAGAAAGTAAGAGATAGAGAGAGAGAGAAGTGCTTGAGGCAGAGTCTCGCCATACCACAATCTCACCCTCATCCTCGCTCCCACCTCTCAGTCATCAAGGAACACAGGTGTGCACAGATATACCCTGTGTATTCAGATTGACCCGGGATTTGAATCTAAGCCTCTTTTATGGCCTCAGTCTCATATTGCCAAATCTACTGTCATATGTTCCCCCAATTCTTCTTCTAAGCATTTTACAGTTTTAGTAATTACATTTAGGTCTTTGAGGCATTTTTGGTTAATCTTTTGTATGGTGTTTGGGAAAGTTTCAAATACATTCTTTTGCATGTAGATATCAAGTTTTCCAAAAACCATTTTCTGAAAACACTCTCTTCATTAAAAGATCTTGACTCTCCTTTTATTATTATAATAATTGTTATTATTTATACATTCAATCGCTATATATCATTTAGATTGTAAAGAGACTTTACCCAGCATGATATACACCTCATTTCAGCCCAGTTGAGAATACTATACACATCCTCATCAACAGGTAATAAATCATATCTCTGTGTCCCACAAATGTCTTACCTCTCTTTTTTTTCCCCCAAATTTCCTTTCCTATGCTCTTCCCCTCTCCCATTATCCTTCCACTTTGTCCCCAGTGTCCGTAACAATTTTCAGTGTTTTTGTGTCCTCCAGTCTTCCAGTCTCTACCATAGAGTGCGGACAGTTGGTATATGTTAAGTGGAGACATACTACATCTCTGTTTCATAGCCTTACTTGATTCACTCAGCAATAACTCCTCCATATAAATCCACTATCTATCAAATGCCAGGGACTTGTTTTTCATGGCTGAGTAGTATTCTATGGAATATACGTGCCATACTTTTTCAATCCATTCATCCATTTGTGAACTTTTGGGTTGGTTCCATGCCTTAGCAATCATGAATAATGCTACAATAAATACAGATGTGCAAGTGCTTTTCTGACTGACCGTTCACCTGTCCTTTGGGTAGATACCCAGGAGTGGAATTGCTGGATCATATGGTAGTTCTGAAGGTCTTTGAGGAACCTCCATATTTTTCTCCAGAGTGGCTGACCCAGTTTACATTCCCACCCACAGTGTAGGAGAGTTCCCCTTTCACCACATCTCCTCCAACACTTATCGTTTTTTGTTTGTTTAATCTTCATCATTCTGATTGGGGTTAGGTGGTATCTCATTGTGGTTTTGATCTGCATCTCCATTAAGATGAGGGATGTTGAGCATTTTTTCATATGCTTTTTGGCTGTTCGTATGTATTCCTTAGAGAGTTGTTTATTCCGTTCATTTTCCCTTTTGAAAAGCATTTCATTATATACGTGAGAGTTTATTTATGGATTCCTTATTCTATTTTATTGATGTATAGGGCTATCACAATGTCTTGTAGTGAGTTTTAAAATCAGAAAATATGAGACCTCTAATTTTGTTTTCCTTTATTAAGTTTTTTTTCCCCTCTATTTTGGGTCCCTTGAGTTTCCATGTGAATTTTTTGTTGAATTTTTCTATTTATGCTAAAACATCATTGGGATGTTGATAGAGATTGCATTAAATTTGTAGATTGCTTTTGGTAGTATCAACTTCTCTCTGAGTACATTTTTTTCTGCAATAACACTTGGTAATCTATAAAACACAAATTGATTTGATTAGCAATTCTGAAGTCTGGGAAATCCAAGATTGAGAGCCCACATGTGGTAAGAGCCTTCTGGCTGCATCATGACAGGGTGGAAGGTACCGCATGTGAAAAGGCATGTGTGTGTGTGAGAGAGAGAGAGGAAAAGGGTCCAAACTGTTCTTTCTTTTATCACTTGCCTACTTTGGTGATAATCATCTTAATTCATTTATGAAGGCAGTTCCCCTATGATTTAATACTCTCTTACAGATCCCACCTCTAAACACTGTTGCACTGGGAATTAAGTTTCTAACACATAAATTTTGAGGGCAACATTTTAATAATATTAAATGCTTTAATCTCTGAACTCAGGATGTCTCTCCATGTATTGTGTCATTTTTCATTTCTATCAGCAATGCTTTGTAATTTTCAGTGTACAAATATTTCATGTCCGTGTTTAATCTCTAAGTGTTTTCTTTTTCCTTGTGGTATTGTAAATTGAACTGTTTCCTTACTTTCCTTTTCAGAATTTCATTTTTAGTGTAAAGGAATGCATAAAGTCCTTAAAGTCTGTTCTATTCTTCCATGTTTTGTCTTTCTGTTCCTCAGATTTCATAATTTCAAATGTCCTGTCTTCATGTTCACTAACTCTTTCATTTGTTGAATTTGGTGTTGAACTTCTCAACTGAATTTTCCAATACAGTCCCATTTTTCAGCTCCAGAATTTCTGTTAAGTTCCTCTTTATTATTTCCGTTGTCTTGATGTTTTTATTTTGTTTATATATTGTTTTCTTGGTTTCTTCTTTGTGTTTTCCTTTAGTTTTTTGAGAATACTTTAGACAGTTATTTTTAAATGCTCTTCTGGTGTGACTAATGTCTGTTTCCTCAGGGATGGTTTCTGCCAGTTTATAGTATTCACTTGAATGTGCCTTATTTTTCTGTTTCTGTGTTCACCTTGTTCCTTTTAATGAAAACTTAGACTTTTAAATTTTATCTTTATTTATTTATTTTATTTTAATTTGACCAGAGAGGAACAGAAAGAGAGAGAGAGAGAGAAAGAAAGAAATCCACCAGGTCTGAGACTAGAACCACGGTTGGCCATGTGGGAGTCCAGCGTCATTAACCACCACGCCAACTGCCAGCCCCATGATAATTTAAATTTTGAAAAGCAGTCACCTTTCCTAGTCTTTGAAGACTGTCTCTGAAATAGGGAGAACATTACTAACTTCCTAGGCATTTTTCTGAGCCTCATGAGCAGCCTCCAGTGAAGGCAGAAGTTCTTGTTAAGTATGTCCTGAATATGTGTATTGCCTTGATCTAGGGTGTATGTGTTTGTGCATGTATAGAGGTTTGTGTCTTAGGGCACGTGTGCTTGCCAGGGGGTTGGGAGAGACAGAGACAGTGAGAGGGAAAGTGAGAAATCACCTCTGGGGGGAGATGGCTATGCCACAATCTCTTTTCTTCCATTTTCCTCCCAAGATCTTGGGCACACACCCATGCCCGCGCCCAGTATGAGTTAATGTGTTTTTTGACACTCTCTTACGCATGGCCACTTTTTTTTAACTTTATTTATATGTTTTTTATTATTATTTATACATTAAATCACTATACATCATTTAGATGGTGAAGAGACTTTACCCAGCTTGATATATACCTCAGTCCAACCCAGTTGAGACCACCATACACATCCTCGTCAACAGATAATAGACCTTATCTGTGTCCCACAAGTGTCTTACCTCTCCATTGCCTCCCCCCAAATTTCCTATGCTCTTCCCCTCCCAGACACTTTCCACTTTGTCTCTAGTGTCCATTACAATTTTTAATACTTTTATGTTCTCCAGTCTTTCAGTCTCTACCATAGAGTGCAGTCAGTCGGTATAAGTTAAGTGGAGACATGCAATATTTCTCTTTCATAACCTGACTTGCTTCACTCAACAACAAATCTTCCATATTCATCCACTTTCTATCAAATTCCATGGTCTTATTTTTTCTATGGCTGAATAGTATTCTATGGAGGATATGTGCCACAATTTTTCAATCCATTCACTGTTCGTGGACATCTGGGTTGGTTCCATGTCTTAGTAATTGTGAATAAGGCTGAAATGATATAGATGTGCAAGCACTTTTCCGATTGAGTGTTCTCCCGTCCTTTGGGTAGATACCCAGGAGTGGAATTGCTGGATCATATGGTAGTTCTATTTAAAGGTCTTTGAGGAACCTCCATATCATTCTCCACAGTGGCTGGACCAATTTACATTCCCACCAACAGTGTAGGAGTGTTCCACTTTCACCACATCCCCTCTAGCATTTATCATTATTTGTTTTTTTAATCTTAGTCATTCTGACTTGGGTTAGGTGGTATCTTATTGTGGTTTTGATCTGCATCTCCCTTACCATGAGGGATGTTGAGCATTTTTTCATATGCTTTTTGACTGTTCGTATGTCTTCCTTAGAGAATTATTTATTCAGCTCATTTTCCCATCTTTAAATTGAATTAATCATTTTCTTCTGGGTAAGCTGGACACTGTAATTGGTGTAAATAGATGCATGGCCACTTTCAAGTGTTTGCTATCTCAAAGTCTTTAATCTCCACAACTCCTTGAGAATGTAGATATTCTATTGTATTCTTGTAACCATAATCCGTTGCTACAGGTATCTGTAGGTCTGTAGTCTCCCCTGCAGTGTATACAAACCATGCCCATTCCTAATTCCTGTGGCTTTTTCCACTGAGCTATGGTACTATGACTCTTTGAGTTTAGGTGAAAAAAAAAAACAAAATCAAAACAAAAACAGGTCAGTCCCTGAGGAAGCCCAAGAAAGTATATTATGTAACATATACAATTTGTTCTGTTTCCTACAGTTTGAAGAAGGGAGTCGGCATCTGGTCTACTGCGTGGTTAATGTCATTCTATACTACACTGTGGAGGTAGTGGGCAAAAGTGAGTAAAAATACCATGAAGTTTCCTACAATTTGATTATGACTTTTTCTTCTTTGGAAGTTTGCTTGGCTTCTGTGGACCTTTGAGTGTATTCCAGTGTTCCTATAAGGTTATTTTAGTTAGTGTATAGTTGTCTCATTTCAATGTTTAAATAAGGAACTGGGGCCTGGAGTTTTTTAATCTGTTATTTTGATGCCATCACTCCTTGAAGTAAGGTTTTAATTAAAACACTACTCACAATTACACATAAACTTGATAAATTAAATGTGTTATCTAAATTGTTAAATAATTAAATTTTACTTATAATGAATTAGGAAACAAGAAAATAAAAATCATTAAACATATTTAAAATATTTTCCAAATGACTTTTACAATAATGCTCTTGACATATTTTTAAATAAATGCATTCACTCAAATTTGGAATTAAAATATAATTCTTAAAGCTTTTAAAATGTTTTAGTTCCTAGAGAGGTATAGAAAAAATGCCAATATATTGTGTAAATAGAGAAATCCTAATAACACAACACAATAATTAAAAATGAAAAGAATAGACCTACTTCTTTTATAAATTTTTCTTTCAAATCTTATGGAAAATACTATCTAAGTGAATCAAGTGATATAATAGAACATGATGAAGGAAGGAATACAATTATGGTTAAATATTAATGAATCTATTACCACATTTAGTTATATGAATAGATTAAAAAATAAAGATTAACATTAAAGATTTTAATGTTAATAAAGAGATCATTCAACGAAGATAATCAAAATAATAGAGTGAGAACTTCCATAAGTTATCCCCTGAATAGAAGTAACCAAAACCCTAGAAAAATGGTCAAAATCCACATTTTCAAAACTAAAAATGAACTAAAGGCTTGCAACAAACTCGAAAGCATGTATTAAAGAATAATGTGGAAAAAAAAGAAAATTGTGTCTGGACCTGTGGGATAATCTATGATTAATGAATCTCAGGAGAGTATGTATCTTCTATGTCGTCTCCATTCCTTATGGAATGGGAGTAATAACATAAGAATATTATATTTTATAGCATTGTATCTTGCCCAACTTCCATCTCCCTCTCTTCAAATCTGTGTGAGCCTTGAAAACCAGCAGCTTCACAACCATAATAGCTGTGAGAGCTAGCACCCATCAGAGGAAGAAGATCAGTTTCGTAGATGTTCAAGTAGTCCCATCTCCAGAGCCTTTCCACTATTTTACTTGTTTCTTAGATCCCAGGAAATGTTCCAACTGTAAGTCTCTCACTCTGTGAGAAAAAGCCCTATGCTTGGGCAATTTTTCACAATCAGTATCAGTTATTTAACATGACATCTGACCGAAGGTGCTGTACCTGACTGGACAACAAAAGCCTGTCTGAGAACTTAAACGAAACTTAGGGAATGAAATCTCTACAAGGGGCCTTAAAAAGTTCTGACAATGCCCGAGGCTGTAGAAAGCCCTGTACGTGTAGATAACTTTTGCATGATCTATAAAGGCCTAAGACGGTCCCAATCCTCAACTCTGACTGACCTTGATGACCTGTACATGTCAATAAGGACTAAAGTAAACTTACAAATTTCCTGTGTGTGTTGAAGGCATGCTCCAAAACATACACAGAGCCCTTCAGCAAAGATTGGAAACCTATATGAGATTAAGGCATTTCAGAAACTCTCTGACCAATCATCTGGTGATCATTAAATTAACAAATTAGAGATTTAGCTAGACACACGCAATAGGAGATTAAAGTTTTGTCAAATTAATCCAGGAAATTCATTATCCAGACAGCTAAGTAAATGTTGTATAGTTGCACTTGACAGGGTTTTTGTTTTATTTTGTTATTGATTTCAGAACTTTAGCTTTAAGTGAGTTTGATATCAAATGAAGAGCTACCTGGCCTGTGGGACAATCTATGATTAATGAATCTCAGGAGAGTATGTATTTTCTATGTCATCTCCATTCCTTATGGGATGGGAGTAATATCAAACATTTATTTTAAAAATAAAAGTGAAATCAGGAGGCAAGATGGAATAATTTAGGGTTTTAGTTGTTGAATTGGAATTTGAAAAGAAGATGTTTGAGGAAACCAGTATGTCTCTCAGTTAAACTGAGTATCAGGTACTTAACAGGCATATGAAAGTTCTATTGAATATCTTTTTCAAGAGGCCTGCAATGTGTATTCTAAGAAGAGAAAATACTGTCTTCGTTACTACCAGTAATATCTGTAACACAGCAGGGAATACAGTGTCCTAGCAGGGTCTTGTATTGTGGTATTAGTATATTGTATTTTAGTATGATGTATTTTGATTTATATTTTGGATATCTGTAAGGCAAGAGATTCCCAGTTTTTTTATTTGTTTTCATTTTTGTTTTTGTTATTACCTTGAAAAGGACAATTTTAGGACAGTCCCATGGCCTAATGGTTAAGGGGGCCAGAACCTACATGGCCAACTGCGTGGTTTGAAACTCAGCCTCAGCAGCTTGAAAAATACAGCATCGGTGCATGCATACCCCAAATCCCAAAAGGATGGAGAAGTGGTAGAGAGGAGATAATGGCATGACCATGCCCATTGAGGGGGGGGGGGGTACCTTATCCCTTTCCCTCTCTCTTTTTTCTCTCTACCTGTCTCTGGCAAGTGCATGTGCCCTTTGTAAATAAAATCACCAAAAAAGAAAGGACAGTTTTTAGGTAAACAGCTCAATACTTTATGATAAATGTGAAGATGGGGTGATTGCTGGCCCAAGAACCTGGTACTAAGATGACTTTGAAGTTTGGCCAAGATAGTTTTTTTTTAGGGTTCCATTTTTTATTGGGGACATTATGGTTTAAGGATGGAAAGCGAAAACATTCCAGTGAACTCCAGCACATATATGGTTAGCAGTGCCATTCACCTAGTCTATGAACTCCCATTGCTTTTCACTCAGTTAATCTCAAGGAACTTAGAAGGTAGTCAAAGTATCTGAGGAAGGGAAAGCTCCTCCAGAATGCTGACATTAGGCAAGGGACTGAGGACAGGAAAAGTCACAAGAGAAGGCCCAGGTTTTGTTTGGTCCTGTCTTAGCGAGTTCTTGGAAGCAGTGCTGAGTTTGTGAGGAGTCATTTCCTTGATCCAAAGTACAATAGGCATCTGGGTATAGTCACAGACTCAGGGTCTTGGAGAAGAGCTGTTTACAAGAGAACCCAGTAGGGCAGCCAGTCATTTATTGTTTTAATGGTGTATAGCATGAGACAAAGAAGGGCCGTTTTTGCATCAGAAGCTCTGGGGCAACTAATGGCCATCAAAAGTGTTCCAGAACCTTCAGAAAGCTTGAAAAAGTTTTTCAAAACCTTCATCATGAAGGAGTATTGCTTGTTCTGAGTCAGCTGGTGTTTTGGTGGTTAAGGTGCTGGATTCCACATGGCCGACTCCGTGGTTTGAGTCCAGATCCAGCAGCTTGAAAAATATACCAGGGTCATGTGCATGCATGTCCAAAATCTCAAAAGGGGAAGGTATTGTGGCATGATCATCCCTCCTGGGCGGTGATTTCTCATTCTCTTTCTCTTTCTCTTTCTGGAGAATACACATACCCTAGAGCAAAACACTAAAAAAGAAAAGAAAAAAAAGATATGAAGGAGTATTTCTTTCCTGAAGGCCCTAATAGAAATTATTATTGATTTTAATGTAAAAGTGAAATTTGTAAATGAGAAATCTGTTCCATGAGAACCTAAAATGTACTAAGACATATTAGATTTATATATTTTAATGGGTGTGTCAAAGGAATCTTTTAGAAAAGTTATATTATCAATGTAGAGTTGAGCCTTGAACAACGTGGGTTCAAACTATGCAGCTCCACTTACACACTGATTTTTTAAAATTTGTATTTATTTAATTTTATCTATTATTGTTATTATTTTAAATTTGCTAGATGGCACGTGCACTCACCAGAGAGAGACAAAAAGAAAGGGAGAAAGAGGATAAGTGAGAAAGCAAGCCACCAGAACTGGTAATCAAATTGCGCTTGGCCATGTGAGAGTCCAGAGCCTTAACCACCACACCACTTACTGGCCCTCTATATACCAACTTTTAAAAATAAATACTGTATTTTCTCTTCCTTATGATTGTTTTAATAACAATTTTTCCTCTGTAGCTTACTTTAAGAACACTAAATATAATACATATTAAACCCAAACTATGTGTCAATCAACTATACTATCAGGAACGTTTTCAATTAACATTAGGCTATTCGTATTAAGTTTAGGGGGAGTCAAAAGTTACATGTGCATTTTCGACTCCACATAGGGTTAGTGTCTCTAACCTTTAGATTGCTCAGTGGTCAACTATAATGTCATACCTATATTCCTGGAGAAAGGTAGATGTTGTAAAGATCATGTGCACAAAGATTGTGTGTGATGACAAAGCTGATAAGGTATTCTATGTGTAATCTGGAAAACATATGTTGTATTCCTTTGGAGGTAGAGTCAAACTCTAGATGAAAGGCTACAGAAACTGAAAGTAACATGTTAGCCAATAGATAAGAGTAGAAGATTTACAAGTTATTGAATAGAATCAGTAATTTAAATAACATTGGGTATTAAGTGTGGGGACTTGTTGGATGAGAATATGTATTAAAGTTGTAGTAATACACCATGAAACATGCATATTTTTTTCTAGATTTAAGAATAGGTAAAATTGGGCCAACAAATAGAAAAGTGGTGACAATCAACCTTTTATTAATTAGGTTTAATGTAATAAGGTTTAATATGTGAGGCATTGTTTTAATCTACATTAGGCCATGTTAACTGTTTTTTCAAAGAATTATTTTATTTAACTTTATTTATTTATTTAAATTTGACCAGAGAGAGAGAGACAGAGTGAGAGTGAGAGCAAGAGTGAGAGAGAGCAAGCCAGGACTGGGATTCAAACCATAGTCGGCCATATGGGAGTCCAGCACCCTTAACCACCATGCCATGTGCTGGCCCCCATATTAACTATTTTAAATGAGGCTTCATGGAGGTCTATTTTATAAATCCAACTTTTAAGTGCCAAAGATTTACTTTAATTTTAATTTATTATATATTATATCAGAGTGTCTATTCCCCATATAGAATATTTTATAGCAATGAGTTCCCTTGATTATGGAAAATTTAAGTAAAACTCTAACAGTAAAGCATACCATTTTTTTAATGTTTAGTTACATTTTTTATGATTATAAAGCAGACTATTTAAATTTAGCGGAATGACCAGATATTCTTGCTTTCTGTCTCTGGTTGATAAGAGAAAAAAAGAGGAGGAAGGGAGAGACACAAGGTGTCTCTAGGCAATTGCTTCACCCTTTTCTACAGGATAATCAGTCATTCCTCTATTTTTATTTTTCCTTGAAATAAAATCATTAGAATAGCCTTTATTTTATGTTATTTATTTACTTTTAGTTGTCAGAGGGCATTGAGTGTGTTCCCCATAGAGAGACAGGGAGGAAGAAAACATCCTGCCAATGGGGCATAGTCTTGCCACAATCTCTTCTCCATTCCTCCATTCTGTCAGAATTTTGGGCATGCACACATACATGACTGGAATGTTTTTCAAGCCACTGGGGTCTGTATTCAAACCTGAAGTACTGGCCATGGAGTATCCAACTTCCTTAGCCACTAGGCTACAGGACTGGCCAAGAATGAATTTTAATTTTAGGTGGTTAAATTCCTTTCCCTCTCTTTGAATGTTAGTCTGGCAAGCTCCTGGTGATCTTGAATGATCCGTGTTGTAAGTGGTTGCCTCTATTTGTGATTCCCACTGATCCCATTTGTAGGAAGCCACCTCCTTCTCTAGAAGTCCCAATTGATTTTATTAGGGTCAGGTCATTAGAACTGGAGGACTAAAAGAGAAAGAAGTGAGGGAAGGAAGCAACATAGAGATCTCCGATCTCAGTCACACCATTACTAACAAGATGCCATCATCTCTCCAGTGAAATGGGTGTCCTTCTTGTCAGGCTGGAAAGTCTACTGAGCGAGTCTCTCTTTTTCACCATGCTAAGCCTTGAATTGGCCCAGAGTCTTCCTGACAGCTCCCTGGCAGAGGTTACCCTCTTCTTCCTCTCAGGAACAAGCCATCTGGGCTTGGGCAAAGCTTTTGAAATATAGTCAACTTAATTCTGACCAGTAGTTACAGTCTGGATGAATGATAGCAGGCTTGGTTATTGACCACGGTTGCCCTGCTCGCCCTATTAAGGCAAGCAATTGGTGGATCTTGGGGAGTACTTGGACTTCCTTCTCAATTTAGCGAGGGGAGTTTTGGCAGCATTCAACAAAGACAACAGATCGCAGTGCAGAGCAGTACAGACATATGCCAGCAAGCATGGAGCCTTTGCAAATGGTGTTAGAAACATGGGACAGCCAATTAGTATGCCAAGAGCAGTCGAAAGGCATTTTGTTGTATCCCTCATAGTTGCAACCACAAATTGTTCTCTTTCCACCAAATGTGTTTTCTTCTCATTTCAATCTTGAGGTCTCTCTCTAGAAAGCGAATATAAATTCGAGCCCTGTCCTGATTGACTTTTGTGAAAGAAAATGAAGTAACTAAAGCCAAGGCTTTCTAAGTGGAGTCTGAAGACTGCAAAAGGATTGCACTCACACTGCTAAAGATCAAAGCACAGAATGTTCCAATAGACTTGGCCCGCTGAAGTCAGTATCTGCTGATCCTCAACATTTCTCAACTGGGAGTACCCTAATTAATTAACCAATAAGACCAAGTTTGCAATTTAGGATTTCTGCCCAGTGAATGCTTGGCCTCTGAAAATAACTTCACTGAAAGTCTCCTATAAGAAACCTCTATGGCATTGACTTAGAGGACACTATACGGATCTGTTCTGGTTCAGTGTAAATTTTTGTTAGTTTGTTTTGCAAATAATGCTATTTCTGCTATTTCTTTTGACCTTCATGGCAATTCATATATATATATATATATATATATATATATATATATATATATATATAAAACACTTTAGGTTTTGGAGTGTGAGAACACTTTTGTGGAACACTGGTAAAATAAACATGACAATACTATATAGTCAGGTCAAAAAATGATCTGTGTATAACTGCAAAACATTCAAGAAACTTGTTCCCTGTGATTATTTAGAAAATTGGACATGTACCTAATAAGTCGCGAACTTAAAGAGGTTTCCAGGGAACATACAGAAAATATAAACTGACTTGTTTAATTGTATATAATATAGTACGGGGGACAGAGAGAGGCTCCGTTTGAAAGCTAGCCTATAAAGATTGGGAATAACCCAATTTTTAATTGCACTTTTTTCTTAATAAGAGAGAGGGGAGAGAGACAGTGAGAGAGAGACACTTGCCTCCTTAAGCGAGTCCTGTCATATCATGATCCACCTGCCCTGGCCTCTCAGCCAGCCAGGAGCACATGTATATGTCACTATACCTAGCCTATCCATGCTAGTCTGGGAACCAAACACAGGCCTCCCATGTAGCCTAAGCCTCACATATCAGATTCCCACTCCCCATGTCACCATGGCTGAACCATGATTTTATAAAATATTTTAAAATTAAATCATGGTCTTGGGATGTACACTAATTCCAAGAGAGTATATATCGTCCAAGGTATAAACTAAAGCAGGTTTGCAGCTAAACCACACTTTGTTAAAACATCTGGAAAAAAAATGTGGTCAGGCCAGCTCGTGGTGTGATAGTTAAGGCAGTTGGATCCCACATGGCTGATTGCAGTTCAAACCCTGACCTTTCAGCTTGAGAAACAAGTCGGGCATGTGTGTGTGTGTGTGCTCCCAAACTCCCAAAAGTAGGCAGACATGGAGGAGAAGGGATTGTGGCATGATGATGCCCCGTGGAGGGTGCTTTCCCACTTTCTCTCTTTCTGCCTCCCTGGGAGCACACATGTTCTCTGACAATGTAAAAATTAAAAACATTTAAAAATTTAAAAAAATCTTTTAATTAAAAAAATAGCTGCTATATTATAGACTCTTTAAACTGTAAAATTATTTTCCTGAGATTTAGTCATGGACAAACAGAAATATGAAAGACCTAATGAAACAATAATAAAAAATAGAGAGAGGCATATCTTTAAGCAATCAAGAGGGTGACATCTGGCACACACAGTATCCTGGAATCAAATACATAGAAAATCTACAAATATTTTTAGAATGCTTATGGGCAAAATTGCTACCATATTGGACTAAATATAAATATATAAAATTACTTCTGAGTCATCAAATGGCATACAACAGATTCAAAAAATTGCTCAGGCATCAAGAGAAGCACATATTCTAAGTTCCTCTTTGAGAACTGATCTGGATGGAAAAGAAAGGACTTCCTAGATGATAGAGTCAGGAGTCATGGAGAAAAATGAACTGGGGAGGACCGGCAGTTGGTGTAATGGTTATGTCACTGGACTCCCGTGTAGTCAACCATGGTTCCAGTCCCAGACCTGGTGGCTTAAATTCACTCCGGGCGCATGTGTATGCATGCCCAGGATACTGAGAGGAGAATGGAGGAGAAGGGATTGCAATGTGACCATCCACTCTGGAGGGTGATTTCTCGCTTTCTGTCGCTCTGTCTCTCTCTGTCTTTCTGGCAAGCACATGTGCCCTATAGCAAAAACCTCTCAAAAAAAAAAAAAAAAAAAAAAAGAAAATGAACTAGGGAGCAGAAGTCAGTCATAGAAGCTGAAGCGGGGTCAAATCAAAAGATATCTTCTATTTCCATAAGAAAGAAACCTGACAAAATTTGTCCACCAGAATTATATATTGCTATGAAAAAGCTACATAACTTCAATTCTTCACCTTTTTAAATGACAATGTTGCAGTAAGTTCTGTTATGCTTGTTCCACCACTGAATTTGGTGGATATATAGGGAAAAGAGTTTAGCGTATTTTCTCATGAATATTTGTGGCCACTGTTACGGAATATCATAGATTGCATTAATTTCTCCAATTATTTGTTCCTCTTTGTATCCATACTTACTTGACTAATAGTTTTTTCTCACAAAAGACTTAATCATTTTAGATCCATATGTATCAGGCAGATATGATCATGTAAATTTCAGAAACTAGGCCCTGAAAAAAATGTATGTACAATTAACGTATGTTTTTCTACCTCTGTCATTGCCATAAAAAGAATGGGCTTAGGCCAGACCAACAGTCCCAGGAAGATGAAAAGAATGCAGATTCAAGTCATCCTATCAATTTCAGACTAAATTAGTCACTCTCAGTGAGCACTCTGATATCATCTGTAGATATAATCAAGAGTAACCTAGTTGTCTACTTAGCTGAATTTAACTAAATCACAACCAATCTGCAAATGTGTAAATAAATGCTCATTGTATGTAACTGAGATTTTCTTGTTGTATATTACAAGATTTATGTTGATAATAACTAAGTGATACACACTGGAAAAACGCCAACTAAATGCAGCTAGCAGGAGATATAAAATATAGGAATGCAGAAAGGTTGAAAAAGCTACAGTAAGTGGACAATGACCAAAAAAAAAAAAAAAAGCTGTTGATTGATAATTACAGCTAAATTAGATCTTACTAGCAGAAGAAAGAGAAACAGAGTGAGAAAGTGAGAAATCACCCCCAAGGGAATGGCCATGCCGTAATCCCTTCTCCTCCATTCTCCTCTTGGGATTTTGAGTATGCATGCAGACAGGCTAGGCATGATTTTCAAGGCACCAGGTCCTGGACTGAACCATGGTTAGCCATGTGGAAGTCCAACACCCTAACCACCACGCCAGCTGCTGGCCCTGCTAAATTAGGTCCTAAGATAAAAGATTGCTAAAGACAATAAGAGCTATTTTACAATAATCAAAGATTAAGTAAATTAGGAATGCATATAATTATTAATTTGCAGTATCAAAATGAATAAAGAAAGAAATAGAAACTAAAAAGAGAAATAGAGATAAATTCATAAATATGTTGGAATTTTTTAAAACTCAAATTTGAAGGCCACCAGGTGTTATGGTGGTTAAGGTGCTGGATCCCACATGGCTGAGTACACATTTTGAGTTCTGGACCCTGAGACTTGAAAAGCACACTGGGTGCATGTGCATACATGCCCATAATCCTGAGAGGAGAATGGAGAAGGGATTGTGGCATTATAATACCCTCCAGGGAGTGATTTCTCACTTTCCCTCTCTCTGTGTCCCTCTGGTGAGCACACATGTCCTATGGCAAAAATCTAAAAAAGGAGACAAAACAAACTCTCAAATTTGTCATTAAATGAAAGAACAATCAGAAAATATATCATGAAGTGTATACATATGATTTAAGCAGCTTGATTAACAGTGAGACTTAATTTGTAACTGAACCTCAAATTTCAGATTGCACGTTATTTTCAAATATCCAAATACATTTATCAAATTTGACTATATTCAGGACCATAGAAGAGGCTTTGACAAATATTATAATATTGAAATGACGCCAATGTTCTCTAATCGCAATGGAAGTAAAGCAGAAATCAACAAAAAAATTAAATGAATCATCTCAAATGTTAAGTAGTACACTTAACAGCTTAAGAATCAAAGCAATCACAAAACTTAGAAAATATTAAATAAATACAAAATATCAAAGCTTGGGGGATACTGCTAAATCTATGTTTAATGGAAAGTTGCAATCTATAGTTATAGCATGTATATGAAATGTATGAAATAAATTATTTAAACATCCACCTGAAGAAGTTAGGGAGAAAACAGTAACATAATCCCAAATAAATAAAATTGAATGAAATAATAAAAAAATGTGCCAAAATTAATGCAATAGAATAATCAATTAGAATCAACTGATCCCAAAATGAATGTGACTAGTTATGAAAAGAGAAAGAACTAAATGTTAGTAGATACCATAATACTATTAATGAATGAGGGGACTAATCTTCTAAAATATAAACATTACCACAGTTGATTCCATAGAACAGAAAACCAGAATTGGCCTCCAAAAATTTAAGACATTAAACCACTAAACAAAACTCTACACCCAACTAAATAAATCTGGCAGTACTGTATGGTTTTGCAAGTAAAAATTATTCTCAAAAAAAACATATAATCCCAATATGCAGGGTGACTTAAAAAATTAATAACTGCTGCAGTACAGTCATAAATCAACCGAAAAAGTCATCTGAACAATTGGGCCAGAAACCATCATTGCGATACTACCAACATGTGGTAGGAAAGCAATATTATTTCATAAGACTTGAATAACTTGATATGAATCTGTACAAGAGCTGTTCAAGAAAATAAATATAAATATAAATATATAAGTTAATATCATTTATGAACACATTTGCAAATTTGAAATAGCTTATTAACAGTTTTCAGAAAAATTATAGCATGTTCAAATTGGTATGCCCGGCCTCTGCACTATACTGTGGATAGAATTACTTGTCTTTCTGATATAACTGAATTTATTTAATTATGTCTTGATATATGATTTTTCAGAGGTTATAATCATCTACTCATTGAAGTCTTTTCTACCTAAAGATACCTACTGTGTAGTTAAGGCTAAGTTCAAATCCTATCGATTCTTTAAAACGTTTTTCTTTCTCTAAATATATATAGGTGTTTCTTATGTGTGTAGCTCATTGAGCATTATTCATACAATTTTACTGTCTTTGTTTAATGCACATTATGTACTTCTTCAAATAAAGTGTAGATCTAAGAAGGAAGAACCCTTCCTCATTCTTATTTGTATCCTTTTAGTGACCTAGAAGAGATTTTTCATATAATACTGGGTCATTGGGAAAGTCATGATGCATTTTTACATAGAGAAACATAGAAAAATACTTCATGACTTTTCTGACAACCTAATAGAATTTCAGGAAATATTTGTTGGTGATAACATCAGAACTATTTTAGTAACAGATTAAAATTTAATTTGCATTTAGGTAAGAGCTAATAAATAAATGGCTATTCAATCCCAAAATAGCTGAAAATATTTCAACCACATTTTAAATGCTTGAGAAAAATTCCATTAGACATAAGCCTGAGATACCAAGATAATGCTAAAAATGTTTTTATTGACAAAATAAACAAAGCAGAGTTTATTTGAACAAAGCATGATTCATGAATTAGGCAGCACTCAGGACCAGAAGAGGTTTAATGAGATCAACTCTGCAATAAGGGCAGTATTTGTAGACAGAAAACAGAAGTATAGAAATCCTAATAACTTGATTGTTTATAGCTAGATATTTACTTATTTAGACATGGTCTAAATATTTACTTATTTAGACATGGCCAGTGATAGGCTGAAACTTGGCTGCTTGTGATTGGCTGAGGCCCATCTGTTTGGTACAAATAATATATTCCTAAACTACAATAGAATAGATGTAGATTCACTTATGTACTAAGTCAAGCTGCAGTTCATTATGTAGGAACTCAAAGTACTGAGAGAGTCTCACGCCATTGGCCTCCTGCTTATTTAATTTAACCATGACATACAATCTGTACAACATAATTTAATGTTAAATGTTGAAGATGGTGAATGTGCTTATAGCCTTGATTTGATTATTATACACTGTACTAATGCTTTTTAAAAATATTATATTCCACAAAGATACATACCAATTATGTGTAAATAGGAAATTACAACAAAACAACGAAAAGCAATGACACAAATTTTATTATTATTATTTTTTACATTTAATCACTTTATATCATTAAAAAATACAAAATGAATTTTCTCAGCATGCATACACAGTATATTAGTCCAGTCAAAGTAATTACCATACACATTATCAACAGGAGATTATTTTCCCTTTTTGACATAAATTTTTAGACCCAAAGTTCTCCTCCAATTCCACAAAAAACTGAAGGATCCCCTAGGGCTTAGCACATTAAATTGGCTAAATTCTATTTTATCTGTCAAAACTACGGTGTCTAAATGACTATGATCGAAAAGAAAAAACTTGACAAGATTGAAGTCACTGGGTATCATATTCACTAGTAAGATTATACTATTTTTACCTGAATCATTTAGGTAATGTCCTCAGGTTTCTGATTCACTTTATACTGAAATGTTTAAGACTCAAGGAAACATTTTAGTGTTGCTTTGTACAGATTGTGTTTTTTTCTCTATGATAAAGTCAACAGTTCTGGGCATTTCAGGTTTATAAATAGCAACAAGTTTTTATTTATTTATTTATTTATTTATTTATTTTTATTCTTATTGCTAAACAACTCTTGATGTGCAAGATAAAAAGCAACTTCAAAATGAAGTGTTGTATTCACTATTAAACATTATGGATTTTCAAATGCTGACTTTTGAAAATCAGTTAGTTCCAGCTGCCTAACCACTAGGCTCTGATTACCTAAGCCACTTTTCAGAAATCTTATAACCTTAAATACCTTTGGCAATCCCTTTTAGAAAACTTACATAAGATCCTCATAAAAAATACCCTTTTTCCTCAAGATTTAATTTGGGTTATGTGAGGGAATATGTGAAGAATAAATAACATTTGCTCATTTGTAAAATAGTCTTGGCTTGGCTCCATTACTTGGTATTTAAGGCAGCCAAATCTCTCATGGCTGACTGCATGGTTCAAGTCTTAGCCCCAGCAGCTTGAAAAACGTGTGTGCATGCATGTGTGTGCATGTATGTCTAAAATCCCAATATAGTTGGGATACTGTACCCTGTTGGGGGGTAATTTCTCTTCCTCTTTCTGGTGAGCCTATGTACCCTTTAGGGGGAAAATGTCCCTTTTAAGCACTTACATGATCTTTCATAAAAGCTATGGATACTAGTTCAAGTTAAATACACACATGAATACACACAAATCCAAACACTCATGTGCATACACGTGCCAGCTAAGATAGCACTTTATTTTAACTGACTTCTGGAACACAGGTATAAATATTAATAATAGCACAAATTGGGAAAAAATTCAGAACATTTTGTTTTCTGTTTGACCAATATTGCTGTAGGTGAAGAAACATTAATTTGTGATAACCCTATCTTACCTCCAGACACAGATAAAGACTTTTGGTGCTCCTCACTGCAATCGGCAGATAGAAATTTGAATTCCTCCTTATATACTACTTTCCCACTATGTAATGGTTACTATTATTTATGTACCTTAACTACATATATTAAAGTGGTCAAAATAAAAAAAAAAATTATGTCTGATCCAGCCTAGGTGGTGCAGTCAGTATCATAATGTACTGCAGTGCTGGAAACCACTTGGCTGACCATAAGTTGAGATTCCCGAACCGTTCCACCTAAAACATGCTGGGTGCCTATGTGCATTCCTGGGATCCTGATGAGCTGAAGGTCTGAAGAAGGAGGATTGCAATATGATGAGATACTGTGGGGATTGCTTTTCTTTCTCTCCTTCTCTCTTGCTCTTGTACACAAACACACACACACACACACACACACACACACACAGTCTACCATAAACAAAACAAAAAATAAAATGAAAAAAAAATGTTAATACTAAGTGGTAATGAAGATGAAGAGCAATTTTATTTTTCCCACATTGCTGTTGGAAATGCAAAATTCTATAGTTCCTCCAAAAAACCATTTGGTGTTTTGTTTTATTAAGTTTCTATATGAACTAGCAATTCCATGTATATGTATTTTTCCTAGAAAAACAAAACTTATTCATAGCAGCATTTGTTTAACTTTCCATAAATGAAGATAGCCCAAATGTTTTTAAGTGGGTGAATGATTAAACAAACTACAGTACATCTGTCCCATGGAATACTACTCAGCAATAAAAAAGAACAAATGATTGTTATCCAAAACAATTTGGAAGAATCTAAAATACATTATAAAGAAGATATTCTCAAAAGGTTACATAATGTATGATTTCATTCACTCAACATTATGGAAAAGAAAACTTTTAGATATTGAAACCGTTTTATTGGTTACCAGGTTATTAGAGCAAGTCTGAATACAAGGAAGTAGAACGAGAGGATTCTTTCAGTACTAGAATTGTTCTATATCCTGTTAATGGTGATAGTTAGAATAATCTATGTATGTGTTAAAATTAATCAGAGTGTACCTCAAAAAAGTGAATTTGGGGGGTCAGCAGGTAGCGTAGTGGTTAAGGGCACTGGACGCCCACACGGACTACCACAATTTGAGTTCTGGACCTAGCGGCTTACCTTCTTGTTTTCTCTCTCTCTCTCACTCTGTCCCTCTCTGGTCAAATAAATATAAATAAATAAAGTTAAATGAAATAATTGTTTTTTAAAAAGTGAAGTTTTCTTTACGTAAATTTGTGTAATTTTGAAATATCAAAAGAGCTTTTTTTATTAAAATGTTACAGGGTATAGCATCTGTACTCTGCCATAATAGTCTAGAATAAACATAACCAAAGTATCAATAGGCATCTCTCTAACCATCACAATTTTAAAATAATTGCCTTGAACCCCTTTCTAGACATTATATAAGTATAATATCAGTCTATGACTTCACTGCTTTGGCGACTTTAATTCCTTGTATGGTCAATACCAATCCTATATACTATGTTTGTTTGATGAATCTTCTTGAAGTCATGAGGTGTTCTGTTCCTTTTCTTCACCATTTTGGGATTTATTCATTTGCCTTGATTTCCAATCCCCTCCTTCACCAAACATACAAACATATATAAAAACACTTCTCCAAGGCATTTGCATGTGTAGAATAAACATGAGGAGACTGGGGTTGGGGATTGGTCTTCTACACTACTACAAGCAGTGTCAAACTCATTCTAACCATCCCAGCTATAAAGCCCATTGCCAGAGAGACATAGAGATAAACCACCCCCCAGGGGAGATGGCCATGCCACAATCCCTTCTCTGCCATTCTCCTTTGGGTATTTTGGGCACTCACACACATGCACCTGGCATGAGCTCCAAGCCACCCGGTCTGGGACTTGAGCCATGGTCGATTACATGGGAGTCCAGTGACATAATCATTACACCATCTGCTGGTCCCATCATCTCAGCTTTTAAAACTCCTTTGTACTTGGGACCAGCAGATGGAGTAAATGGTTACATCACATTGCTGATTGCAGTTTAAGTCCTGGACCCAACGGCTTCAAACTCAAGCCAAGTATGTGTGCATGTGTGCCCAAAATCCCGAGAAGAGAATGGAGGAGAAGGGATTGCGGCATAGCCATCCACTGTGGAAGGTGATTTCTCGCTTTCTGTCTGTCTCT
The DNA here is from genome assembly GCA_026018925.1 of Tupaia tana. Lineage (NCBI taxonomy): Eukaryota > Metazoa > Chordata > Mammalia > Scandentia > Tupaiidae > Tupaia > Tupaia tana. Next base: position 67,398,433 of record JAKSZU010000009.1, on the reverse strand, counting down.
TCAGTGAGCACACATGCCCTGTAGGAGAAATCTCTCTCTACAAATAAATAAATAAAACCCTGTCATATGTTGTTATATATTTATTCTCTAATAAATTGCTCCATGTCTGGATCCATTCCTAATGGTTCCCCCTCAATTTGGAGATGACCTGTTTTGTTTCTGTATCTCCTACTCAGCCATGCCCTCAAAATTTACTTTTTATCCCAACTGCATTATCAAGACATTATTTTTTCTAAATAAAACAGCCCATCCTTTCCCAAAATATCCTATTCTCTAGTAACTTCACAATATATAAACTTTAAGAAAACAGTGTCACTAAGATTTTCACTGTATATGAATTCATTCTTCTTCCATTAAGTGTACCTACTTATGACATGATTTTTATGCTTTCTGCTCATTGATATATCCCCAACATTTGAAGTATACCAGGCACATAGAATACACAATCTTAATTATTTTTATTTTATTTATTTGTTTATTTTTGTTATAGAGTGAGCATGTTCACTGGAGACAGAGGCAAAGAGAGAGGGAAAGTGAGGAGTCACTCCTCAAGGAGAATGGCCATGCAGCAATCTGATTTCCACCATTCTCCTCTCAGGATTTTGGGCACACATACACATGTGTCCTGTGTGTTTCTCTAGCATCCATATCTGGGAATCAAATCATAGAGTAGGCCATATAGGATCCAGCACCTTAACCACCACTCCACCTGCTGGCCCAATACTAATATTTATAGAATGAAAGAATAAATGAAATGTTTGGTAGTCACTCATTTATAATAAAAGCAAATTATGCCACAAATGACATTTATGTGTAACATACATATGAGACAATATGGTATCTTGAAAGTCACACAAAGTAATGATAGCCTATACTTTGAAAATTGAATGAATAAAGATAAATTAACTTAGAAATATTGTTAAAAATAAATTACTAGTTTCTAATTTGACAGTCAAATACGGCTCTTCACAAAATTTCAGCTTCTCATCTTTATGTATGTATCTTAAAGATACACTTACCTGTTCCATGGGAATATAAATTTTTACTTCTTTAAGTTAATGTCCAAGAATGCATGTCTGGGTTGCAAAGAACTTGCATTGTGTGTGTGTGTGTGTTTCGTTTTGAGAGAGATTTTTGCTATAGGGCATGTGTGCTCACCAGAGAGTGACAGAGAGACAGAGAGAAATAACCCCCTAGAGCGGGGATGGTCACATCGCAATCCCTTCTCCACCATTCTCCTCTTGGCACATACACACGCGCACTTGGCATGAGTTTCAAGCCACCGGGTCTGGGATTCAAAGTGCAGTCGACTCTGTGAGAGTCCGGTGCCTTAACCACTATGTCACTTACTGGCCCCTTAGTTTGTTTTTAAACATAACTGCCAAACTGTTTTTTGGATTGGCTGCAAAATTCAACATTCCTGCATGTAATGTATGAGTGATCCAGTTTCTCTATATCTCTACTAGTATGTAATAGTATCCCTATTTTTAATTTATTCTTTTTTTTTTTTTTTTTTTTTTTTTGGGAGAGGTTTTTGCTATAGGGCACATGCATTCGCCAGAAAGGCAGAGAGAGACAGAGAGACAGAAAGCGAGAAATCACATCCCAGTGGGGATGGCCATGCTGCAATCCCTTCTCCTCCATTCTCCTCTCGGGATCTTGGGCATGCACACACACGTGCCCGGTGTGACTTTAAGCCACCGGGTCTGGGACTCGAACCACGGTCAGCTACATGGGAGTTCAGCGACATAGCCATTACGCTAACTGCTGGTCCCTAATTTATTCATTTTAATATGTGTGTAATAATATTGCATTGTGATTTTAAGTGACATTTTCCTGAAGGCTACTATTTAAGAACTTCACATCCACTTATTTGCCATCTGTATTTCCTCTTGAGTGAAATGTCTGTTCATTCATTTCTATTGTGCATGTCTTCATTTCCAATCAGTATGCCCTTTTTTTCCCTTTTTAAATATTACTATACTGTCTAGAATGTCCAATAACATGTTGATTAAAAGTGGTGCAGATTGGGAACCAGCAGTTAGCGTAATGGCTATGTCGCTGGACTCCCACGTACTCAACCGCGGTTCGCGTCCCGGACCCGGTGGCTTAAAACTCACGCCGGGCGTGTGTGCGTACGTGCCCAAGATTCCGAGAGGAGAATAGAGGAGAAGGGATTGCAGCGTGACCATCCCCCCTGGGGGGTGATTTCTCACTTTCTGTCTCTCTGTCTCTCTCTGTCTGTCTGGCGAGCGCACGCGCCCTATAGCGAAAAACCTCTCAAAAAAAAAAAAAAAAAAAAAAAAAAAAAAAAAAAAGGTGGTGCAGATTGAGACCAGCAGGTGGTGCAGTGGTTAAGGTGCTGGACTCCCATGTAGTTTACCACCAGGTAGACATAATGCCAGGATTTGAATAATTTCAGCAGTTTTAAGAGTTCAGGGACTACCCTTACTTTGTATATATGGGCTCTGGACTGGTTGGTTTGCATATGAAAGGCATGCTCCCTGGCAAGTGATCAGTATTAATTAGGGGAAGGGCAAATCTTTCAAATCAGCAAGGCTCCAAGATCTCAAAGTATCACCACATATAAAAGAGTACAATCTGAGGAAGGACATTTAGAAGAAAAATAGAGAGGCAAAGCATTAATGGGACAAAGAAATTTGGTATTATCTGTTGAAGATACTTTTATAGTTTTATCAACTGGACTAGGGAGAAATGTTCACGTATTGAAATGTTCACTTTGTAAGCTAAATAATGTGATTGAATGTAAAAGAGAAAATGAAACTTTAAAATGTTAAAAAAATAAGAAACGAAAAGAAAAAATAAAAAGATGAATATAGTCTACTATACATTTAGAGGAGAATTAACACAATTTTTACAAATTCTCTTCCTTAAAGTGAAAGAGGAAGAAATGCATTCCAACTCATTTTATGAGCTGAATATTATCCTGGTACTAAAACCAGAAAAAGACAGTAGAAAAGAAACACTACAGACCCATATCTCTCATGGACTTAAACACAAAAACCTCAACAAAATATTAGCAAATGAAATCCACCAGTGTGTAAAAACAATTATGGACCATGACCAAGTGGTTTTTATCTTAGGTATGCAAAGCTGATTCAACACTTCAAAATGACTCAAGGTAATTAACCATATCAGCAGGCTAAAGCAGAAAAATCATATAATCATATAAATGCATGCTAAAAAAAAAAGCACTGACATAATCCAAGAATTATTCATGATAAAAACACTCAGCAAATATTATAGTAATAGGGAAGAATTTTCTCAACCTGATAAGGGATGTCTTCCAGGAAACCTAGAGCTAATATCATACTTAAAAGTGAAAAAATGAGTGTTTTCCCTTAAGATAAGGAAAAAGGCAAGGATATCTGCAACACTTTTTTTTTTTGGAGGGAGTGGTGATTTTTCTCTGCCTAGTGTTTTCTCTGCCTTGCCCATTCTTTCCCATTAAAAAAACACAGTAAATGTGATCACCTATGATTTGTCCCTCTGCCACATGTTCGGCCTCTGACTGAGGCTTCTTGCTGCTTCCTCAGTGACTGAGTATGGCTCTTCCTCACAGGAATGGTAACAAGCTACTTTTACAATGCCAGCTGCCAGCTGCACTATATTTGAATAATAATAAAACCAACATTTTGAGGCAGGACAAAACTACCAAGTGGAGGTGGGTAATGGGGCTGGTGTGTATGCCTGTGACTAGGGAGAAAAAACTATCAGGCCAGAAAATTCCTTGCCCAACATAACATAGGCAGGAGATTGGTGAGGGATGTCTAGCTGATTAAGCCACATTTGATATAGCCAATAAAATGAATCAGTAGACCCAGTCGCATTTGATAGAGACAATAAGATAGGAACAATCAGTGGGCCCAGCCAATGATCAACCAACACAACTTAGATTACAAAATTATAAATCTTGGGGCCAGCAGGTACTATAGTGGTTAAGGCACTGGACTCTCACATGGTCGACGGCTGTTTGAGTCCTGGACCCGGCAGCTTGAAATACGCTGAGTGTGTACTTTAAATCCTGAGAGAAGAATGGAGGAGAATAAATTGCAGATGGCCTTCCCCTCAAGGGCATAATTTCCGTCTTTCTTTCTTTCTTTCTTTCTTTCTTTCTTTCTTTCTTTCTTTCTTTCTTTCTTTCTTTCTATCACATGAACACACATGCCATATAGTGAAAATCTCTCAAAACAAAAACAAAAATATATAAAACCTGCAGAGTATCACTGCCCGGGCCTTTTGAGCCACTCTTTCTCTGTCCAGTCAGGTCTGCTCCTACCTCTCAGGAGTATACTTTCATGTCTATTTAATAAACTACCTTTTTCTTTCACTGTTGGTGTGTTTCATTCAATTCTCTGTCCAAAATGCCAAGAACCTGGAAATTATCACAGAAGCCACCCTACAACAATTTGAAAATTCCCCAGTGAAATTTGAGGGCACAGTGATTTACTCTTCAACAATTCATTATTATTGGGCCAGCAGTTGATGTGTTGGTTAAGGCACTGGATCCCACATTTGCTGGTTGTTTTCGAGTCTGGACCTGGCAATTTTGAAAACATGCCATGCAGGGCCAGCAGGGGGTGTGGTGGTTGGGAAGCTGGACTCCCACTTGGTCAGCCACAGTTCGAGCCCTAGACCCAGTGGGTTGAGAATCATACTCAGTGTGTGTGCCCAGAATCCTGAGAGGAGAATGGAGGACAAGGGATTGTGGCTGGCATGGCCATCCTCTCTGTAAGATGATTTCCCACTTTTCCTCTCTCTGTCTCTATCTCTCACTCTCTGACGAGCACACACAATTTATGGCAAAAAAACTAAATAAAAAGAAAGAAAAGGGAAAACACACTGGGCATTGTGCATGAGTGCCCAAAATCCCAAGAGGAGAATAGAGGAGGTGGGATTGCAGTGTGGCCATCCTTCCTGGAGGGTGATCCCTCACTTTCCCTGTCTCTCTGTCTCTGTCTTTCCTGTGAGTATACATGTCCTACAGTGAAAAAAGAAAATCTAAAAAAAAAAAAAAAAGAGTTCATTATTATTATTATATATTCATTACTTTAGTTATTAAAGTTTCTCAGATTCTATTTCAATTGGGTTGAGTTTTGATAGCTTGCAGTTTGGGGGCCATTCATTAATTTCTTTTAAGTTCTCAAATTTATGAGTGTAAAATTGTAATATGTTTTCAGTATCCTTTCAATGACGGAATATCTATATTTATATCCTTATTTCCTTTCTAGTATTGGTGATGTATGTCTTCACTCTTGTTCTTTTTCTTCGGTCTTACAAAAGTGTATGAATTTAATATATTTTTAAATCAAAGAACCAATTTATTGTTTCAGTGATATTCACAATTGCTTTCTTATTTAAATTCTATTGATTCCTGCTCTTATCTTTATTTCCTTTGCTTGATTTCAATTTATTTTGATTTTGTTTTTCTAGTTTCTTCAAGTAGGAGTTCAGAATATTGATTTGAGATTTCTATTTTTAATGTTAAAATAAAAAAACTTCAGACAAATCTAATTTATCAGAATTAAGTTGAACAAAGAATGATCTGCAAATCAGAGAGCACCCACAACTTGTTCTGAGGAACACCCTGGTACCACGTGGTGCAATTACATTTATGGACAGGACAAAGAAAGTGGAGTACTGAAAATGGGACCGGGGGAGAGAAACAGTTGGATTGGTTACAGCTTAGTGTTTGTCTATTCAAACACAATTTATTTATTTGTTTTTTAAAGCGATTTTTACTATAGGGTGCGTGCACTTGCCAGAGAGACAGAGCGAAACAGAGACCGAAAGCAAGAAATCAGTCCCCAGGGGGATGGCCATGTCACAATCTCTTCTCCTCTCTGGATTTTGGGCATGCACACACACACACACACACAGCCGGCATTGAGTTTTAAGTCTCCAGGTCTGGGAATTGAACTGTGGTCGGCCATGTGAGAGTCCAGCAATGTAACTATTTGGCCATCTGCTGATCCCTTCAATACAATTTAAACAGTGGGCCATATATAATCAAAGCACTGCTGTTGTGACTTAGCTATTTAGGGAAACAGGCTCCTAAGTTAGGTTGTGGTTTGGCTACAAGAATTCAAGTATGTGAGTATACAGGCCTTCTTCAGCCAATGTAGTTTGGTTTAACATTAATATAAGTGTTTCGTGGTGTACATTTCATTTCCAGCACAGCTTTAGCTCATCACACAGTGCAATTTCCTCATATTTTAGATACTATGCTTTCAACCTTTGGCATAGTCTTCTTTCCTATAAAGTATTAGAAATTTTCTGAAAAATTATATCATTTATGATTTTATTGTAAACAATGATCTGTGTTAAAATAGTAAATTCCCTCTGAAGTACTTCATTCTTCTACGATAGCATTTTCATATTTTGCAATCTTGGACTTTAACATTTTTCCTAGCTTTTGAACTCTATTGTATACATTTTTAAATTAAAATACCTTGAAATAGTTAGTAACCTGAATGACAATGAATGAAATAAAAACATAGGGTGTACAATTACAAGGTACCGACTCAAATAATACTAAAAAAGGTAAAATGCAATGTTAAAGTAAGTATAAAGAAACATAATTTCATATTAATAATTGTATAGAAAAGTATTGTAACTGTTTTAGAAATAAATGCATCATCTATGAAGATTTAATATTTTTTAAAGAAATCTCTTGATATAAGAATATCATTGGGAACCAGCAGTTAGCGTAATGGCTATGTCGCTGGACTCCCACGTAGTCAACCGTGGTTCACGTCCTGAACCCGGTGGCTTAGAACTCACTCCGGGCGCGTGTGCGTGTGTGCTCAAGATCCCGAGAGGAGAATGGAGGAGAAGGGATTGCGGCATGACCATCCCCCGGGGGGGGGGGGGGGTGATTTCTCGCTTTCTGTCTCTATGTCTCTGTCTGTCTGGCGAGCGCACGTGCCCTATAGCAAAAACCTCTCAAAAAAAAAAAAAGAATATCATTTATGGGCCAGCAGGTGGTGTGGTGGTGAATATGCTGGACTCCCACATAACCAAGTGTGATTCAAGTCCTGTACCTAGCTGGGCATTTGTGTGTGCATGCCCAAAATCCAGAGGCAATAGATCTTGAGAGGAGAAAGGTGGAGAAGGGATTTCATTGAGGCCATCTCCCCATGGGGGATAATTTCTCACTTTTTTTCTGTGCCTTTCTCTGGCAAGGGCCTATACTCTATAGCAAAAACCTTAAAAAAAAATTGCAGAGCATTTCTAAATTTCAGAAGCAAAGATAATTCAAAGAAATATGAATTATTTATTCAGACCAGTAGTGAAATAGAAACCTGCTTCACTTTTCCTGGATATGTCTATGAAGAGAAATGTTATGTATAAAATGAAGACAATATACTGTATAGCAGTAGACATATGAACATTGATAAAGAGAATGTATGGAGATATCCTCTAATATATATGTGTGTGTACATAACCCCAATCTTATTTCAATCAAAAAATCTTTAGTACTTTGTAAGTAATTTACTTAAATAATTATAAGAATTTAAAATAAGAAGGGACTTTAGACAAGTAGATACATATGGCATAGTGTTATAGAATATTTGTGTGACTTCTTGTTCTATAATACCTTAATGTATTGAAATTGGGGAGAAAAAACAGAAAGTGGAACTGAAGAAGTTATAGGTTGAGTAACCAGAAATTTATGTAGTGTCTTTAGTTCACCTACATGTAATTATCTCCCTTATTATTTCTTTATTATCAACCAATAGAGGTAAAGACATGCAGAATGATTATAAAGTACATGTATTTTGGGGACAGATATGTCTTTGGATACTAGGTTTCACTATTCAGTATCGGTATTATCATGAGAATAATCAATATCCTCATCATGTGAAAGTTATTAAGCACTCTACACTCAGTTTCCTTATGTGAAAAATGAAGATGATAATAATAGTGTGATAATAGATTTCTTGTGGATATTATATGATTTGAGATATATAAGCACTTACCATTGTGCCTGGTACACTGGAAGAAGTTAGGAAATAGTAGTGAAAATTAAGTCTCCTAAAGCTTTTCCTAAATTACTGTTTGTGTTCATTAATGAGTTTTGTAGAGTACATTCATGACGGTCATAAAATTTCAAGAGAAGTAAATATCTGTATCCTCAGTGAACAGAAATGGTAAAAGTGTTACCATGTTTTTAAAAATTATTCTTTTTAAAATTTTAATTGACACATAATAATTATATGTATTTATGAGATGTGTGATGTTTTGAAATGTATACAATGTGTAATGATTATAATACTTAAAGCTAAGTCGAAATTTTTTATATTTTTCTGTGCCATTATCTAAAGATCTGTGTGTGTGTGTGATTTTGTAATAAATTCTTACATTGCGGGGCCAGCAGGTGGCGTGGTGGTTAAGGGTGTTGGACTCCCACATGGCTGACCTTGGTTTGAGTCCCGGACCTGGCAGTTTGCTTTCTCAGTTTCTCTCTCTCTCTCTCTCTTCATCACTCTGTCCCTCTCAGGTCAAGTGAATAAATAGACAAATCAATTTTAGTAAAATAATTATTGGAAAAAAATCTTACATTGCAAAACTAAATAAATACCTAATCTACTGTTTTTCTTAATTAACAATGAGTAGGCATATTTGCAGTTAGGAATCATCAGGCTAAAATACAGAGAAAATCTAATTAATGGTGTTTTCTTTATTATCATTATTATTATTGTTATTATTTTAATAATTATTTTATTTAACTTTATTTATTATTATTATCATTATTATTTTTCAGTTTGATCAGAGAGAGACAAAGAGAGAAAGAGGAAGTGAGAAAGCAAGCCACCAGGTCCGAGACTTGGATCGTGGTTGGCCACGTGGGAGTCCAGCGCCTTTAACCACCATGCCACTTGCTGGCTCCTCTTTTTTATTATTTATTGAGTAGTAATTTCTTATATTTTTCTCCCTGGTGTTTATATTTTTAATTTTTTTTCTAATTAGTTCTTATTCTCCAGGACTTTCATAAACTTTTTCAGAATTAGTCTTAGAATGCTTGAGAATTAAGAATTTCTTCATCCACAGGCTAGCATATTTCTATGAAAAGTCACTTTTCTTCTCTCTTTTTTTTTTTTTTTTTTTTTTTTTTTTTTTTTTTAATATAACCTTCATTTCTATTTATGTCCCTTTCCTCTTTTCAGGCCATTCTGTCCTCTGCCCAATGTTTTTGACCTTTCAATCGCTCTTTTTAGACAAAGCAGGTTCTTTAGTATTTCTCTCTCTCTCTCTCTCTCTCTCTCTCTCTCTCTCTCTTTTGAGAGACTTTTTTTGCTATAGGGTGTGTGTGCTCACCAGAAAGACAGAGAAACAGAAAGCAAGAAATCACCCCCCAGGGGATGGTCACGCTGCAATCCCTTCTCCTCTATTCTTCTCTCTGAATCTTGGGTACACGTGCCTGGCGTGAGTTTAAGCCACCGGTCCGGGACTCGATCCGTGGTCAACTACATGGGAGTCCAGTGACATAGCCATTATGTCAACTGGTCCCAGTATTATTCTCTTGATCTAAGTGTACATTCATCTTCTTGGAAATTGGGAATTCAGAATTTATTATAAAACAACTATCCTCTACCACCTTGACATCATAGTCATCATCAGGCTGAAGATGTATCGATTTATGCTCCTCTGCTGGATCTTCAATAGAAGAAATGGATTCATCACCAATTATTTGTATCTGTGACTATCAAGATCTTCATTTTCTAAATATCCACCAACATTCATTTTAATCAAAGAATCGTTAAGGTAGTGTTCATACTTCAGTTTTTCAAAGTAGTTTGAAAATCTTCTGGCAACAGCTTGCTCAAAGGTTAAAATTTTCCTCCATAGTAATGGTTTTCTTCCACTCTCTGATTCTATAAATAACTTATGTCTTTTGTCTATAACTCATTTTTTATTTATTTGTGACCTTTGGTGTTTCTCCTTCCATTTGGTCTTCCCCTTGGTCTTCCGATTGGCTCGTATTTCCTTTTTTTGTTTGTTTCTTTTTCTTGAATCTTTCAAAAACAGCTTTTAAAGTCAATGGGTTTTGTTCAAAAGATGAGTCACTTGATGAACCTTCTTTCTCACTTCCAAGTGAATAAAGAAATTTTTGTATTGGGTTACTGTGCCTCCATTTAGGTGAGGAAGGAACACATTGTGTTTTAAATAAGCTGCTACCAGACCAAGAACTATCATTTGATTTTGAGATTCTGCAGTTGAGTCATATATCATGTAGTCAGGTGAATCCATTCCTAATGTCTTCAAATTCCTCCCCAGATTGTTTTATGTATCACTCTCTCTTTTTTTTTTCTTTTTTTGGAGAGGTTTTTGCTATAGGGCGCGTGCGCTCGCCAGACAGACAGAGAGAGACAGAGAGATAGAAAGCGAGAAATTACCCCCCAGGGGGATGGCCACGCCGCAATCCCTTCTCCTCCATTCTCCTCTTGGGATCTTGGGCACGCACGCACACGCGCCCGGCGTGAGTTTAAGCTGCCGGATCCGGGACTCGAACCGCGGTCGACTACATGGGAGTCCAGTGACATAGCCATTACGCTAACTGCTGGTCCCCTGCATCACTCTCTCTTTACTTTAGGTTTCTGTGCCAACTGCACCAGAAGGAGTAAGTGCACCTCCTATTGTTATTTTTCATATTCTTTTTTTTCAAAGAATTATTTAACTAAACTTTATTTATTTACTTTAATTTGATGAGAGATGGACAGAGTGGATAAGAAAGAGAGAGAGAAGGAAAGTGAGAAAGCAAGCCACCAGGTCTGCCAACCGCAGTTGGTTGTGTGGGAGTCCAGCACTCTTAACCACCATGCCACCTGCTGGCCCTTGTTTTTTATATTCTTAGTCATTCTAATATTGCTTGCTTTCTAAGGAAAATAGAAAGAGGTACATACTATTGCTTCTAATAAATTTACAGGGAAAAGTTGATTTTCAAATACTGAAAACAAATTAAATCTTTGTGAATATAGGCAGGGTAGTTAATTAACAACTTCCATGAACTGAGGGTTGAGTCTCATCAAACAGAAGGAACTTAAAAAACAAACAAACAAACAAAAATCAAACTCCCTTCTCATTACCAAAATAAAGCAACTGAAATGCATTTACATTACTCTATCATATCTAGTCCCACAAAGAGTGGGAGCTATGTCTTGAAGAAAAGAATAAGACATCAGGAAGTATATTTTATAAGAATGTGAGAAAAGAAAATGTGTAGACATGTGAGTACTATGGTGTAGAGAGAAAAATCATAGACTGACTTTAAAAACATATACATATATAATGTTTTTTTATCTTTTTCTAATTAAATATGTAATATAGCTCATTTTGATTAATAAAACCATTAATTGGAGTGCTTTCACAAATTAATATTTTACTCTATTGGTAAAATTTTTTAAATTGTATTTCATACCTTATTTTATATTATGCATTAACACTGGCAAAGCACTTGATTACATCAGAATAAAAAAAATAAGATAGAAAAACAAATAATTAATAGCAGGGCTTCTATGTAAGATTCTACTCAACAAGGGACAAGAAGCATAACAAAAAATTTTAATACAACTAGTTCATTCATATTGGCCTCATCTTTGATGAGACTGTGATATATGTAACAGAAACTGGGAGAAATGTGGTCCTCAGACATTTAAAACCTGATCTGCCTCTACCTATGCCAAATTAAATTGCTGAAAAATGTCACAGTCCTGTTAACTTACAAATATATTCTCCAGTTAAAGTTTTGAGTTGACTTGTCTGATAACTTACCAATGATGACAGAATGGCTGTACAGAACTGTTACTCTTATGTGGAGTAAGATAAATTAATGGAGGAGACCAGAATATGCCACTCCAATATAATTAGTGGCCCTGTCCATGATTTCATCTTTCAAGAATTTGGGGAAGGACTCAGTTGAGCTACCATCTCTGATGCACGTGCTGTTAGCTGGAGCTACTGGCAGATCTACTTCCAAGAGGTTTTCTTCATGCACAGGTCTGCACCGTGATGTTCCTTAGTGCCTCTATACAACATCTTATCTTCAATAGCTTCACCAGGAGGATTGGATTTCTTATAGTATGGCAGTCTCAATGAAGTCATGTGTCTTACATGGTAACTGGCTTCCAGAGACATGAAACATGCTGTCAGTCTCCTTAAAGACAAGTTCAGGACTGGCAGAGTCTCACTTTTTTTCCCCCTTAAGATGTATTTTTATTTAAGAATTGCTCATTAATTTATTATACATACTTTAAAATTTTCTATAGGGCAATATGTGCTCACCGGAGAGAGACCGAGAGAGAGAAGAATGTAGAAAGCAAGCCGCCAGGTCTGGGACTTGAACCATGGTCGGCCATGTGGGAGTCCGGCACCCCAATCACCATGCCACTTTAATTTTTTATGTATTTTATTGGTCAAAGGTGTTCAAAAGGCCTGCCATAATTACTTCACTACATATCTCTTCATGAAAAAGGGACTGATAGAAAAATACACCTGTACTTTATCATACAACATTTACAGTAAATTTGTTGTTACTTTTTTTTAATTTTTTTTTTTTTTGGATAGGTTTTTACTATAGGGCGCGTGAGCTCGCCAGACAGAGAGAGACATAGAGACAGAAAGCAAGAAATCACCCCCCAGGGGGGATGGTCACGCCGCAATCCCTTCTCCTCCATTCTCCTCTCAGGATCTTGGGCACACACGCACACGCGCCCAGCGTGAGTTTTAAGCCACAGGGTCCGGGACGCGAACTGTGGTCGACTACGTGGGAGTCCAGCGACATAGCCATTACGCTAACTGCTGGTTCCCCCACATTTACAGTAAATTTGTTATTTATAGTATAACAGAAGTCATATTTTTGCTTAATAATTATGTTTTTCAAATCTTCTTTATTTGAAATTCTAGTATTTCCACATTTCTAGAATTTTTCTTGAAAAGTTATAACGGCTGCTTGTCGAATACATCAAGTGCATTTAGTACAGCATGCTTTTGTAACAGTGTAAAACTAGAAATGACCTAAATGTCCAACAGTGGAGGGTGACCTGAGCAAGGCTTAATACATTCACAAAATAAAATATCATGAAGCCATTTAAAATAGTACTTTCAGTTTAAAATTATTTTTCATGATACATAAGCATGTTTGCAATACCTTAAGTGAAAAACTACATTAGGATATATTTCATACAACATAATCAAGAAATTTTTTGAAAACATGAATGAAAGTTGAATCAATTTTTGATTTGTGTGTGTTTGTTGTTTTTTAGATTTTTTTCTATAGGATGTGTGCTCTTGCCAGAGAGAGACAGACAGGGGAAAGTGTGAAATCACACACTATCTCTGGTGTTTACAGTTCTTTTCCATTCCTTTCCCCCACACACACATTTTATTGATTCACAGAATTTCTTAAATAATCTAACTACTTTCAATAGCAAGTTCAGCTGGTATATACATATCTGTGAAACATGTCTGACTTTAGGCGCGAAACTCTGAGTAGAATGAGTATACTATAAGGTAGCACCTAGCTGATGCTATATAGCCTACTATGGTCATTAAATAGGTATTTTTAAATTTTCTTAAATTTCAAGAGAAACAGTTTTAACTTTAATAAATTATTAGAAATGCTAAGGAACTTTGCTTAAAACTTAAATCCAGGAAACAGGTTAGGATTCTGTTCAAATAGTAGGTATATGAACCTATCGACACCTCAAGACAAGACAAAACAAAACCTAGAAGAAAATCAACAATGTTTTAGTAAAAAGTCATAACATTCTATTTCACCAGTTAGGTCTCATGTACTTTATCTTCTGTTGTGGTTCAATCTTCCCGATTAAATTCTGGTATATAATATTCAACTCCAGACTTCTCCCTACCATTAAGTTGGCCATTTGCTTAGTTTTTGAATTCTTATTTCTGTGTGTCTGTATTTAATTTTCCTGGGATGGCACCCCCTTGAGAACTTCTTGGATATCTGGTCTGGTGTTGGTAAATTCTTTCAGGTTTTGTTTATCTGAGAATGTTCTTGTCTTTTCTTTCAATATGAAGGATAATCTTGACGGGTACATTATTCTTGGTTGAAATTGCTTTTCCCTTAACACTTTTAATATATTTTCCCATTCTTTGCTCACTCGCATTGTTTCCGATAAGAGGTCTGCTGTTAGCCTGATGGGATACCCTTTGTAGGTAACTTGCCATTTTTTCTCTTGCCAATAATAGTATCTTGTCTTTGTCTGTGGTTTTGGTCAATCTGGCTATAATGTGTCTTGGAGAAGATCTTCTTGGGTTGATTCTATTTGGGGTCCTTTGTATTTCTTGGGACTGGATCTTTGAGTACTTCTCTAGGTTTGGAAAGTTTTCTTGCAGGATTTCATGGGATAGATTGTCAATACCCTTGTGAGTCTCTTTGTCTTCTGGGATACCAGTTATATAGATGTTTTGATGTTTGATAGTATCTAGCATTTCTCATACAGTATTCTCTATTTTGGAGGACAATTTTCTGTCTTTGTGGTGGATTTTTCTAGGCCAGTGATTTTCTCTTCTATGTCTGAGATTCAATTTTCTCTATGAGCTAGTCTGCTTTTAATACTTTCAAGGGAGGTTTTGACTTCCTGTTTAACAGCCTTCATCTCTAACAGATCCATTTGATTCTTTTTCATAGTGTGCATTTCCTCTTTTGGATCTTGCAAGAATTTCCTCACCTCCTGGAACTCGTCAGCTCCTTTCTCTTGCCTCTTCTGCAGTTCATTGTCTCTCTTCTCTTTCATCTCTGTTAGCTTCGTGATTATGAATATTCTAAGTTCTTTATCAGACATTTCCATGATTTTCACTGGACTGTCTGTGGATGAAGAGGAGTTATTCTTTTCCCTTGGAGGAGTGGTATTTTCTTGATTTCCCATATTTCTTGTGGCCCTGCGGTGGTTTCTAGTCACCTAACGGATAGTATGTTTCTTCCTAATTCTTGCAGTTCAATCTGAACGTTCAGGAGCGTGCAGAAGTAGGTGATCTGTACTCTCTTTGCTGTTCCATTTTTATCCCTTTTTGCAGCAGATTCATTGGGTATTGAGGAATATGTTAACCCTAATAGTATTTGGATCTTTGACTATGGTTCCCTTAGATCTATCTAGAAACAGAGTGAATGGAGATTGAGCAGGAGTGAGATAAAAGAAAAACAAAAGGAAGAGAGAGAGAGAGAGAGAGAGAGAGAGAGAGAGAGAAAGAGAGAGAAGAAAGAGAAAATGAAGGAAAAAAAGAAAAAAAATCAAAAATTTATTTTTTTTTAAAAAAGCAAAAAAGGGACAAGCAGTTGACGTAATGGCTATGTCGCTGGACTCCCATGTAGTCGACTGCGGTTCGCGTCCCAGACCCGGTGGCTTAAAACTCATGCCGGGCGTGTGTGCATGCGTGCCCAAGATCCTGAGAGGATAATGGAGGAGAAGGGATTGCAGCGTGGCCATCTCCCCTGGGGGGTGATTTCTAGCTTTCTGTCTCTCTGTCTCTCTCTGTCGGCGAGCACACACGTCCTTTAGCAAAAAAAAAACTCTCCAAAAAAAAAAAGCAAAAAATAAAAAAAATGTATGGCACACAAGTGCACTGCACAAAATCACTAGTTCTCAGCAGTCACAGAAGAGTCTTCTTCTGAAGGCCTGCTCCTTGCCTCTCCTGGAGGGGAATGGGAAAGGGATTATAAGCAAGATAAAAGAGGGTTTGAAAGCCAAGAGAACATTTTACCCCAAAGCATTTTAAAAAGGAAAAATTACAAAAAAAATGCAAAAACAGAGAAGCAGAGAGAAAGAGAGACAGAGAAATCACTACTTCTCAGCAGCCATTGGAAAAATCTTCTCAACCACAGGGATATATTCTGAGAACTTAGTTGCTATGTGATTTTGTCATTGTGGAAACATCAACATAGAGTGTACTTATACAAACTTAGATGGTAAAAGTACTACGCACCTAGACTATATAGTATAGCCTGTTGCCCCCAGACTGCAATCCTATATAGTGTGTTAGTATACTGAACAATGTAGACAATTATAACACAGTGGTAAGTGTTTGTGTATTTAAATGGGAAAAGTATGATCTAAAAGATAAAATATGGTACACCTGTATAGGTTACTCACCATGAATGGAACTTGTAGAACTGGAAGTTGCTCTGAGTTGGTTAGTGAGTGAATGTGAAAACCTAGGACATTACTGTCACTATGGTAGACTTTGTCAACATCGTACACTTAGGCTACACTGAGTTTATAACTTTTTTTCTTCAATAATAAATTAACCTTAGCTAACTTTAACTTTTTACTTTATCAACTTTTTAATTTTTTGAAATATTTTACTCTTTTGTAATAACACTTAAAACATAAATACATTGTAAAGCTGTATAAAATATTTTCTTCTATATATCATTATTCTGTAACTTTTCAAATTTTAATTTTTTTAAACTTTTTAAACTTTTTTTCTAAAAACTGAGACAGACACACGCATCAGCCAATGCCTGCACAGAATAAGAATCATCAATATGAGTCTTCCTCCTCCACATCTTGTCCCACTGGAAGGGCCATGATGAACAAAACCTCATGAGATGATGCAATCAAGAGAAACGAAAAACACAAGATGTGTGAGGCTGCTGTCAGCATAGCATGGCATACTGCTTTACAGTAATGTTTGTCTGACCTAAGTAGGAGTATACTCTAAAATAACTAAAAAGTGTAGTATATTAAATACATAGACAAGTGATATGGTCATTTATTATGATTATCAAGTATTGTATACCATACACAATTGTATATGGCTATAGTTTTATATGGCTGGAAGCACAATAGATTTGTTTACACCAGCATCATCACAAACATGTGAGAAATACATTGTGCTATGACATTATGACTATGTCCTAATGTCTAACAAGTTACTGAGAGATAGGAATGTTTCAGCTCCATTATAATCTTATGAATCCACCATCACGTATGTGCACTGTTGATAACTGAAATATTGTTAGTTACATGACTATACTTAAAATGGTAATCTTTCAGTGAATGTTTTCAGTCTAACTTGTTTTCTGCTTCAAAAATTAACCCTGATAGTTTATAGAATCAACTGTGGGGAGCAAGGGCCAAAATACAGTTAGCAAGTCTACTGCAATCATCAAAATTTTAGATGAGAATGTTTGGACCAGTGTGGAACCAGTGGAGGTGGCTAAAAGTTATTGTTTCAAAAATAGTTTGAAGTTTTCTTTCCAATATGATTGCTTGACTGATTTAGATGTAGGTTTTTTTTAATTATTTTATTTATTCATTCATTTATTTACACACAGAGAGAGAGAGGGAAAGTGAGAAAGCAAGTCACCAGGTCCGGGACTAAAACTAAGGTCGGCCATGTGGGAGTGTCCAGCACCTTAACCTCCATGCCACCTGCTGGTCCCCTTTAGATGCAGTTCTGAGAGAAAGAAGTCACAATAATTTCAGGGTGGAAGAATTATATGGTGAAACACTGTTACATATTTTTTTTGAGTTTTGGACATATTGATTTTGATAGATATATCCATTAGATATCCAACTGAATATAGTGAGTAGGCAATTGAATCTTTAAGTCTGGTGATTAAGGGAGAGTCTTGTGCAAAACATATACATTTTTAAATC
The DNA here is from genome assembly GCA_026018925.1 of Tupaia tana. NCBI lineage: Eukaryota > Metazoa > Chordata > Mammalia > Scandentia > Tupaiidae > Tupaia > Tupaia tana. The sequence continues at coordinate 67,380,785 of JAKSZU010000009.1, read as the reverse complement.
AGCAAAAAAAGGACTTCAAATAGTTCAAAGAAAAATGGAATTAAAGTACAGGTTTATTTTGGTGCAAAATAGCTTTTGAAACACATGAATAGCTTTTATGTAATACACATTTTTTTTTTCATTTCATTTTCTTCCATACATTTAATCACATTATTATTTGTCTTACAAAATGGATATTTCAACAGGTGAACATTTTTTTATGAACTTTTTGAAGAGCTCTTGCATATGTACTTAAAGCTAGGGAAGGATTGAGTTTTAGATGATGGAAGAAAAAAGCCATTTCCTAGAATGAAAAGACTGAAAAAATGAATGATCAAACAGTAAAAATTGGAAACCATGGGTTTATATATTATAACAATGAACTTTCAGAATGCTGAGATAAGGAAATAACCCCTTAAAGCTAAAAGAAGAGCATTCAAAGTAGATGCAGAATAATATTACTGTACGTTGACTTTACTAGTCTTTCATAGTCAGTTATTCCAAGAGATCTAAAATACAAAGATATTGAAAGATGTTAGTAATTAGTAATACACATATGGGTTACTTGAGAAACTGGTTATATTAAGAATTCACTTTTATGAAATTAATAGTTTTTTCTACAAACTGTCTTTTGCCATAAATGGCAAGAGAGGATAACATATTTCTTGAGAGACATAAGAGACCGAGCTTCAGTGAGAATGTCACATTTGTTTTTAGAATTATTTTTTAAATTTTAACTTTATTTATTTATTTATTTATTTATTTATTTAAATTTGACCAGAGAAGGACAGAGTGTGCATAAGAGAGAGAGAGAGGGAGAGGAAAGAGAGAAAGAGAAAGTCACCCAGTGCCGGACTCAAACTGAGGTCAAACATTTGGGAGTCCACCACACCACCTGCCGGCCCCAAGAATGTTACATGTTTTTTTTGGAGAGGTTTTTGCTATAGGGCGCGTGCGCTCGCCAGACAGAGAGTGACAGAGAGATAGAAAGTGAGAAATCACCCCCCCAGGAGGGATGGCCACGCCGCAATCCCTTCTCCTCCATTCTCCTCTCGGGATCTTGGGCACGCATGCACACGCGCCCGGCGTAAGTTTAAGCCACCAGGTCCGGGATTCAAACCACGGTCAACTACGTGGGAGTCCAGCGACATAGCCATTACGCCAAGTGCTGGTCCCAAGAATATTACATTTTTAAGAAAAGATGATGGAGTTCAACAGTGTGTTAGAATTCTGTTGCAGATCACAGAAACAATATTAACCATATGGAGCAGATTTAAGATAGGTGTTGTGGGATCAGGCTTTAGGCTAGATCCCCATGAATGATTGTCATAGCACCACCATTGGACTGACAACGTGGCCTAGTGGTTAAGGGAACTGGATACCACAAGACTGACTGCAGGCTGACTCCTGGCCCCAGCACCTTGAAAATCCCACCAGGTGCATTTGCATATGTGCCCAAAATCCTGACAGTGGAAAAATGGAAAAGAGATTGAGGGCATGACCACACCCCATTGGAAGAAGGTGCTTTCTCTCTCTTCCCCTCACTTTCACTCTGTCTTTCTGTGCCCTCTGGATAATTATTTTAAAAAGAAAAAGAAAAAGAACCCCACCATAGAGCTTACTCAGCAGGAACACTGTCATGTTCACCCCATTCAAGAGTTCAGGTATGGCAAAGCAGCCATTACAACTATTGGCTCCCTGAGCTTTGATTCAGTGATCAGAAAGCAGCCACCTGACAGCTAGCTAAAAGGCATGAGCAAAACTGGTAGATACACTCCAGCAAAAAATGTATTCCCTATTTGCTCTGTACCTCACAGAATTTGGGGCAGGATCGTGGAAACTCTGCTGATGTTTCTGAGGAAAAGGCCTAGTTATTTTAATGATGGTGACTGTGAAAAGAAACAGAAGTAGGAGGAAATGCATTATGTCTGCCAGACTTTTGTCTTCTAGTTCTCACATGAGAACTTCCAATTGGTGCAGCCCAAAGTACATACAGAGCCTTATTGGCAAGCAAGTCTGAGATATGTAGTTAGTTAGCCTGGCCAGAAAAATTAGTCATTATAGGAAGAGGAAAATGAATGTTGAAAACCAGCTAATCCATACCTGTGGACAGTTCAGAAGAGAGTATGAACTCAAAACCATTATCCATTGCCCTGTTGTCTTCTCACTCTTCATCATACCAAACTTTCAAAGATAAGAGTTGTTTAATTCCTCACTAATGTTTTTAATTTGATCCAAAGAGTTTTAATTTCTAAGAGCTATTTTAAAAATATATGTGTGGGCCAGTTAGGTGGCACGATGGTTGGGGCAACTGGATCCCACATGCCAACTACGTGGTTTGAGTCCCAGACCTAGTGGCTTGAAAAACACTCTGAGCATGTGCTTATGCATTCCCAAAATCCCAAAAGGAGAGAGAAATGGAGGAAAAGAGATTGTGGCTTGGCCATTCCTCCTGGGGATGTTTTTCACTACTCCCTCCACCCCATCCCAGCCCTGATCTCTCTCTGGTGAATGCACACTCCTTGTAGCAAATTTTAAAAATAAAAATATATATGTATATATTCCTTTGTATGTTAAGAGCCACTTATATAGAGAAAAGTATTTCCTGATCTTTTCATTAAATTACTGGGTACAGGAGGCTCAGCGAATATAGTAAATCAAAATATCACCTAACTTGAAATTGTTTCAAAGTTATACATAGAACTTATTTACTTTTACTGTGTATGAACTCAGAACACAATGGTTATATTGAGTGATTCTAAATTAATGCAAATTTTTCATCAATTAGAGCAGACCCACTGATATGATCTAATGTGAATTTTTGATAACTTTATCTCAGTTCTAGAATAATTTTCTAGCAATAGTTGTGGGAAACATTATTATTATTTTTAGTTTTAAAATGTTATTTCATGAGGGAGCAGCAGTTAGCGTAATGGCTATGTCGCTGAACTCTCATGTAGCCAACCGCGGTTCGAGTCCCAGACCTGGTGGCTTAAACTCACGCCGGGTGCATGTGTGCATGCCCAAGATCCCAAGAGAAGAATGGAGGAGAAGGTATTGCGGCATGGCCATCCCCACCTGGAGGGTGATTTCTCGCTTTCTGTCTCTCTGTCTCTCTCTCTGTCTTTCTGGCGAGTGCACACACCCTATAGCAAAAACCTCTCCATAAAAAAAAAAAATGTTATTTCACTTAATGAAAGAACAAACTGTTAACACATTTTTCATAGATATTCGGATTTAAGTAAAGAGTAAGGAAAGTGTATACTATCATATAAAAGACTTTCCCATGCATTAAGAAAGCACACCATCAGATGAAAATTAGGGAATGAACATTTCAAATGTCAAAATTATCTTCCTTCTAATTTATTTGCTTTGTCTGGACTAGATAGCATTACGTATCTATGAGGTGTGTTTTATTCTTTTCCCTGAAAGTATAGTGTCAATGATATGTATCAATTGACTTTATGTCTATTATTATTACTCCTTTCAAATATCCTTTATGTCTATTATCATTACTCCTTACAAATATCCCAGCAGGGAGCAGGTTCATCTAAGAGTTACAATTTTGTCCCTTTATTTTATTCTTCCAGATACAATGCATCATTTAAAACAGAAGCCTATTTCTAAAGTTACTTTTCAGGGCCATAAAGCAGGGAGCTAATATGTAGTTTTACTACTAGAGCTTTGTCTTAACAACATTACTAACTGTGACATTTATCCTGCTTAACCTCACCCAATGTACCCTGGGGAAATGTCAGCATAGTCCTATGCTGCTAATACAAATGAATTATCGAAGACTTTTGACAATATATTCATCAGAATATATTACACTTTTGTAATGAACATCTGGTACAGGAGTTCAGAATCAAAATAACCTAATATACCAATTAAATATAAAATGAAACAATTATACATTTATATGCTGCAGCCATTTAAATTATTCAATGCAAAAAGCACATATTTTTCAAAATACTGTCATGTGTTTAAATATCAATAAATTTATTTTCACCATACTTGTTATACTATTTCTGGATGCTTGTTATGAATACAATTCAATTGCAAAGATAGATTGTTCCCCACATGAAGTTTTCTTTGAGTTATGCATATTGAGTTAAATACTTGAAGATCATTTTTTTTTTCCAAAAATTGACTGACAATAGCTTTTACAGTGAATTTTTGTCAACTCTATTTTTGGAGGAGGTATATAACAAATTTTTCTCTCCTGACTACAATAAATTTTATTTGACATTATCAGGATGCCATAAAAGTTTCATGAGGTAAGGGAATAATTCTCTCTGCAGTCCCTTTTTTTTCCAAATAAAACTGCTATGAAGACCAAGGAAAAACAAAAACTGATAATTAGATACAAAATTAAGTTTCAGGAAAAGTTAATGAAAACTGTTTACATCTTTCCCAAAGAAAAAGATAAATGACAAGTAATTTTAAAAAAAAGGAAAGAGAGAGCAAATACAAACAAAACAATATATCTAGAGTATGCTAATATACTTTGGCAATGAAAGACAAGCTGAACAAAGTCAGTAAGCTACTTTATAATAGCTCCATTATTTATTCCTTACATTTGAAACCCAGAATGTATACTTAGCACTAAATTAAGTGCTAAAAATGGGTGGTAGTTTTGAGACAGTCATATTAATGCTTTTGTACACAGGGAAAAAGAAATATATCTCTTTGATAATACTGCTTCCTTTAAATTACATATTTTCATAGTTCAAATATCAGAAAAGTATATTGTACTCCAAGATCTGGACTGATAATTCTGCACATAAACTTGACCCATACCTGTAGATTTTATAAGCGTGAGGTTTGCCCATAACACGTGGAAAGGGAATCCACCTAAAGTATACCCACACTGTCTATTGCAAAATTTCAATCCAGAGAGATTTTGTCTTATGTACATGTGAGAAAATAGTCAAGAAAATAAGGTGACAATGTTATAAGAAAAAATAGTTAAGATCGGGAAATTTCTTTTACATAGAATGTAAAAGAAGTAAAATAGCTAAAAGAAAAACAGACTTTGAAAGTAGAATATAGAAATGTAAAAGAGAATATGTTGATATAAAAAGCAATGGGACATGATAAAGAAAGAATAGAAAAAGAAAAACGTAAGAGCAGAATTAATGCTATAAACCAGTATAAAAATTGAATTTATATTTAGAGGCTATATAAGAACACTTGGCAAATTCAAGCAAAAAAAGACCAAGAAACAAAAATGATGAGAGAGATAAGGGAAATAGGGATAAAAACCATGCAGAAAAAAATCATAGATAAGAAGACCAAAGGGGAGGACAAGCGGTTGGTATAACGGCTATGTCGCTGGACTCCCATGTAGTGGATCATAGTTTGAATCCTGGACCTGGTGGCTTAAACTCACGCCAGGCACGTATGCGTGTGTGCCCAAGATCCCGAGAGGAGAATGGAGGAGAAGGGATTGCAGCATGGCCATGCCCCCTGGGGGTGAGTTCTCGCTTTCTGTCTCTCTGTCTCTCTCTGTCTTTCTGGCGAGTGCATGTGCCCTATAGCAAAAACCTCTCCCCCCGCCCCCACCCAAAATAAAAGACCAAAGGGAACATAGCTAAGTTACAGATACATGACATGCTACAAGAAAAGAACACAACAAAAGGAGACATAATTAATCTTAAAAAAAGATATAGTACAATAATTTCCTGAGTTGACAAAACACTTGTTTAAGGCAAAGTTATTGAAAAGAATTCTCTACTTACCATTGGCAATAATAAAGGCAAAATATTAAAATTTGAAGGATAAAGGAAGAGCACGGTACACTTTTATGCAATTAATGTGGTTACCTAAAAGAAAACAAATAGTAGTCATCTCTATTTTTTTTTTCTTTGCAATCAGAAAATGCTAGATACTAATGTATCAATATTTGAGTTTTGGGGAAAAAGATCACACTGTAAGAATTTAAAACAAGTCAACTATTTTCCCTGTATGAAGATAATAGGACACCATCAGATATGAAGGGTCTTCAAAAAGTTTGTGGGAGAATGGAATTAAAGTACAAGTTTAATTTGGTGCAAAAACTTTTGAAATTCATGCAGTTATTTTGTTTTGTTTGGTTTGGTTTTGTTTTTTAGAGAGAGATTTTTGCTATAGGCTGTGTGTGCTCACCAGAGAGATAGAAAGAGACAGAGAGACAGAAAGTGAAAAATCAGCCCCACAGGGGGAATGGCCATATCACAATTCCTTCTCCTCCATTTTCCTCTCAGTATCTTGGGCACATGCGCCTGGCGTGAGTTTTAAGCTGCCGGGTCTGGGACTCAAACGGCAGTCAACTACGTGGGAGTGCAGCAATGTAAGCATTTTTCCCTCTGCTGATCCCCATGCACAATTTTTTAATATTACACACTTACCAAAAACTTTTCGAAGATGCTTAGTATACATTTTAGACAGCATGGTGTTCATAAATGAGTCTAGAAAAATGTTATTTGAAAGCATATTGGAACTGAGGAAAGGATGAAGCAAAATTAAGAGATAACAGTGATGCAGTCAGGTTATAAAATGACAGACACTGGGATTAAGACCAGTAACATATAGAATGATCTAAATAACTGTTGTGAATGTGGATATAAAACATGTTCAAAGATAAATAATTATACTTGAAAATTAATGCAGTAGATAAAACATAATTTTTAAACCTGCATGAGATTGAGACCAACTCATAAAACTACAGACCCAAGAGCAGGAACGAAGCCAAGTTTGTGAGCTATTATTACATCATCTGCATCTACTCTTGCCTCAATATCTGCCCCCTGGATATTTCTATTATATGATCCAGTTGATTCTCATTTCTATCTTCAGCAATTTGAATTTGATACCTATCCCTTTCAACCAAAAGTGCTCTTACTTAGATATGCAAAAGGAAATTTTAAACAGCAATATACTACATTTATTAACTCAAATGATTGCAAAACAATTTTTAAATATTAGATCCAGTAATATAAAAACCTTAAGAACATTTTTTATGTAATGCTGAGTACAATGTGCATTTCTAGACCCACTGGAGAAAGTAATTTTCCAACATCTACTAAAATTTAAAAGTACACATTTATTTGACCCAGTCGTCTTATTGCCATTCAGCCTAAAACAAAACATAAAACAGGAAGTAAGAATAAATGTACTACAATGCTTATCACAGTATTATTTATTAAAACAGCTATGACTGACTATTCATAATAGGATAAACTGTGGTAAAGTCAAACTATAAGATACAATGCTGCTATGAAAAATTATGATTTAGTATTGCATCTTCTAACCTAGAAAGATGCTCCTGATAGTATCCTTTTTTTATACTTTTAAAATATAAGGAATTTAATCACTGTACATGTTTACAGTGTACAAAATTATTTTCCTCAGCATAAATACAGTGCTTATCAGTCAAGTCAATGATTTTACTAAAAACATTATCATCAATAGATAATTTTCATTTTTCTGTCTGTTAAATGCTTCTTTATTTTTTCCCCATCCTAGCACCTCCCACCACCTACCCCCTCTGGTAGTGTCTCTAGCATCCACAGTTGCCCTCCCTGCAATTTTACCCTCCAATCTTTCCATTTCTGACATAGAATGAAGACATTCTGTATATATTAAGGGAGGAGACACAATGCCTGTCTTTCATAGTCTAGTTTCTGTCACTTAACATTTAATCTTCTGTATTTGTCCACTTGTATAAAATGTCAGGGTCTCATTATTTTTTATGGTTGAGTAGTATTCCATAGTGTATATGTGCCACACTTTTTCAATTCATTCATATTTTCTTTGACAATTGGATTGATTCAATGCCTTAACAATTGTGAATAATGATGCAATAAACATGGATGTTCAAGTGTTTTTCAAACTTTGTGTATTCCTATCTTTTGGGTAGACACCCAGGAGTGGAATTACAGGATCATATGGTGGTTCTATTTGTAGGTTTTTGAGAAACTTCCATATTGTTCGGCACAGTGGTTCTACTCGTTTTCATTCTCACTGACAGTGTAGGAGAGTTCTCTTTTCACCACAATCTTGCCAGCACTTACCATTTTTTAATTTAAAATATTTTTGAAGAATTATTTTATTTAACTTAATTTATCTAATTCTGACTAGAGAGGGACAGAATGAGAGCGAGAGAGAAAGTGAGAAACAAGACACCAGGTCCAGGACTCGAACCACACTCAGCCATGTAGGAGTCCAGTGCCCTTAACCACTACACAACCCGCCAGCCCCTCATTTTTTAATTTTTTTAGTCTTAGTCATTCTGACTGGGGTTAAATGGAATCTCATTGTGGTTTTGATTTGCATTTCCCTCATAATAAGAGATGTCGAGACTTTCTTTATAAGCTTTTTGTCCATTCCTATGTCTTCCTTGGAGAGTTGTCTTTTCAATTCATTTGTTCAATTGTCCATCCTTTAATTGGGTTTATTTTATTTTATTTTATTTTATTATTTTATTTTCAGGTAAGCTGCTAGAGTTCTCTGTATATTCTGGTTATCGGTCTCTTATCTAGGGCATAGTTTGCAAATATATCCTCCCACTGAGGGTTGTTTCTTCACTCTTATTATTGTTTCCTTTGTTGTGCAGAAACTTTTTATTCTGATGTAGTCCATCTTTTCTATTTTCAGTATGATTGCCTTTGGGAGTCTTATTTAAGAAGTCTTTCCCTACTCTAATGTCTCCAAGGGTTTCCTCTCTGTTTTTCACCAGTAGTTTTATAGTTTGATGTTTTATGTTTAGGTCCTTTATACATTTCAAGTTGTTTTTTTTTTAAGACGTTTTTGCTATAGGGTACATGCACTCTCCAGAAAGACAGAGAGAGACAGAAAGCGAGAAACCACCCCTCAGGGGTATGGCCATGTCGCAATCCCTTCTCCTCCATTCTCTTCTGGGCATCTTGGACACACACACACACAAGCACTTGGCATGAATTTAAGCTCCTGGGTCCAGGACTCGAACCGTGGTGGACTACATGGGAGTCCAGTGACATAGCCATTTCACAGCTTTCCTGGTAGAGGTCTTTCACTTTGTTGGTTAAGTTTATTTCAATGAATCTTATATTTTTTGTGGCTATTGTAAATGGAATTGCTGTCTTCAAGTATACCTCAGTCTGTTCATTGTTGGTTTATAAAAATGCTTCTATAAATGCTAGATTTTTGTATGTTGATTTTGCATGCTGAAACTTTACTGTATTCATTTTATTACTTTCAGGAGGCTTTTCTTGTGGTATCTTTTGGATTTTCTGTGTATATAATCATGTCACCTGCAAATAGAGATGATTTGGATTCTTCTTTTCCCATTTGAATGCCTTTTATTTGACTCTCTTGTATTATTGCATTGGTTAAGACTTCCAGTACTATGTTGCATAGAAGTGGAGATAGTGGGTCTGCCTTGTCTCGTTCCCGTTTATAGAGGAAAAGCTCTCAGCTTTTCCCCATTCACTATGATGTTAGCTATGGGCTTGTCATATACAGCTTTTCTTGTTTTGAGAAATGTCCCTTCTATGTCAATTTTTCTGAGAGCGTTAATCATGAGGGACTATTGTATTTTATCAAAAGCTTTTTCCACATCAGTTGATATGTAATCATATGGTTTTTCTCTTTCCTTCTGTTAATATGATGTATTACATTTACTGTTTTGCATATATTGAATCACATTTGCATCACTGAAATAAAGCCTTCTTGGTCATGGTGTGTAAACTTTTTAATGTGTTGTTGAATACAATTTGCTAGTATGTTGTTGGGAACTTTTGCATCTGTATTAATCAGGGATATTCGTCTGTAGTTTTCTTTTTTTGTTATTCCTTTGTCTGTTTTAGGGATCTGGGTGATGTAGGCTTCATAGAATGAATTTGAGAGAGTTCCTTCCTTTTGAATTTTTAGAAATAGTCTGAGTAGAATTGGGGCTAACTCTTCTTTGAAAGTTTTGTAGAAATCAGATGTGAAGTCATTCAGATCTGGGCTTTTCTTTGTTGGGAGACTTCATTACTGATTCAATCTCATTGTTTGTTATTGGTCTATTCAGGCTTTCTAAGTCTCCTTGATTCAGTCTTGGTACATTATATGTGTCCAGAAATTTATTCATCTCATCTAGGTTTTCTTGTTTATTTACATATAATCACTCATAGTATTCTCTCATGATCTTTTGTATTTCTGTTATGTCTGTTGTAATATTGCCTGATCCTTGCTGATTTTATTTATCTGGTTTCTTTCTCTGTTCTTGATTAGTCTTGTTAGTGGCATGTCATTTTTGTTAATCTTCTCAAAGAACCAACTTTTGGTTTTATTTATTTTCTGTATATTTCTTTTATTCTCTATTTTATTTATTTCTGCTTGAATCTTTGTTATTTCTTTTCTCCTGGTATGTTTTGTGTGTGTGTGTGTGGGGGGGGGGGGGTTCTGTTGTTTTTGCAGTTGCTTGAGATGTGTTTGGTTGTCTATTTGTCACCTTTCCAAATTTTTTCTTGTGAGCACCAATTGCTATGAACTTCCTTCTTATGATTGTTTTCACTGTGTCCCATAGGTTATGGAAGCTTGTGTGCTCATTATCATTGGTTTCAATGAATCTTTTGATTTCAGTCTTAATTTCTTTAGTGATTGTGAAGTCATTCAGGAATATGTTGTTTTGTTTCTATGTGCTTGTGTATTTCTGAGGATCCTTTCTGTAGTTAATTTGAAGTTTTAATTCCATTGTGGTCACAAAAGACAATGGATATAGTTTCTATACCTTTGAAATTGTAAAGGCTTGTTTTATGCCCTATCATATGGTCAATCTTTGAAAATGTTCTATGTGGGGGTGATAAGAATGTGTATTTTGTGGTCCTTGGGTGAAATGCTCTATAGATGTCTGTCAAGTCCATTGGATTTATGGTTTTGGTTAGATCCTGTTTCTCTTTGTTTATTTTTTGTCTAGGTGACCTGTTCAGAGGAGACAGGGGGATATTGAGATCCTCCTGTTATAGTCTCTCTCTCTATCACTTCCTTTAGCACTAGCAGTATTTCTTTCACATATTTGGGTGCTCCAGTGTTGGGTGCATAGATATTTATGTGCTATATCTTCTTGGTTAATTAGCCCTTTTAAAGCTATATAGTGTCCTATACTATACCCGGCAAGATTATCCTTCATATGGGAAGAAAAGGCAAGAACATTCTCAGATAAACAAAACCTGAAAGAATTTACCAGCACCAGACCAGACTGCCAAGAAGTTCTGAAGGGAGTGCTATATCAAGAAAATTAAATACAGGGAACCAGCAGTTAACGTAGTGGCTATGTCACTGGACTCCCACGTAGTCAACCTCGGTTCGCGTCCCGGACCCGGTGGCTTAAAACTCATGCCGGGCGCGTGTGTGTGCATGCCCAAGATCCCGAGAGGAGAATGGAGGAGAAGGGATTGTGGTGTGACCATCTCCCCTGGGGGGTGATTTCTCGCTTTCTGTCTCTATGTCTCTCTCTGTCTGTCTGGAGAGCGCATGTGCCCTATAGCAAAAAAAACTTCTTAAAAAAAAAGAAAATTAAATACAGACATACAGAAATAAGAATTCGAAAACTAAGAAAATGTTCAACTTAATCATAGGGACAAGTATGGAGTTGAGTATTATATCCCAGAATTCAATCAGGAAGCTCGAACCACAACAGAAGATATATTAAGAATACTAGACTGAACTGGTGAAATAGCATTTTATGACTTTTGACTAAAATATTGCTAATTTTCTTCTAGGCTTTGTTGTCCAGTTTTAGAGATTTTGGTCCTGTCTTGAGCTCTTTGAACAGAATCCTAACCTGTTTCCTGACTTTAAGTTTTAAGCAAAGTTCCTTAGCATTTCTTTGATTTATTAAAGCTAAAACTGCTTTTTTTTAAATTACCAGCTGAACTTGCTGGTAGTTAGATTATTTAATTATTATAAAGTAGTTACATTATTTAATAAATTGTGTGATCAATAAAATGTGGGAGGAAAGGAATGGAAGGCAACTGTAGACACTAGAGATAGTGTGAGAAGAGGGTGGAAAACGGCAGAGGGTCAGAAATAGAGGTTAAAAAATATTATATATATGAAACTAGAAATGGAAAATTATTGATGATAACATACATGATTAAGCCACTATGCAGTATATTCTGGATGGGGAAATCACATTTTGTATGCTATGACAATGCTTAGGGAATGAATGTAAATTAATTAATTAAAAAATGTCTCAGAAAAAAAAAACACGAAAACTGTTTTTCTTGAAATTAAACAAAATGTATTAAAAATACCTATCTGATGACTGCAGTAAGCTATGTAGCCCCAGCTAGGTGCTACTTTATAGCGCATTCATTCTACTCACTAAGGTTTATGCCTAAAGTCAGACTTGTTTTCATGGATATGTATATATCAGCTGTGCTTGTTATTCAAAATATTTAGATTAATTAAGATCTTTAGTGAATTAATAAAATGTTGGGGGAAAAAGGCATAGAAAGCAACCATGGATACCAGAGACAGTGTGGGGAGAGGGTGGGAGATGGCAGAGGGTGAGAGATAGGGAATCAAGGATGGGAAAAAAAGCAAAATATACAATAAACAAGAAATGGAAAATTATTTGTTGACGATAACACATATGCTGATGTGCTTGATCAAGCCAATATACAGTGTACTCTGGATGGAAAATCTCATTTTGTATGCTATAATGATGTACAGTGAATGAATGTAAACAAATTTAAGTTTTAAAAAATTTTATAAATAAATAAAGCTATATAGTGTCCTCTGTAAGAAGAGACATAACTTTTGTCTTGAAGTCTGTTTTGTCTGATATCAGTATCACAACTCTAGCCTTTTTTTTTTTTTTTTTTTTTTGGTTTCTATTTGCATGGAATATCTTCTTCTAGTCCTTTACTTTCAGTTCTACTTATATCTTTATCAGTGAGGTGTGTTTCTCATGAGCAGTATATAGAGAGATCCTGTTTTTTCCTCAATTTAGCCAGTCTATGTCTTAATTAGAAAATTTAATCCATTAACATTCAACATTATTACTGATATTTGCAGACTAATTTGTGCTATTTTGTTAGCAGAATTTTTTTTTGGTATGTTTTGTTTTCTTATTTCTGTTTGTCTCTCTTTAGTTTTCCTGATATAGTAGTCTTTTCAGTACTTCTTGAAGAACTGGTCTAGTGTTGGTGAATGCTTTCTGTTTTTTTTTGTTTGTTTTTTTTTTTTTTTTTTTTTTTTTTTTTTTTTTTTTTTGGAGAGGTTTTTTGCTATAGGGCGCGTGCGCTCGCCAGACAGAGAGAGAGAGACATAGAGACAGAAAGCGAGAAATCACCCCCCAGAGGGGATGGTCACGCCGCAATCCCTTCTCCTCCATTCTCCTCTCGGGATCTTGGGCACGTACGCACACGCGCCCGGCGTGAGTTGTAAGCCACCGGGTCCGAGACGCGAACCGCGGTCGACTACGTGGGAGTCCAGCGACATAGCCATTACGCTAACTGCTGGTTCCCTAATGCTTTCTGTTTTTATTGGAGAATGATTTTTTTCCATTTGAAGGAAAATTCTGCCATGTATAGTATTCTTGGTTGAAATTGTTTTGCTTTTAGCATTTCAGATATGTCTTCCCTTCTTTCCTTGCTTGCAATGTTTCAGTTGAGAGGTTCAATGTTAGACTAATAAGATAAACTTTGTAAGTAACTTGATATTTCTCTCTTGCCATTTTTAAAATCTGTCTGTGTCTTTGATTTTGACCAATCTGGCTATGATGTGGAGAGGATATTCTAAGGTTGATTGTCTTTAGGCTCTTTGTATTTCTTGGGTCTGGATGTCTGAATGTTTCTCTAGGTTTGGAAAGTTTTCTGCAAGTATTTTCTGGAATGAATTTTTTTAATGTCCTTGTCAGATTTTTCAATTTCTGGAATACATATTATTTAGATATTTGGGCATTTAATAGTATCTAGTATTCCTGTATGTTGTCTGCATCTTTTTTTTATTATGCTTTCATTCTTTTTGGTTTTGTTTAAATCAGAGGTCTTGTCTTTCAGATCAGAGATTCTATCTTCTGCGTGGTCTAATCTGCTATTAATATTTTTGAGGGAGCTTTTGATTTCCTGTATTATAATCTTCATCTCCAGGGGTTCTGTCTTATTCTCTTTTAGGGTGTCTATCTCTTTATGAGATACTCCTTCAAGTTGTGTAATGATATCCTCATCTCCTGCATTGATTGTGTGTTTTCTCTTATATCTCATTTAGTTTTGTCACTATGAATATTCTGAATTCCTTTTCTGATATTTTTGTAAATTATTTTGCACTGTCTATGGTTAATGAAGAATTGTTTTATTCCTTTGAGGGAGATATATTTTCTTGTTTCTCATATTTCTTGTGCCTCTGCACTGATTTCTAGTCATCTGGCAAAGAACATGCTTCTTCGGGGCACCTTTTTTTTTTTTTTTTTAGAGTAAATTCTATAGTGTCAACAAGGGGAGGAATGTATTCTTGGTGGAGGGCTATGTCTTCCAATCAGAGGAGGGTGTTTGTGTATGGTTCGTCTTTCCAGCCTCTCAGGACCGGTTTCACCTAGGGCTAGACTGGGGAGACTTAACTATGGGAAGGAGCATGAGTCACTTGTACACAGAGCAGGGGGCACAGGCCTGAAAACACTGGAATTTATAATTAAATCTGAGGGTACCAGCAGATGCACAATGGCTAGACTCCCATGTAGTCATCTGTAGTTTGAGTACTGGACTCGGCAGCTTAAAACTCACAAAGAACGTGTGTGCGAGGGTGCCCAAAATCCCAAGAAGAGAACGGAGAAGGGATTGCAGCTTAGCCATTCCTCCGGGGGTGGGGGGTATTTCTAACTTTCTGTCTCTCTCTCTCTCTTTCTGTCACTCCAGAGAGTGCACACACCCTATAGCAAAAATCAAATCTGGGAGGGGGCCAGCAGATGGCATAGTGGTTATGTCGCAGGACTCCCACATGGACTACTGCAGTTCAAGTCTGAATCTTGGACCTGGTAGCTTGAAACTCACACTGGGCGCATGTATGTGCATGCCCAATATCCCAGGAGGACAATGGAGAAGAAGGGATTACTGCAAGGCCATCACTCTGAGAGGTGATTTCTCACTTTCTCTCTCACTGTCACACTCTCTCTCCCCCAAGTGCACATGCCCTATGCCAAATATCTCTTTAAAAAAAAAAAAAAAAAAAGTAATCCTGGAAGGTCAGGATGCTCTGGTGGGAGAGTCAGAGCCTAGTTCCCGGTCCAGACCCTCCAAAACAGTTTGCTGTTCTGGCTTCTCTAGTCCTGCTGAGTCCTGCACTAGCCCATGGAACTCAGAGAGACAAAAGCTAAGATGTGGGGTAGGAGAGGTCTGAAAGCACAACACCTGGGCGGTCAGGACAAGCCAGTGGGAGTGTCAGAGCAGGAGCCTTGGTCACTTCCCTCCAGAGTAGCTCACTCTCCCCACTTCCTTGATCCTGCTGAGTTCTGCAGTGCCCATGATATTCTTCAACTATAATACTCTTTTTGTACTAAAAAAAGAAATTTTAAAGAGATTGTATTTATCTTAAGTTGGCAAAGGCCTAAATTTTCTGTACCTTGATGCCATGATATGTTTTTGCAAGTAGAGTAAAGATGCTTACAGTGAATTTCTCACATATGTTTTATTGCAATATTTGTCCTATGTATTGCGACTCTAAATGTGGAATTGATATACTTAATGGAGAGAGAACAAAAGCCACTAACAAGTTTCTAGAGATAGAAGAAATATATGGGTAACAAATACAAACCAAATGTTACACAAAATTGAAAATTACATGAGCTTTTTTTTTCCCTAGAGGTTTTTTTTTAATTATTTTATTTAACTTTATTTATTATTATCATTATTATTTTTCAGGTTGATCAGAGAGAGATGGAGAGAGAAAGAGAGAGGAAGTGAGAAAGCAAGCCACCAGGTCTGAGTCTTGAACCGTGGTTGGCCATGTGGGAGTCCAGCGCCTTTAACCACCATGCCACTTGCCAGCCCCGTCCCTAGAGGTTTTTGTTTGTTTGTTTGTTTGTTTGTTTTTTATAGGGCACGTGCACTGGCCAGAGAGACAGAGAGAGAGAAATCACCTCCCAGGGGATGGCCATGCTGCAATCCCTTCTCCTTTATTCTCCTTTCTGGATTTTGGGCACAGACGCACATGCACCCAATGTTAGTTTTAAACTACCAGATCTGGGACTTGAACCACAGTCGACTATGTGGGAGTCCAGCAACATAACCATTACACCATCTGCTGGTCCCTACATGAGATATTTTAATGCACAATGAGATATATGTAGCTTTTCCCTTCTTCTTCCCAAACCAGCATAGCAAGTAAAACTCTTAACATTTTTCTGATCACTAGAGAAATCATTAATAGTTGGCCTTAGTTAATCATTTTGCTTTTATTGAATAAAATATATACACATAAGTTTGAGAAGAGAAACATTAATTAGTTACTGAGGAGATGGTTTTTCTGTGTGTCATAAAATACTAAAATTAAATTACGAAAATAACAAAATTGAGCCTCATGAAGTCTTGTACCATGAAAGAAACTAAATTAAAATGACATTTAGTAAGTGATAACAATTTGACCCACTGAGTTATCAGAATACTAAATGGTACATACTGCTAATGTACAATAAGATTTTAATTTTATAGATAATCAAAAAGTTAAATTAAATTGATAATATCTCTGCTCTTTTAAGTTATTAATAGTATTTCATAATTCAGAACAAAACTTCTTTCAGAGAAACAGTCATTATTTTTATAATTATGTTCTCTTTTCTTGGAGATGCACTATGAAAAGGTTTTTACTCCTTTGTTCTATGATTTGGATAATAATGGAAAGGTAGAGGAAAGATCAATTATTTCATTCTGACATGTAATATAACCTCTCTCTTTACAAGAGAAAATTCATTATTTTTCTAGGCTTTAGGAATACATTTTATAGTTTTCCAATTTATAAATATATATGTACACTATCTCCTTTTTGTTAAAACATTAAAGCATTTTCAAATTTCAAACATGGTAGAGTCAAGTCTACACTAATAGAGGCTTTGGTTTTATATTAGTTAGGGACTAAACTTCCTACAAAAATCTGCTTTGTGTAACCATTATGTAAAGTTGAGCTAATGAAAACCAATTGTGTATATGCAAACTCAACAAGTTGCAATGTCCCCCACCTGTGAATGACTGGTAGAAGTAAGATAGCAAGTATTGGTTTGCTGTGTGTCTATGACAGACAGCAGAGTTTAACAAAAGCTTTCACATTTATTGACATTTTATTCTCACACCAAATCTGAGAGTTAAGTATTATTTCTTCATGTTTGGAGTAAGGGAACTGAGTCTTAGAGAGAATTAATAATAGGACATGTAAAGAAAGTAATTTACTAATGTTTAAACCAGAACTGTACTTGAGTTATTTGTTGGCTCTACAGCCCATGCTATTGCTATTTTGTCTTTAATCTTTTAGAGATTGCATAACCAACTTAAACTTTGTCAATTAAATACATAAATTGAAATTGAAAAAGCAAGTTTTTTTTTTTTTGAGAGGTTTTCGCTATAGGGCACATGCACTCGCCAGACAGACAGAGAGAGAGACATAGAGACAGAAAGTGAGAAATCACCCCACCGGGGGGAAGGTCACGCCGCAATCCCTTCTCCTCCATTCTCCTCTCGGGATCTTGGGCACGCACGCACACGCGCCCGGCGTGAGTTTTAAGCCACCGGGTCCAGGACGCGAACCGCGGTCGACTACGTGGGAGTCCAGCGACATAGCCATTACGCTAACTGCTGGTTCCCAGAAAAAGCAAGTTTTGAGGGAATGTGAAACTTCCTTTATTAAAGTATGGACAAATGGATATTTGAACAATTTATTCTTCACAAACATATCTAGTGAAAATCCTGCATAAAATGATGGCTCTTTTTCTCTGGAAATTTAGAAATAAGAAGTAATGATGTCATGTTCAATATATTTTCAAAGTAGGGAGAAAATTAAACTTCAATGAATTGAAAATAAATTGCTTTGAACCAGTAAAAGGCAGAATCTTTTTTTTTTTTTTTTTTAGACGTTTTTGCTATAGGGTGCATGCACTCGCCAGAAAGACAGAGAGAGACAGAAAGCGAGAAATCACCCCCCAGGGGGATGGCCATGCCACAATCCGTTCTCCTCCATTCTCCTCTCGGGATCTTGGGCACACATGCACACGTGCCCGACATGAGTTTTAAGCCACCGGGTCAGGGACGCGAACCGCGGTCGACTACGTGGAAGTTCAGCGACATACATAGCCATTACGTTAACTGCTGGTCCCAAAAGGCAGAATCTTAAGGTGGCTGCTAAGATTCCTCCTCACGGGTGTATACACCAGATACAATCCCCTAGGTTTGTATATTGATAGCAATGTGAATATGATAGCATAGTCTCTCTTTAATTACATTATCTTATATACTCCATGGTTATATGAAGATCATTTCTGCAATTAGGTTACGATCATATTAGGCTACCTCCTAGCAGACTGAAGAGGAAAAAATGGCAGAGATATCCTTCTGCTGGCCAGGAAGAAAGTAAACAGCATTGTTTTAAACAGCATGGTTTGTGGGGACCATGTGGTGAAAAACTGCAGTGGCCTCTAAGATCTGAGAAGGCAATAGTTAGCACGAAAATAGCCATAATCAACTGAAGGGGACTAGCAATCACTGCGTTAGGAAGAGGATGCTAAGTATCAGATGAGACACAGCTCGGGTCAATGCCTTGATTTCAGACTGATGAAACCTGAACAGATGACACAGAGATGCCATGGATGGACTCCTGATCAATGGAAACAGCCTTTCTCTTTGCTTTTGTTTTTTAACTTTTTTCAAGACATGGTCTTGCCATTTGATGATCTCTCTCCTTCAGCCTCCCAGCTGGCACATGCAATTAGGTTGTCTAAAAAGTCTTGAAGCATTTTTGCATAGAAAAACAGAAAAAATACATCATGACTTTTCTGATAACCCAATACAATATATAGCTCTTTAGACAGTCTCAGTATGTTGTCCAACAGCCATGTTGTTTAAGTCACTAAGTATGAGATAATTTATTACAAAAGCAAGAGAAATACAGGACCAGCAGTTAGTGTAATGGCTGTGTTGCTGGACTCCCACGTAGTCGACCGCGGTTCGTGTCCTGGACCCGGTGGCTTAAACTCACGCCAGGCGTGTGTGCGTGCGTGCCCAAGATCCCGAGAGAAGAAAGGAGGAGAAGGGATTGCTGCATGGCCATTCCCCCTGGGGGGTGATTTCTCGCTTTGTGTCTCTGTCTCTCTCTGTCTGGTGAGCGTACACGCCCTATAGCAAAAAACCTCTCCAAAAAAAACTTAAGAAATGAGTCATTAATTGTCCTTTTGACATTTCAATTTGCAGATGAGGAAAGTGTGACCCAGAGAGCCTACTGATTTTTTATTTTTTTATAATTATGACTTTGAAAAGTCATAATTATAGGGTCTTGCTTTTATTTATCTTTTTTTTAGACGTTTTTGCCTTAGGGCACATGCTCTCACCAGAGAGAGACAGAGTCAGTGAAAGGGACAGTGAGAATCCACTCCCCATGGAGGATAGTCACACTGCAATCCCTTCTCCATTTTTTTCCTGGGATCTGGGGCACACATGCACACATGCCTGATGTGATTTTGAAGCCTCTGGTCTGGGACTCTAATCACAGGCAGGGTCTTTCTTTTAGATCAAGAGTAGTATTGAATAATGTTTCAAATGTATTCCTCTTGAGGTCAGTGATGAAATTTCTTTAGAAATGGGACATCATAAGATTTTCATTTTTATTTTTCAAATGCATTATGGTTATTCTTAGGTTTGAGAAACAAACCTATAGAAAAAAATAATAAATTTAGACATTCTAATTAAGACTTTAAAATGTTCTGGTTATCTCAGTTAGTAATGAATTTGATCAAACAAATCAACTTAAAACTTAGTTTAAAAAGTGTTTGATTCTAGTTATTTTGTCTACATATAGATCTACTATAAATATAGATGTCCCCAAATATTATAAGTGCTCAAATATAACAGAAGGACTAAAAAAGTCTAGGGTAGATCAAATGGTGTGAAATTTCTCCCATGTACATCTTCCAGAGAAAAGAGGATCATTAAAAAAGAATCCAATCAAGATTTAAATATCATATCCCATTACTTGCTACTCACGCAGTCCAAGTCCTTTTTCGATTTGCCTAAAGAAAAGTCAGTAGTTAATGTGATTTTCAAAACTCAGAAACTCGAAAGAGTCTCTAAAGCAATGATCACAACTACTTTAAAATAAACCAACTGAAAGCTGGCAAAACTTTTGTACCTTCACATGGTTTCTTTCTTGAGTTGTTATTTTCATGTAAATTTACCTTGGTTGCCCCTTTACTACGAAGCAAAATAAAAGCATCACTGAGCTTTTCTCCTATTGTCACACAATTGTAAAAAAAAATGAACATTAAAGTGTCTTTAATCACATAAATTTGCTTATATAGAAAATAATGTGAAGTATTATAACTAAAATGCCAATTTGCATTATAATTTATTTCTAATCATGTACTACTAACTTTCACAGGAAAATTCTGTTTATGCCATGAAATTACATAAACTGGAGAGGACCTGAACCAATTAAAATCACATCTTGGAATCTCATTTATCATATCCTATAACTACCAGAGCACATTCAAGATTGTACTGAAATATTGTTTTTATCTATCCTTGGTCCAAATCATTAAATAAATAAATAAATAAATAAATAAATAAATAAATAAATAAGAAAGATAGAATATTAAGAATAGAAAATAAGTTTTAGTATAATTTCTGACATGCAGGATGTTGCTAAGAAACACTTACTGAATACATGTTAAATGAATGAAATTAGCTTTAAATATAACGTGATTTTAACTGAAGAACATGCATTTCTCAAAATCTTATCGGTAACCAATCAATAGCTATGTAGACACATTGTACCTTGACACTATACAGAAAGGAGAATTTTGCTTTTTAATTATTGTAAATGTAGATCACATTGTGTTTAATTTCTAGTAATTACAATAAGTGAAACAAGACATTTATTGATAAAATGTAAAAGATAAGCATCCAAAAGTATGAATCCAGTAAGTCAATATGAAGGTTGATTATGGTTTAATTTCAGAGATCTGCTCTGTTGACAACTTAAGTGTTTTAAGAAAAACAAGGAAGCTATTAGAAACAAAACTGAGCAAGGTAAACAAAAATCAAATGATCTGTGACTGACCAATTTCAACAGTTTAATGATCATATCCTAAGACAATAGATGTGTTATTTTAACTGTTAGGTGTAAAATATATGCATATGGTAAAAATATTATAATTATATAAGCAGTGAAATGTGTGTTTCTCTTTCTGACTCCAGCTTCTAGCCTTATACGAAAGCCCTATTCAACGTTTTCTTGCCTATCCTGCCAGAAAACAAGTATATGTGCCAAAATATATGTATGTGTCCATGCAGAATGGTATACAGTTTCATTTGTAATAGCTAAAAACTGGAAACAATGCAAATGTTTATGAAGAGATGGTATACAGAATAGTGGAATGCCTATACAATAGAATAAATTCAGCAGTAAAAAGGAATGAACTATTAATACATGCAACAACGTGGATGAAGTCCATGGCATTATATAATGTTATTGAATTGCAGCTCATTTTAATAACTACAGGTTTCATTGTGTGAAAATAAAGCAATTTTCTTAATCTCAATGTATACTTATGTAATTTACAGCTTTATTTTTGATTTTACTGTTGTAAACATTATGTAATATTCTATGCATTTATTTTTATATATGTGGAAGAATATTATCGCAAAAAAATACGTAGCCATCAGATTGCTTGGCCAAAAGATATGTTCTTTTTGTTTTCATAGATAATATAAAATGTCCCTTCAGAGAAATTAAACTAGTTTACAATTAAACTGAGGATTCACTCATCCATGCGTATCTTTGTTACTGCTCCAAAAACAAGTGGGCATGACAAAAAACGGTATTTGTTCTCCAAGAGCTTAGACTATTGTAGAGGATGTCACTGGGTTGAGGGTCTCTCAGGTTGTTGACTTCATCTCAGGAAAGAACTGAAGCATGAGTCACATCGCAAAACAGAGAAAGTTTTCTGAGAAAAGGTAAGAATACACTCCACAGGCAGAGTGGATTGCTCCAGAAGTAAGTGCCTATGAGAATCTCTCTATTCATGCATACTCATCAACGGGGTTAAATTTTTATGGCTTAGCAGTGGTCTTGAAGATCCCTGTAAGGGTGCTCATTTGTGCTTGTGTTCTTTAGCTGAACGTACTTGTGCATAGAATATATGAGTTGGTGGCATGCACGATCTCCTCCCAAGATCTCCTCCTACAGTGCTAATGAAGAAAAGGTTCATTATAGGTCATTTCTGGCTCTAATGAGCATGTGTGACTATGCATGACCGCGAGGGTGCTATATACTCTAGTGGACAGGATCCTTATGGTCTCTTTCTCCCTGTGAAGTGTTATTATCAGGGTTCACCTGGACTCTGCTTTCCTGCATCTGTTTCCCAACCATACTTTTTCTCAGTGAAGCCTTGTTTTCAAGGTTGGCCTGGTTTCTGTCTCCCACTTCCTATCCTCTGTCTCAGGGGCACAAGCCTAGAAGTTAGCAAATAAATAAACAAAAGCTTAAGTGGCAAAAAATCAAAATCAAAACAAACAAATAAGACAGAGGTAATAGAGATTGATAGTGAGGTGACAAGAGACATTAAAATGAGTAACATGGAGCTGAGACTTTAATGATAAGAAATGACCAGCTGAGTGAAGATTCTGGGATGAAGAGTTCCAGGTAAAGAGAACAAGGGCACAAACAACAATGATATTGGTACGTATGATAAATAAGAAACAAAAAAAAAGAGAAAGTTAAAAATAAAAGACTATCGTATATAAAATACAATACATGCTAGGGTGAGTGAATCAGGGTGAGGTCTTAGAGGGGCAGGGGATAAACCTGAGTAATAATTATATATCAATTTATATATATCAAGTTGCATTATTTTCATACAATGAAACCTGCAGTTATTAAAATGAGCTGCAATTTAATAACATTATATGATGCCATGGACTTCATCCACGTTGTTGCATGAATTAATAGTTCATTCCTTTTTACTGCTGAGTTTATTCTATTGTGTAGGCAATCCACTATTCCTACAATCAGATAGTCAGATATTCTGTATTATTTCTAAGTGCAATGGAAAGTCACTGGAGGTTTTGAGGATGCGGAATGATAAGACACGAATTTCTATTTTTAAAGGAAATTCCTAGGGCTACTGATTGTAGAAGGAATTTTCAGAGGGTGAAAGCAGAATCCAGAAGTCCATGTAAAAGACTATGTAGTAATCCAGGTAAGAGACTATGAAGATTTCTATTAGAAGATAGACATAGAGATGTAGAAAAGAGAACTGAATCTAAATATATTTTGGACATGGGGGTGGTAAGATTCCTGATGTGTTGAGTATGGTATGTGACTAAAGAAAAAGAATAAAAGATTATGTATAGTTTAACCATACGTAATGGTTAACTTCCCTCCTCTCATCATTTTCAAAATTTTGTAGTTCTTTGTATTTGTTATTTTTATATGCTTTAATTTTTAATGCAATTTTAGGTCCACACTAAAATTGAGCATAAGGTTCAAAGATTCGCCATTACTTCCTGCTTCCACCCATGCATAACCTCCCCCACTATCAAAATCCCACATCAGAGTGATACATTTGTTACAACTGATGAACTTAAATTGATATGTAATTATTACTCAGGGTCCATATTATATACAATAGAGTTCACTCTGTGTACATCCTCTGAGTTTGGACAAATGTATAATGGCATGTATCCACCATTACAGTATCAAATAGAACAGTTTCACTCTCTAGGAACCTCTGTGCTCTGCCTATTCATCCTCCTTTCCACCCAGGCAAACACTGATCTTTTTACCATCTCTATAGCTTTGCTTTTTCAAGAATGTCATGTAGTTGGAACCATATAGTATTTAGCCTTTTCCAATTGGCTTATTTATTTCACTTAGTAATATGCACACATTCTATGTTTCCTATGTATCTTTCATACCTTGATTCCTCATTCATTTTTAGTGCTGAATAATATTCTATTGTCTGGATATACCACGTTTATTTCCGCATTCATTTATAGAAGGTCTTCATGGTTCCTACCAAGTTTTAGAAATTATGAATAAAACCACTATTAACATCTTTGTTCAGATTTTTGTGTGGAAATTAGTGTTCAGCTTCCTTGGGAAAATAACAAAAAGCATGTTTGCTAGATTGTGTGGTAAGAGTATGTTTGGTTTTGTAAGGAAAACACCAAACTGTCTTCCACAGCGTTTGTGTCATTGTGCATCCCTGCCGGCAACAATTGAGAGTTCCTCTGACTCCACATCCGGTTCCTCTGGCTCCACATGCAAGCATTTGGTGTTCTGGGTTTTGAATAAGTGAGTAGTGGTATCTTGTTTTATTTTGCATTTCCCTGATGACATATGATGTGGAGCATATTTTTATATTGCCTCTCATCTATCTTTTTAAAAAGTTTACTTATTCATCCGTGAGAGATACAGATAGATAACACTCCCAGCAGGTCATGATCAATCTGCAACTTTAACCAGTCCTGGATCAGGAGCATGTACATTTCTGTTGTAATTAGAGAGGTCTCCAGATGGAATCTGGGAACTTTTCCATGTGAGTCAGCCTCACAGACTGATACATTTTATCAACTGTACCTCCATCTAGCCTCTGACATCTGTATATTTTCTTTCATGAGGTGAACTCATTTTTTAAGGATTATTTATTTTATTTAACTTCATTTATTTATTTATTAAAGAATTATTTAATTTTTAAATTTATTCATTCATTTTTATTTTGAATTTGGACAGAGAGAGACACAGAGGGGGATTGAGAGAGAAAGGGAAACAGAAAGC
This sequence comes from Tupaia tana, assembly GCA_026018925.1. Taxonomy (NCBI): domain Eukaryota; kingdom Metazoa; phylum Chordata; class Mammalia; order Scandentia; family Tupaiidae; genus Tupaia; species Tupaia tana. Next base: position 67,355,825 of record JAKSZU010000009.1, on the reverse strand, counting down.
ACACCACCAGGTATGGGACTCAAACTGTGGTCTGCCATGTGGGAGTATCCAGCACCTTAACCACCACACCACCTGCTGGTCCCCATATTTATTTATTTATTTAGTTATTTATTTATTTATTTATTTATTTAATTTGACGAGAGAGAGAGAGAGAGAGAGAGAGAGAGAGAGAGAGAAAGCCACCGGGTCTCGGACTTGAACCAGCACCCTCAACCACCATGCCACCTGCCAGCCCTGAGGTCAACTATTTTTAAAAAATCAGGTTGCTGGGACCAGTGGATGATATGGTGGTTGAGGCACTGGACTCCCACATGGCTGACCATTATTTGAGTCCTGAACCTGGCTGCTTGCTTTCTCACTTTTCCTCTCTCTCTCTGATCAAATTTAAAAATAAATAAATAAATAAACAATTCTTTAAAAAAAAAAAATCAGGTCGTTTTCTTTGTTTTTCACAATGACTTTTTCTTTAATTTATTCAAATTTAATATACATACATGTGTGTGCAAATCTTAATACACAGATTTACTTTTAAAAGATATTTTAGTTTTGCTATAGAGTGTACATGCTTGCTCGAGAGAGAGAGGGAGGGGAAGCAAGAAATCACCCCCTCCTTCTTCCAGGGTCATGCCATCCCAGTCCCTTCTTTTCCACTTTCCACTTGGGATTTTTTTTGGCAGTCATGCACCTGCACCCGCTGTGGGTTTTTTTGTTTGTTTGTTTTATATAAATATTTATATAAATATTTATATACTCTTGTTCTCAATCATTTGAGACTAACTCTTAAATTAATGAAATTTTATTAAATTCATTTAATATTTAATACAAATATTTCTACATATAATCTATAATCTATACAGAGGGACCAGCAGTTAGCGTAATGGCTATGTCACTGGACTCCCATGTAGTGGACTGCAGTTCGAGTCTTGGACCTGGTGGCTTAAACCCATGCCGGGTGCGTGTGCACGTATGCCCAAGATCCTGAGAGCAGAATGCAGGAGAAGGGATTGTGGAAGGGCCATCCCCTCCCACCGGGGGGTGATTTCTCGCTTTCAGTCTCTCTGTCTCTGTCTATCTTTCTGACAAGTGCATGTGCCCTAAACCAAAAGCCTCTAAAAAAAAGAAACCTTCAATTGTCTCCTTAACGTCCTCTATAGCTGATTTATTATTATTATTATTATATTTTCCCACAAACACATTTATATTTTCCCACAAACACATTACATAGCAGAAATTTGGGTCATAATCCCTAGTTCTTTTTCTTTTTTAAAAAAAATATTTATTTAATTTTGTTTATTATCATTATTATTATTTTTAAGTTGACCAGTGAGAGACAGAAATAGAGAGATAAGAAAAGCAAGAATGCAAGCCACCAGGTCCAGGACTCAAACTGTGTTCAGCCATGTGGGAGTCCAGCACCCAAACCCCCACATCATCAGCCAGTCCTCTTTTTTAAAAAAATTATTTAATTTCATTTATTATTATAATTATTATTTTTAATACTCCGTAGTTCTTTTTTTTTTTTTTTTGGAGAGGTTTTTGCTATAGTGCGCATGCGCTCGCCAGAAAGACAGAGAGAGACAGAGAGACAGAAAGCGAGAAATCACCCCCCAGGGAGGATGGCCACGCTGCAATTCCTTCTCCTCCATTCTCCTCTCGGGATCTTGGGCACGCACGCACACGCGCCAGGCGTGAGTTTTAAGCCACCGGCTCCGGGACGCAAACCGCGGTCAACTACGTGGGAGTCCAGCGACATAGCCATTACGCTAACTGCTGGTTCCCAATACTCTATAGTTCTTGACAGTTAATAAACAACTTTTGAGATTTCAAAAAACTAAATTTGAAAGATAACTTTCAAAATATTTCTTATAATTTTGTGACTCTATAACAGAGACAGAATGGTTTTAAGTATTTTTGACAAAATATTTACATGTCAACTACTCAAACTGTCAAAAAGCAAACATCCAGCACACAATTCACACACGAACCTTCCCAAGTCAGTTCTGCCTATACCAAGTGTTCTGTGATATACCATCTGCTAGCAAAGATCAGTCTCTTTTTCTTCCTTCAAAATCTTCCTCAAGGTAATCCTCAGGTTGTGGCTGCTCTTTTGCAATCTCTACTGATTACAATGCTGAACCAGAAAAGACCAGTTTATTTTATGATACAAATTCTTTCATATAGTTTCTCATCCTCTCTGCAGGCAGAACTTTTTATGGTGCTAGGCAATCTTTTGTTGGCTTTCTTGAGATCTACCTTAGTTCCATAGCTTTCTGGTCATATCTTCAGATACAACATTCCAGTCCAAGCCCTGGCAATAACAAGTATTTACAATTTCTGATACAAGGCAAAAGGTATTATTGAACTTATGCAAATAACCCTTCTGCCACAAAATAAGAATACTCACAAATATTTTCCAATTCCAGAGGGGTCAGGAAGGGAGAAAAGGTCACGTTTCAATTTAAGAAAAAAATTAACAGATTGCTAAGCCTGTCAACAGTTCAAAAGAAAGCAAAAATCCTTAAATCTGGAAGACAAATCATAGAAGAAAATCAGGAGTGTTTTAGTCAAAAGTCATAAAATTCTATTTCACCAGTTCAGTCTCAAGTAATTCATCTCTCTTCTGTTAAGTTTGCAGTTACTGTGGTCCGAATTTTCCATTTAAATCCTGGAAGTTAACATTCAATTGCATTATTGATATTTCTGAACTTGTCTCTACTATTAAGTTGGTCATTTTCTTAGTTACTTTTTGTTCTCTTATTACTGTTTGTTTTCAGTTTTCCTGGTATAGCACTCCCTTCAGAACTTCTTGAAAAGCTAGCCTGGTGCTGGTTAATTTTTTCAGGTTTTGTTTGTCTGAGAATGTTTTTATCTTTCTTTCCATATGAAGGATAATCTTGCTCGATATAGTATTCTGAGTTGAAATTGTTTTTCATGTAACACTTAGAACATATTTTTCCATTCTTTCCTTGCTTGCATTGTTTCCAATGAGAGGTCCAATGTTAGCCTCATAGGATGACCTTTATAAGTAACCTGACATTCCTCTCTTGCCAATTTTAATATCTTGTCTTTGTCTGTGGTTTTGACCAATTTGGGTATGATGTACTGTGGAGAGATTCTTCTTGGGTTGATTCTATGTGGGGTCCTTTGTATTTCTTGGCTCTGGATATTTGAATACCACTCTAGGTTTGGACAATTTTCTTCCAGGATTTCATGGAATAAATTATCAATGCCCTTATTAGTTTCTTCACTTTCTGGGATAACGATTATCTGGATGATTGGGTGCTTACTGGTATCTAGTATTTCTCATATATTATGCTCATTTTGGGGGGTTATTTTCTCAGTTTTTTGGCAATGTTTTATAGGTCAGAGGTTTTGTCTTCAACATCCGAGATTCAATTTTCTGCATGGTCTAATCTGCTTGTAATGCTTTCCAGGGAGATTTTGATTTCCTGTATTACAGCCTTCATCTCTAACAGCTCCATTTGATTCTTTTTAATGGTGTGTATTTCTACTTTCAAATTGTGGAAGAACTTCCTGAGCTTCTAGAACTCATTGTCTCTTTTCTCTTGTACCTTCTGGAGTTCATCGTCTCTCATTTCTTGCATCTTGTTTAGTTTTGTCACTGTGAATATTCTTAATTCTTTATCGGACATTTCCACAAGTTCCATTGTACTGTCTGTGGATGATGAAGAGATGTTCTTTTCCCTTGGGGGAGAGATATTTTCTTGGTTTCTCATCTTTCTTTCTTTTTTTTTTTTGAAGAGGTTTTTGCTATAGGGCACGTGCACTCGCCAGAAAGACAGAGACAGAGAGACAGAAAGCGAGAAATCACCCCTCAGGGGGAATGGCCATGCCGCAATCCCTTCTCCTCCATTCTCCTCTCAGGATCTTGGGCACGCACGCACACGTGCCCGGCGTGAGTTTAAGCCACCGAGTCCGGGACTCGAACCGCGGTCGACTACATGGGAATCCAGTGACATAGCCATTACACTAACTGCTGATCCCGGTTTCTCATATTTCTTGTACCTCTGCAATGGTTTCTGGTCATCTTATAGGTTATATGTTTCTTCCTAACATCTTGGATTTAATTCTGAGAGTTCAGAGGTGGGAGGAGGTGATCTGCAATCTCTTTGAAGTTCCATCTCCCTGATGCTTACCAAGCAACCTGAGTTTTTTACTTTGGAATTGGATATTACAAAGGCCTTACAATTTCTAGGGAATAGGTACATCTGGGCTGAGCTGCAGGGTTTCAACTGAGAGTTCAGAGGCATGTGGGAAGAGATGAGTTGCAATCTCTGCCACTCTGTACTTCTCTCTGCTGCTTACTTTGCAGTCTCTCTTCTCTGAATTTTAGTCATCTGGTGATGTATTTACTTTGGGCTACTTGGTTGGAGAAGGTTTCTGCAACTGTCTGTGTTTTGGGGTCTGGAAGAGGGGTTTTAGAGTCGTGATTCTTCAGTCGCCTTAGTCTATGAACACGACAGGGCACATCTCAGATTTGAATGGCTGCTGTCTGAGTTTTGGGGTCTGGAACATGGGGTTTAGAGCAGAATTCTTTTTTAGAGGTTTTTGCTATAGGGTGCATGTGCGTGCCAGAAAGACAGAGAGAGACAGAAAGCAAAAAATCACCTTCTGGGGGGATGGCCACTCTGCCATCCTTTCTCCTCCATTCTCCTCTTGGGATCTTGGACACGCACGCACACACATCTGGCGTGAGTTTAAGCCACCGGGTCCGGGACTTGAACCGCGGTCGTCTACGTGGGACGCCAGCAACATAGCCATTACGCCAATCGCTGGTCCCAAGAACAGAAATTCTTTAGTTGCTTTGGTCCCTGATCACAACAGGGCACATTTCAGACTTAAATTTCTTCTGTCTGAGTTTTGGTGTCTGAAAGGTGGGGTTTAGAGCAGATTCTTCAGTCACCTCCAGATTGATTTCCTATTGTTGAGTTTAAATAATTCTTCGTATGTTTTAGACACAGTCTCTATTGGATGTTTTTTGCAAACATTTTTTTTATGGCTTATCTTTATTTATTTATTTATTTATTTTGGAGAGATTTTTGCTATAGGGCGCGTGCGCTCACCAGACAGACAGAGAGAGACATAGAGACAGAAAGTGAGAAATCACCCTCCAGGGGGGATGGTCACGCCGCAATCTCCTCTCGGGATCTTGGGCACTCACGCACACGCGCCCGGTGTGAGTTTTAAGCCACTGGATCTGGGACTCGAACCGCGCTCGACTACATGGGAGTCCAGCGACATAGCCATTACGCTAACTGCTTGTTCCCTATGGCTTGTCTTTTCATTCTTTTGACAGTATCTTTCACAAAGCTGCAATTTTGAATTTTAATGAGATTCCATTTATTCCTTTTTTCCATGGATTGTACCTTTGGTGTTATAGCTAAAAATATTTTTTTTTTTCAAAATGAATTCTACTGAGACATTTCCCTGTAAATTACTTTGTTATTTTTATTATGAGTACATATGATAGGTGAATTTATAATAAATTAATTAAGTATGACCTTTGCAGGGAAATGCTCTAAAATGTTTATATTGATTATCTCCAAATAGTGAGGTCCTAGTTTTATTCTACTCCCTTCTTTATATGTTTTAGTGTTTTCCAAGTTTATCTCAATGTCCATAGCTTATATTAATAATTTAAAAAACAATACATATTATTTAAATATAGAACAACAATATGCAATGGCGAGAATACATTGCTATATCCATCAAGTCAAAGCAGTAGTAGAGTTTAAATAAGGAGTATAGGGAGTTGCCCCAACCACATTCTACTGCTAATAAAACTGAAGCTGAAAAACTTCAATTATCCCAGGTTCTGCAGCTATAAAGAAAAATAAATATACTCAAAGAGTATTTCATTTAGAATACCATCTTCCCAAGTGACATGTTGCATGGAGTCTGGTGATTCATGTACAGACTGCATATTTCCCCAAAATCTGGGTGAAAACACTGTTCTTAAAGTAGTCAAACAGGACCAATATTCATTATAATTAACATTTCACCAAGGTCAAGTCATTGGCATTGAGTATTATGCTGAATAATTCAAGTGCCATAAACCATATATCCTAATCAGTAAAATGTATGAGAAAACATATGAGGTTTATTAGAAAAAATATTGTGAGGATTATACACAATGTTCATAGAGAGATAGTATATCAAAGTGCTTTAAAAGAGCAGTCTGGGGGGCTGGCGAGTGGCATGGCGTTTAAAGGCGCTGGACTCCCACATGGCCGACCACGGTTCAGGTCTCAGACCTGGTGGCTTGCTTTCTCACTTCCTCTCTCTCTCTCTCTCTCTCTCTCTCTGCCTCTCTGATCAAACTGGAAAATAATAATGATAATAATAATAAATAAAGTTAAATAAAATAATTCTTTAAAAAAAAGAGCAGTCTGGATTAAAACAGATGAAACCTAGCTATGATGCATATAGCTGAGTGACATTTCAGTTTAAACCTCAGATTTCTTATTTGTAAAATGATGAATAAGTTTTCTTAAATAGATGGTCGCTATAGAAATGAAAGAAAATAACATTTATAAACTATTTAGCATAATGCCATGTAATAATAAGTGCAAAATAAACATTAGCCATTGGAATTAGTAATGGCAATATCATAAAATTAATAGTAGTAGCAGCAGCAGCAAATAGTAGTAGTAAAACAAATTTGCAGAGTATCTGTTATCAAGTTGGGTACAAGTTGGAATGAAGAAACTAACTGCTTGTAAATAAGATCCAAAGAGTTCAGTATTTGACAGTTATACTTCAAAGTGTGCTATATAAATATGGATTTGATGTTAGCTCTCAAAACTTCTATTTTCAAAATTAAAGTTTGTATTACCTCTCAATGGACTATTTCTGAAGGTTTTGTAAGTCATAAAAACAATACAATGTAGGTTAATTAACAAATTATCTACTAAAATTTTTGGTAACTAGGCTCTAATCCCATCCATGGTGATTCTGACCTGATTGATTAATCATTCCATAAAAGCCAGATCCTTAATACTATCACAATAGTAGTTAACTTTCATCATATATATTTTAGGGGAAATATTCATCCCATAGCACCTTTATATATAAATGAGCAAGTTATGTACTGATGAAATGTTGTTTGTGTATATCAATTGAAGAACTAATTCCACTATAATGCATTTGTGTGTATATATATCTCATCAGGTTTTTAAAATGTTATTTAATTCTTCGATGAGCAAGAGAGACAAAGAAAGCAAGCATCCCAAATAGGGTCTCAATTCTGCAATCCATCCCTAGCCTCCAGCCAACTCCGGATCATGGACACTCATGTGGCTGGAATACTCAGGGATGTCTAAGACTAGAACTGGGAATATTCTCATGTAGTATTGCCTTGTGGAGTGTCACCTTCTGACCCCATGCTCATCAATTGTACTGACTACATCATTAGCAAATTGCATGTATGACCCAAATGAGCCATCAACTAAAAATAAATCAGTAATTGGTAATACAATGAATTCCATGAATTGCTTGTGCCTTAGATGTTGATCTTGACAATTAGATGAGGATAGAATGGGAGGCCATTTAAAAATTTCCCTCTTGATTTTCAGCGATGTTCTCTGATGACTAAATGTAGACCTTTAATGAACTATACCTTTTAAAAATCGCTTTATTGGTTATAAGTTATAGACCATAAAATTGTGAGTGTGCAATTCAATGACTTTTTTTAAGTAAATTTTTGAGTTGTGTCACTATGATCACCACCAGTTTTAGAACATTTTCTTCACCAAAAATTTATCTTGTGCCTTCTGCAGACCACTACCATTACCCTCTCAATTCCCAGGCAATCAATTTGCTTTTATCTCTTTATAGAGCTAGAAAACCAATTTACTGTCTGCCAACTTTATAGTTGCATTTTCTGAATATAGAATATAAACAGAATGATATACGATGTAGTATTTTGCATTGGAATAGCTCTGCTTTTTGAGTGTAGTGTTTAGTGAATTTGAATTTAATATTGATAAAATAGAGTTTAAGCCTACCATTTTGTTATTTATTTTCTTATACTTTCTTCTTCTAAACATTAATTTTATAAATAAAACTATATATTTATCATGTGTAGCATGATATTTTGAAATATATATACATTGTGGGATGGATAAATCAATTTAATTAATATATACATTATCTCATTTTTTTGGTAAGAACACTTATAATCTACTCTATTAGTGATTTTCAAGTATATAATATAGAAATTAGTATGTTGAAGAGATATGTGCAATTCTATGTTCATTATATTATTTACAATGGCCAAGATATGGAATCAACCTTAATGTCCCTAAAAAAATGAATGGATAAAGAAAATGTAGTATATATATACAATGGAACACTGTTCAGAGTTAAAAAAAAAATACAGAAAATCCTGTCATTTGTGATAACATGGATGAATTTAAAGGATACTACGTTAAATTAAATAAATCAGGTATAAAAACAAATACCATGTGACTTCACTGTTATGTGAATTCTAAAAAGTTAAATTCATAGAAGTAGAGAATAGCATAGTGGTAGCTGGGACTTGAGAGAGAGGCTAGGGAGATATTGGTCAAAGAATCCAAACTAGGAGAAATAATTAAAAGATCCATTTTACAACATAATGACCATAGTTAACAGCCTATATTTTGAAGTGCATTCTTTATTTCATTCAATTATGTTTTGTATGAAATATTTCAGTAACCATGACATGATCAAAAAGATATATTTAGCAATGCTAATCACAGAATGCATTTTTCCTCAGTAGAGGTGTACATGAAAGTCAGTTTCAAAACACAACTTTCCTCCTGATTTTTTTAAGTAATTGGGGGATTTACAAGTTTCCTGCGTTCTTTTACATTACTATCAGAGGGTACTAAGGAGTAAGATGCTGAAAATAGTAAGAAAACAGAAAATTACAAAAAGGCTTAATCAAAGGCCATATTTGACTTCTTGTCCCCGTTCTACAACTACTTTTTCTACCCAGGATCAATTATCTGTTGAACAATCAAAAGTTCATCTGAAGTAGAGTTACAGGTAGCACACCCAGAGCATAAGAAACGTCATGGTGGTTGAGGCAGTATTGCCTGCGGTTGTGGACAAGAGTAGCAGTAGGTCCTAGGAGGGAATTGACTAGAGCTCAAGAAAGAGTTTTTTGTATTGATGTGGAGGAAGTTGAAACAGTGGATTAATTATACATTTTGCTATATGAAGTACGCATTTGAAAACTAATAAAGAGTAGTCACTAAGATAATAAAACTATAGAGAAATATGAAATAAGGCAAATAAAGTTTCAGCAGTTGGAGGCCAGAGGATATACAGTAGTGAATTGCAATGCTCTGTAAGACTGATTCACTTGGGAAGGTTCTGAGAGTTCACATCTGGATATCTCACTCTCTCTCTCTTTCTCTTTATAAGGTATTGGCCGTGGGGCACATGTACTTGCCAGAGACAGACAGTGAGAGGGAAAGTGAGAACCCACCCTCCAGTGGGGATGGCCATGCCACAGTCCCTTCTCTTCCATTATCCTCCTGGGATTTCGGACATGCACGTACACATACCTAGCATGATCCTCAAGCCACTGGGTCCAAGACTCAAACCATGGTCAGCCATGTAGAAGTCCAACACCGTATCCACTACACCACCTGTTGATCCCTGGTTATCTCTCCTGAGTATGTGTATAGACATGATTCAGAGCTTGGTGAAGCTGTGGGTGGATTGTAAAGACAAGACCCTGCTTGGGGTGCTGACGGTTATACTGTCTGCATATGTGTATCTGTCTCTGTCTCTCACTCACAGAAGAAGAAAAAAAAAGAAATTTTAAAAAAAGAAAGACTCAGGGGAACAGTAGTTGGCGTAATGGCTATGTTGCTAGACTCCCATGTAGTCCATCACGGTTTGAGTCCTGGATCTGGTGGTTTAAACTTATGCCAGGCACGTGTGCCTGTGTGCCCAAGATCCCAAGAGGAGAATAGAGGAGAAGGGATTGCAGCGTGGCCATCCCCTGTAGGGGGTGTCTGTCTCTCTGTCTTTCTAGTGAGCGCACATGCCCTATAGCAAAAACCTCTCCCTCGCCAAAAAAAAAAAAAAAAAAAAAAAAAAAAAGAAAAGAAAAGAAAAGAAAAAAAAAGAAAAGAAAAACTCAGCACCAATAGGTAACTTTAAGAAAGGATCATAGGGGCCAATAGGTGGCATAGTGGTTAAGGCACTAGACTTCCATGTAGTTGAACATAGTTCCGGTCCTGGACCCAGTGGCTTGAAACTCATACCAGGCACGTGTGCATGTGCGCCCAAGATCCCAGGAGGAGCATGGAAGAGAAGCGATTACGGTGTGGCCATCCCCCTGGGGGATGATTTCTTACTTTCCCTGTCACTTTCTCTGTCTCTCCTCTCTCTCCCTGGCGAGTACATGCACCCTAAGGGAAAAACATCTTAAAAAAATTAATTTAGGGCCCAGCCATGGTGCAAGCAGGAGGAGGGCACAGCTACACTATGGCCGAGGCCATGATGGAGGCCCAGATTGGATTCCTGGCCCGACCTACATAAGCAGGGCATGAGTTTGTGATCTTAGCTAAACTGGAAGACTAGGGCAGGAACAATCCTGACAAGGTAAGACTTGTCAAATGGGACCAGCAGATGGCATAATGGTTACATTGCTGGACTCCCAAGTGTTCAAACACGATTCAAGTTCTGGACCTAGCGACTTAAAACTCATGAGGGGCATATGTGTGTGCGTGCCCAAAGTCCTGAGAAGAGAATGGAGGAGAAGGGATTGCAGCATGGCCATCCCCCTGGGGGCTGATTTCTCGCTGTCTCTCTGTCTCTGTCTCTCCGGCAAGCACACACACCTTATGGCAAAAATCTCTCTTATTAAAAAAAAAAAAAAAAAAAAAAAACAACTTGTCAAAAGTACCTATGGTGGGGCCAGTGGATGGCATAACAGTTGAGTTACTGGACTCCCACATGACCGACCAAGGTTCAAGTCCCAAACCCAGTGGCTTGAAAATCATGTCAGGCATGTGCGCATGTGTGCCCAAGATCTCAGGAGGAAAATGGAAGAGACAAGATTTCAGTGTGACCACGTCCCTGGGTGGTGGTGGGGGGGGTGACCTCTCACTTTCTCTCTCACTGTCTTTGTCTCTCTCTCCAGTGAGCACACATGCTTTAAGGCAAAAACCTCTTAAAAGAAAAAAATAGCTATCTCTCTCTCTGTCTCACACTCACCTTTTCAATAAAATAAAAATTTGGGCCGGCAGGTGGCATGGTGGTTAAATTTAAAGGTGCTGGATTCCCGTATGGCCTACCACAGTTCAAGTCCCAGAGCTGGTGGCTTGCTTTATCATTTTCCCCCACTCTCTCTCTCTCTCTCTGGTCAAATTTTAAAAATAATAATAACAAATGGAATTAAATAAGTAAATAATTCTTTAATAAATATAAAATAAAATAAGAATAAAAATTTAATTGTCTAAAAATAAGTGACTTCATCCCCTTTATTTTCAGTACTTACAGATTTGCTGAAACTTGAATTGTAGCATGTTATGGTAAATGTTTTATGTAGACTTGTGAATAATGCCTATTGTGCTTATGTTGGGTACATTGGTATGTAAATATATATTAAATCAAGTTGATTAATAGTGTTTTTTAGGTCATCCATGTCCTTTACTGATTTTCTATTGATTTTGTTATTAGTGATTACGAAAGGTGTGGTGAAGTCTTTTCTATATTTGTGGATTTGTATATTACTCCTTTCATTTATATTGTATTTTGTTTGATGTGCTTCAAAGCTTTATTACTGAGTACAACCACATTTGTCATTACTGTGTCTTCTTGATGAACAGATTTTCATCATGTAATTCACCCATTGCTCCCAATAAAATTCCATATTCTAAAACCACTATTTTGAAGTGTTCAGTCCTGTGCCATTAAGTACATTCACATTGTTGTACTACCATCAGCATCATTCACCTCAAGAACATTTTCCATCTTCTTCTCCTGAAATGCTACCCACGTTAAACAATAACTCTTCATTCCCTGCTTCCTCTAGTCTCTGATAACCACTATCTGCTTTCTGTTACTATGAAGTTGACTATTCTAGGTACCTCATATAAGGGGAATCATACAATACTTGTACTTTTTTGTCTGATTTTATTTAACTTATAATAATGTTCTCAAGGCTCATTCATCTATTCATCTTGCAAAATGTGTAGCATTTCTTCTCCTATAATATTATTAATTATCTCTTATTATTAACATTAGATTCAATTACGTGCCATACTATGTATGTATCACTTCTTTTTTAATCCTTTTATCTGTTTATGGACACGTGGGTTGCTTCGACCTTTTGCTTATTGTGAATAATGCTGCTATGAACATGGCTATAGACATACCTGTTGAAGTCTCTGTTTTCACTACTTTTGGGCCAATGTCATAGTGAAATTGCTGGATCATATGGTAATTTTTTTAACTTCTTTTTGTTGTTGTTGTTGTTGTTGTAGAGGTGTTTGCCTTAGGGTGTGTGCACTCACCTGAGAGAGGGAGAGAGAGAGAAACAGTGAGAGGAAAAGTGAGAAATCACCCCTGGGTGGGTGGCCTTGCCACAATTCCTTCTTCTCCGTTCTCCTCCTGGGATTCCAGGCAGGCACACACACACACACACACACCTGGCGTGAGTTTCAAGTCACTGGTTCTGGGACTCAAACTGTGGTTGGTCATGTTGGAGTCCAGGGATGTAACCACTATACCATCTGCTGGCCCCTCTTTTATCTTCTTGAAGAAGTGGTAAAATATTTTTCATAGTTGCTTCACCATTTTACATTCCTACCAATAATACACACAGATACCAATTTGTCTACATCCTTGCAAACATTTTTTTTATAATAGACTACATAATTTATGTGAAGTGGCATCTTCTTTTTTTAAAGATATTTTTGCTATAGGGTGAGACATAGAGATAGGAAGTTAGAAATCACCCCTCAGAGGGGATGGCTACGTTGCAATCCCTTCTCCTCCATGCTCCTCTCAGGATTTTGGGCGTGCATACACTGGTGTGAGTTTTAAGCCGCCAGGTTCAGGACTCGAACCACAGTCAACTATGTGGGAGTCCAGCAATGTAAATACATGATCTGCTGATCCTGTGAAGTGGCATCTTATTGTGGCTTTTATTTGCATGTACCAAATTATTAGTGATGGCAAGCATATTTCCATTGCAATTCTAGGTCATTGTTCTGATTTCTTTAGAGAAGTGTCTCTTCAAGTTTTGGCCATTTTTCATTTAAGTTGTTTTGCTGTTGTGGGTTATAAGAGTTCTTCATATATTCTGAATATTAATCCCATATCAGAAATATTATTTACAAATATTTTTTCATCAGTTGTTTATTCATTATTTTTAAATTTTTATGGAGTTCAACTTATTTTTCTTTGGTACTCTGCTTTTATTGTCGAATACAAAAAAAATCATTGTTAAATACAATGTTTTCAAGGACAAATTTCCATTTTTTTCTCTTTTTTGTGTACTTTTTATATGTTTTTTATGTGTTCCATAGGTGTTACATATATCTTAAATTAATAACAATCTAATTCAAATTCATACAAACTTCAACTGGAAACATAAACTATTCGTATACAATTCTGTCATTGTCCTACTTTATGTTATCAATGTCACAAATTGATCTTTATATAGCATGTGCCCATTAACATATATTTCTAATTATATTTTATATATTTGTCTTTTAAATTCTATAGAAATTAAAAAGTAGTGCTGCAAATCAAAAGTGCAATAACATTGGCTTGTACATTTACCCTTGTATTTACCCTTATAGTAAATAGTTTGGTGTGACTTCATGGTCTGTCTAGTGTGCTTTCATTTTGATGTGAAGGACTTCCTTTGATGTTTCTTGTAGGTAAGGTCTATTAGCAATGAAATCTGTCAGCGTTTTTTATCTGAAAATGTCTTAGTTCCTCTTTCCTTGTGATGTACTGTTTTTCTAGATATTGGATTCTCATTTGACATATTTTCTTTCAGTACTTTAAATATATCTTCTTACTACCTTCTGTCTTCCAAGGTCTGTTGGGAAATCAACTGATAGCTTATTGAGAATCTGTAATATGTGATGAGTCAATTCTCTCTTGCTGCTTTCAAGATTCTGTCTTCAGCTTTTGACAGTTTATAATTTGTTTTGTTCTAAGTCTTTTTGGTTTTATCCTACTTGACATTTGTAAGCTTTTTAGATTTGTGTTTTCTTGTGTTTCATCAAATTTGGAAAATTTTTGTCCACTGTTTCTTCAAATAAAGCTGGTCCCCAACTTCCAATGATTGAGCTTATTTTTTTTTTAATTTACAATAAGTTTATCAGGGTGTTAAATGTATTTTCAACCTTAGGTTTTTGACTTATGATAGGTTTATTAGGATGTAACCCACAAGTAAACTAAGAAGCATCTGTAATATCTTCTTCTTTTTGGGATCAGCAGATGACATAATGGTTATGTTGCTGGACTCCCACATATTTGACTGCAGTTTGAGTCCCAGACCTGGCGGCTTGAAACTCATGTTGGGCTTGTGTGTATGTGTGCCCCAAATCCCAAGAGGAGCATGGAGGAGAAGGGACTGTGGCATGTCCATCCTCCCTGGGGGTGATTTTTTTGCTTTTTGCCTCTCTCTCTTTCTATCTCTGGCGAGTGCACACACCCTATAGCAAAAATTTCTCTTAAAAAATATTTTTTCTATCTTCTGGGTCCACCGCAATGCATGTATTGTTCTCTTTGCTGGTGTCCTACAAACCTCTTTAGCCTTACTTGCCTATTTTCATTACTTTTTGTTTCTGCTCATTAGACTTGATCATTTCAATTAGCCTTTCTTAAAGTTTTATGAGTCTTGGTTTTGCTCAAATCTGATGTTGAACCTCTTTAGTGAATTTTTTTTAATTAAGTGATTGTACTTTTCAACTCTCAAAATTTTGTTTGATTCATTTTTATAGTTTATATATCTTTTCTGATATGCTCATTTTGTTTACCTATAGTTTTCCTAATTTTCTTTAGCTCTTTGATCTTGGTTTTCTTTAGCTCTTTGAGCATAGTTTAAACAGTTGTCTTAAAGATTTTGTCTAATGAGTTCAATTTCTCTGCTTCCTCAAGAATGGTTTCTGAAAATTTATTTTCTTCCTTTGAATGAGCCATACAGTCCATTTTTCCTGTATGCCTTATTTTTTGTTAAAAACTGGGCACCTAAAGAGTCATCCACCTCTCCAAGTCTTTGAAGAATGTTTCTGTGCTAAGACAGTATTTCTCTGATAGTTGTGCATTCTCTGTGCTTGGGCATCAACGTGAGGAAATTGTAAGATTTTTCTTAGAACTTTTCTGAGTATATATCTTGTCTGTGTTGTTTGTTGCTTTCTTCATTCCTTTGTAGACATGGCTGCTTTTAAAGGTCCAAATTTTCCAGAGTCTGACACCAGCTTTTCTTCAGGGCCTTAGATGGTTTATTGTATGTCTCCACTTACAACATCTTGTCTTAAACATCTGCAGACATTTAGTCTTTCTTTAAATTGCATTAATACAACCAGTGGCCACAACTTTTTCTTGTCTGAGATCTGAGTTAGTAGAGATAGATACCAGTTCTTCAGGCAGCATCCAGATAGGTTAAAACATTGCAAATAATGTATACTCTGCTCCTTCCTGCTTGAGGGAGTGAATTAGGATCTGGATTGCTGTCTGCCAGACTAAGACAGCAATTTGCTATGGAGTGATGGAGAAGAACAAATAAATACTAATAAAAAAATCCTACTGTTTTGAATGTGATTTTTTTCTTGATTGTATGTTCATTTGCTTTCTGTACATCTTTAACTTATTTTTAGATCTTTTATAAGGTTAGTTTGACCAGTTTCTTATTATTTTACTCATGTTCCCAAGGGGAAATACAATTTTCAAGCTGACTATTTTGACATTTTACTTCATTTCAGAAAGATTTTTTTTTAGTATAAACAAAATTATGCATAGGTAAGTTTTTGAAATGTTGTAGTTCTAATTCTTTTTGTTTTGTTTATATAGTTTCCAAGGTCAAGTCTGTGATCATTCCACATTTTCTCATATGTCAAGAGATTCATATCCACCTCCACATTCAGTGATTCATTAGAAGGACTCAGATGAATCAGATGAAGTTGTTCTCCTGTATACAAGTTATGATGATTAGCAAGTAAGAAAAATACATTATTTGGAATCGGAATATACCCAGATTCCCTACGTTTTCTTCCTTTTCTGAGGGACACACTTGATTTCTTTCTCCAGCAACAAAAATGCAGTAATAAATGTACAATGTTTTTGCTCATGGAAGCTTATTAGAAAGTTAATGCCCAAGGATTTTGAAAGAACTACTCATGGAGACAATCTATGACAGCCATAATTACCAAAATTCTAGACTCCCTAAAGTAGTGTTTAGTGCTCCAGGTGGGCAAAAGAACCTTGAGTATAGGCAATCCTCTGGCAGCCACGTTCCTAGATAACAACCAAAGAAGAGCTTTTCAAATGGCGTAGCAGTTACGTCGTTGGACTTCCACATGACCAACCATGTTTGCAGTCTCAGATACGGTGACTTGAAAATCACACTGGGCATGTGTGTATGCATGCCCAAGATCCCAGGAGGAGAATGGAGGAGAAGGGATTCTGGCATGGCCATCCTTCGTTGGTGGTGATTTCTCACTTTTTACTTTTCCTCTTACTGTCTGTCTCTCTCTCTCTCCAGTGAGTACAAGTGCCATAAGGCAAAAACTTCCAAAGAAAAATAAATAAAAAAAAAGATGAAGCCCGCAATGCTAATTTTAATTTTTATTTGTATAGTCCACCTCCCAGGTCTTTGTTCAAAATATCTGTTCTTCAGAACTATTATCAACAAGATTCTAAGTGGCAAGATGAGGTCAATCTGCAGTATTCACATTAGTCATGCCCTCTAATGGTCTTTGATTTTAACCAGTTAAAATGAATCCTATCAATGTTACATGACAGACACTTTAAAAGGTTTGAAAATATTAGGTGAATTTAGCAAGGCTACAGAGTATAATAACACATAATGATCAATTTTTAAAGAATTATTAATTTAATTTAATTATTATTATTATTCAATTTGACTAGAGAGAGAGAAAGAGAGGATGTGTGAGAAAGCAAGACACCAGGTCTGGGACTCGAATTGCATTTGGCCATGTGGGAGTCCAGCACCCTAACCATCAAGCCACCTGCTGGCCTCAAGATCAACCAATTTTTACACACTGGCAAATAATTACTATATAATACCAGTGAAAAACTGAAAAGCACATTTTTTTTTTTTGAGAGGTTTTTTGCTATAGGGCGCGTGCGCTCGCCAGACAGAGAGAGAGAGACATAGAGACAGAAAGCGAGAAATCACCCCCCAGGGGGGATGGTCACGCCGCAATCCCTTCTCCTCCATTCTCCTCTCGGGATCTTGGGCACGCACGCACACGTGCCCGGCGTGAGTTGTAAGCCACCGGGTCCGAGACGCGAACCGCGGTCGACTACGTGGGAGTCCAGCGACATAGCCATTACGCTAACTGCTGGTCCCAGAAGTAATGCAATCTTGATGACATCTTGATTTTAACTGAGGGATACACATTGTGAACTTCTGACCTCCAGGACTGTAATAAAAATTTGTGTTGTTTTAAGTTGCTAATTTTTTGGTAATTTGTTACAGCAGCACAACAAGACTTAATTTCTATCAAAATCCAGGACTATGTTTTATAGATATAGATAATTTTACTCTATAATTTACATGGAAAGACAAAAGCACTAGGATACCTGTACCACTTTTGAAAAGGAAGAATAAATTTAGAGGATTACAATAACCAATTTTCAGGCTTATTAGAAACCAACAATAATTAAGAGTGTGTGACATTGGCAAAGAGATAGACACATAGATAAATGGAACAGAACAGTTTCCAGAAATAAACCCACACAGATATGATTAACTAGATTTTGACAAAAGTGCAAAGTCAATTAAATAGAGAAAGGATAACCTTTTCAATAGATGGTTTTAGATTAATGGAACATTTGTATGTAAAACAAAAAAATGGAACTTTATTCTTTACTTGATCACTGAGCTAAATATAAAATGTGAAATTATAAAATATTTAGGACAGAGCATAAAAGAAAATTTCCATGAGTTGAAGTTATGCAAGACACCAAAAGCAGGTATAAAAGAGACTTCATCGAAATTTTGGAAATACTTGCTCTAAAAAATACAGTTATGGTGGGACCAACAGTTAGTGTAATGGCTATGTTGCTAGACTCCCATTTAGTCAACCGCGGTTCGAGTCCCGGACCAGGTGGCTTAAGCTCATGCAGGGTGAGTGTGAGTGCATGCCCAAGATCCTGAGAGGAGAAAGGAGGAGAAGAGAATGTGGCATGGCCCTCTTCCTTGGGAGGTGATTTCTAGCTTTCTGTCTCTCTGTCTCTCTCTGTCTTTCTGGCCAGCACACGTGCCCTATAGCAAAAATCTCTCAAAAATAAAAATACAGTTATGGTAATGAGAAGGTAAGCTACAAACTTGTGAGAAATTATTTGATAAGTATATATCTGAAAAAGGAATTGTATACAGAATGTTTAAAGAATTCTCATACCTTAATAGCAAGAAAACAAGCAACTCAATTTGAGAAATGAACAAACCATCAACTATGCCAAATTTCTTTGATGAATGTTGGAGACCAATTTAATAGAGGACAGATAGCCTTTTCAATGAATAGCAGGAAAAATTAGACAGTCACAGGTTAAGTTAATTAACAAAAAAACCCTCAATGTAGACCTCATTTTTTACACAAAAATTAACTCAAAATGGATCACATACTTGAATGTACTATGTAAACTATAAAACTTTCAGAAAAAAAAATTATTTGAGAAAATTGTCGAAGTTTAGAGTTAGGGACCCAGCAGGTGGTGTGATAGTTGAGGCACTGGACTCCCATGTGACTGACCATGGTTCAAGTCCCATACCTGGTGGCTTGCTTTCTCACTTTCTCTCTCTCTCTGTCTCTGGTAAATGCATGTGCCTTATAGAAAATTAAAATAATAATAATAATGACTAAAATTAAGTAAATAATTCTTTAAAAAATTAGAGTTAGGAACGGAATTTTTGCATTTGACACCAAAGCTATGATCCATAAAAGAAAAAAATGTATAAGTTATACATTATCAAAATTAAACAATTTTTACTCTGCAAAATGTTCTTTTAATAGGATAGAAAGAAAACTATGGGCTGGGAAAAAAATACTTGTAAAACACATGCCCGACAAAGGACTTGCACTAGAATTTGTTAAGAACACTTATAACACAAGAGTTATAAAAACCAATGAAGCAAACAAAAAAAATCCAATTTGAAAATTAGCATGACAAACTTTTTATTGATGAGTATATAAAATGGCAAATAGGCTTATGAAAGATGTCCAACCACATTAGTCATAGGGAAATTTAAACTAAAACCCCAATAATGTTCCCAACACTCTTATCAGAATGCCTAAAAGACAACATAATTATAATATCAAATCTTGATAAACATGGGAAAGCACTGGGTCATTCATGCATTGCTACAGAAAGGTAAAGCGATGCAGTAATTTTGAAAAACTATATGTACATTTTTATCAATTAAACATGTGCTTACCATATGCCCAACAATTGTACTCTTGAGAATTATCAAAAAAATGAAAATTGATGTTGATTCGAAAACCTTTTTATAAACATTTATAGTAGATTAATTCATAATACTCCAAAACTGGAAGCAACTGTGGATAAACAAACTGAGGTACCTCTATACCATGTAACACTCTTCAGCAGTAGAAAAGATCAAACTATTGACGCATGCAAGACCTTGAATAAATTCCTATGAAATACTTTCAGTGAAAAACAAATCTCATGTTAGTCCATGGCATGGTGGTTACGGTGGATGAATCCCACATGGCCAACAATATGGTTTGTGTCGCTGACCTGATGGCTTGAAAAAAACATGCTGGGCAGATGTACCCATATCCCCAAAATCCTGAAAAAAAGAGAGAAATGAAAGAGAAGGGATTATGGTGTAACCATTCCCCACGGGGGGATGCTTTTTCACCTTACCTCTCTGTCTCTGTGTATCTCCAGCAAGTGTATTGGCTCCCTAACCATTTCTTTCTTTCTTTTTTTCTTTTTATAAAAGCAAGACTCAAAAGTTTATATACTGCTTTTATGTTGTTCTATTTACAGGGCATCTTCCCAAAGTTCATGGAAAATGCACATTACAAAAAAGCAATGCATGGATTTAAAAAAAGTTTTGTACCAAAATTAACTTGTACTTAGTTCCATTTTCCCATGAACTTTTTGAAGCCCCCTCATATATAACATCCTCAAACTGACAAAATTATATATAGAGAGAAAAGATAAGTGGTTAGGGGTCCAGAGAAGGGGAAGGTGGTTTTTGGTTTTTAGTCCTATAATAGTGTACCATGAAAGAAAGATTCTTTTTTTTTTTTTTTTTTTTTTTTCTTTTTTAGAGGTTTTTGCTATAGGGCGTGTGCACTCGCCAGAAAGACAGAGAGACAGAAAGTGAGAAATCACCTTCCGGGGGGATGGCCACACCGCAATTCCTTCTCCTCCATTCTCCTCTTGGGATATTGGGCAAGCACGCACATGTGCCTGGTGTGAGTTTAAGCTGCTGGGTCTGGAACTCGAACCGCAGTTGCATCTAAGCCACTGGGTCCAGGACTTGAACCGCAGTCAACTACATGGGAGTCAAGCGACATAGCCATTACACTAACTACTGGCTCCAAATTTGCTAAACTTTTCAATGATTTATCTTATTCTCATATACATAATTTTTGCCTTGAATAACCACATGAACTGATAATCCTTGTTTATATCAATATCACAAAATTATTTTATTTTGAAACAAACATACAAAAATGACAAACTAAATTATAATCCAATATTTACATAATGTATATATTACTATTTGAAATTGTAAGATTTATATCTCAATTTAATTAATTGGTCTATCAAAATTTTAAACAAATTTCAAAACCTGTATCTTACAACTGCCTTGAAATTAACTTAAAGCATTCTTTCAACTATTTAAACACTGAGTTATTTTAGTGATGACACTGAATTAACATTTATCTGCCTGTTTATCATTGTATTCCAGTGGAATATTCTAGAGTTCAATGTTCAATCAATTTGATTTTGTTTAAATGAATAGTACAAATCGTATAGTTCCCCATAATAGAGAAACATCAATTAATGCTTAGAATAGAAGTCAGTTTTTGTCAATGACGACTTAATTTTGTCTTCGTATTTCCCAGAGTAACGTATATGAAAAGTTGCAGTCTTCATTTAAGAATAAATGCAATCATCTTTCCAGGGAAACAATGGCAAAATCGTCAAAGAATTGTCAAACTTCTCTCTTACAGACTATAACAATATGAAAAAATAAACACATAAAAAGAGCAAAAAAAAAAAAAAAAAAGGCCAGCACATGGCACAGTGGTTAAGATGCTGGACTCCCACATGGCCAACCATGATTCAAATCCCAGACCCAGTTGCTTGAAAATCACACC
Organism: Tupaia tana; assembly: GCA_026018925.1. Lineage (NCBI taxonomy): Eukaryota > Metazoa > Chordata > Mammalia > Scandentia > Tupaiidae > Tupaia > Tupaia tana. Next base: position 67,334,235 of record JAKSZU010000009.1, on the reverse strand, counting down.
AGACATGTGTGTGTGTGTGTGTGTGTGTGTGTGTGTTCAAAATTCCGAGAAGGAAATGTGATGTGGCCATCCACCCTCGGGGGTAATTTCTTACTGTCCGTCTCTCTGTCTCTGGCAATTATATTGACTCTATGGTAAAAATATATATAAAAAAAATAGAATCAGAGTTCAGCAAAATGAACCAACACAATGTTAGAGCATAGATTTTTTTTTTTTTTTTTTTGGAGAGGTTTTCGCTATAGGGCGTGTGCGCTCGCCAGACAGACAGAGAAAGACATAGAGACAGAAAGTCAGAAAGCGAGAAATCACCCCCCAGGGGGGATGGTCACACCGCAATCCCTTCTCCTCCATTCTCCTCTCGGGATCTTGAGCACGCACGCACACGCGCCCGGCGTGAGTTTTAAGCCATCGGGTCCGGGATGCGTACCACGGTTGACTACGTGGGAGGCCAGCGACATAGCCATTACGCTAACTGCTGGTTCCCGAGCATAGATTTTTTAAAATGTAGGTTTGATACAAAAGGAGATTTCAGAACTAATGTAAGTTTGCTACAGAAGGACAAGTGGAAATGTTACATGAAAATCTCACTGTTTTTCTCTGTCCTCCACTCAACTTGAAATGAAGCCAAAGGCTTTAGATAAGTATCCAAAAAGAAAATCGCATGAAATACATTTATACTATAGACAAGAATTTTCTTTCTCCCAACATGGATAAATAATGATCATCAAAACATAAGAAAAACAGTAAGGAATCACACGCATAGGCAAAACATTTGGGAATCATTCACCTTTTGTTTTCCTATGCCTGGTAGAAGCATGGGAAAGGATCCAGAGTTTGATCGCCTGGTGATAATCACCTTTTACACCAAAGAAAAAAATGAAAAAGAAAAGTTAAAATAAAACATACACTAAAAGCAAATGTTAAATTCAATATGTGGTATTCCTTCTCCAAATGTGTATTAAACACAATGTGGGGGACCAGCAGTTAGCATAATGGCTATGTCGCTGGACTCCCACGTAGTTGACCGCGGTTCGAGTCCCGGACCCGGTGGCTTAAAACTCACGCCGGGCACTTGTCCGTGCGTGCCCAAGATCCCGAGAGGAGAATGGAGGAGAATTGCAGTGGATTGCAGCGTGACCATCCCCCTTGGGAGGTGATTTCTCGCTTTCTGTCTCTCTGTCTCTCTCTCTGTCTGTCTGGAGAGCGCATGCGCCCTGTAGCAAAAACCACAAAAAAAAAAAGCAATGTGGAAGCACACCCTATGTTTTGCTTAATATTTTTGCTAGAGAAGTAAGCAGAAGAATAGGTAGTTACCTTATGCTAATTTTCTGTGTCAGTAGCAAGCTCTTAAAAGGCTGGGGGTAGGGGAGCTCCCCAGGATTGAGCTACAATTCAAAGCTCAAGGGGAAATGAGGAAACCCAAGAACATTAAACACAATTTTAGGAAACAATATTAGCTATCAAATGTACAATACTGGGCTTGTACCATTGGCTTAAGCTCTCATGCCACCCATCTTTCGGTCAAGAAAAGAGCTAGGTTCGATGTTACTAATATTGAACAAACTGAAGTTTTGAAGAGAATACTCAAAAAGAGTCAGAGAAGTCGGACCCCATAATGATAAAAATGAAAAATAATAAACATACTGAAATAATATCGGAAAATTGCATACATATAATATTAGCTTTCTAATTCTGCCTAACAATTTGCCCTAGAACACAACTTAGTGACTAAAATAACAAACATTACTTTTTCACGTGATTTCTAAGAATCAGGAATCTGGAATGACTCACTAGATGACTGAGGCTGAGGGTCCTCCCCACTGTATCAGTCAACGCTGGGGAAAGAAAATCCACTTTCAAGGTCACTGATTGTTTTTAAGCTAATTTTACAAGTGCCATCTGCTTTATTCTATGGGTCACATAGAGTAACTCTAACGCAATGTGGAAAAAGGCTAGCCAAGGGTGCAAATATCAGAAAACAGGATCTTTGAGGGCCTCTTGGAGGTTATCTGCTCACTCCACATATGCAACATAAGAAGAATATGAAAATGAAGACTATGCAAAAAATTTCCAAAATAAATGTTTACAGTTTCAAGGAAATGAAGGAAATATGAAATCAATAGGGGGGAAAAAGATGAGATGATCATATGAAAAAATAACCTAAAGAGTCTGGTGAAATAAGAAGTAAACTAAAAAAAAGCAATCAGAAGACATCCTCATGGGTAAAGACGAGGACAAATGTATAGTAACTAATTTCCTGAAATATCCTTCTCTAAGAGAATGTACTGACTTTATAACTGCAATTTCTAAGGAAAACTATACAGAACTTGAAGACAAAGCCAGAATTGCAACATAACTGTGAGTGAAAAGGAAAAAGGGTGAGAAGAAACATTCCAGTAGTGTTTCTGGATGTTCTGTTTCTGACTTTTCCACCAGTGAAGTTGCTCCGCGAGCAAAATCAGAACAAATCAAGCTACTAGGAAGATGGAAAAGGGATGCTGGCTAGAGGCCCCTAGGAGAGTGGAAGTAACCACCAAACAGATTAATTCACTCTGAATTTTAAAAAAGAAAGGAAAGAAAGAAATCCTAAGATTAAATTACAGGAGGACTGCAGGAAGTGATTTTAAAGTATGAACTATTTAAAGGACCAGGGAGCAATTGAGATGGCCAGCACAAGATTTAAAGAAATAGACATTGGCCCAGCCTTTGGTGTTGTGGTGAAGGCAGCTGGATCCCACATGGCCAGCTACAAAGTTAGAATAGCAGATAAGCAGGACCAGAAATTAGCGTAATGGCTATGTCGCTGGACTCCCACATAGTCGACCGCGGTTCGTGTCCCAGACCCAGTGGCTTAAACTCACCCTGGGTGCATGTGTATGCGTGCCCAAGATCCTGAGAGGAGAATGGAGGAGAAGGGATTGTGGCCTGGCCATCCCCCCTGGGGGGTGATTTCTCGCGTTCTGTCTCTCTGTCTCTCTCTGTTTGTCTGGCGAGTACACGTGCCCTATAGCAAAAAAATAAAACCTCTTCAGGGACCAGCAGTTAGCATAATGGCTATGTTGCTGGACTCCCACGTAGTCGACCGCGGTTCACGTCCTGGACCTGGTGGCTTAAACTCACGCTGGTGCGTGTGTGTGCGTGCCCAAGATCCCGAGAGGAGAATGGAGAAAAAGAGATTGCGGCATGGCCATCCCCCCTGGGGGGTGATTTCTCGCTTTCTGTCTCTCTGTCTGTCTGGCGAGCGCATGTGCCCTATAGCAAAAACCTCTCCAAAATAAATAAATAAATAAATAAATAAAACCTCTTAAAAAAAAAACAAAAACAGATTAGCACCCTGGGAAAAAAAGAAAAACTCAAAACTTGCCAGTTCATGAACATGCATGCCCAGAATCCAGAGAGGAAGAAAAATGGAGGAGAAAGGATTGAGGCATGACTGTCCCCCATAGGCGGTGCTTTCTTATTTTCCTTGTCTCCCTGTTTTTCTGTCTCTCCTAAGAGTGCACATGTCTTCTGGCAGAAAAAAAAAAAAAAAAAAGGAGAGAGAGAAAGAGAAAAGGAAGGAAGGGAGGGAAAGAAAGAAAAGAAAAGAAGGAAGGAAGAATAAAGGAGAAAGAATGGGAGAGAGAGGGGAGTGGGTGAGAGAGAGAAAAGAAAAAGAAGAAAGGAAAAAGACATTTTTTTTTTTTTTGGAGAGACTTTACACTATAGGGCGCGTGCGCTCGCCAGACAGAGAGAGACAGAGAGATAGAAAGCGAGAAATCACCCCCCAGGGGGGATGGTCACGCCGCAATCCCTTCTCCTCCATTCTCCTCTCGGGATCTTGGGCACGCACGCACACGCGCCCGGCGTGAGTTTTAAGCCACCGGGTCCGGGACGCGAACCGTGGTTGACTACGTGGGAGTCCAGCGACATAGCCATTACGCTAACTGCTGGTTTCCGGAAAAAGATATTTTTAAAGGAGCAACTATAATTTAAAGGAAGGATCTACTAAGCAAAGTTCGTGGGGACAAAAAGGAAAAAAGGAAAAGAAAAAGACTGTGAAGGGAAAGATGAGAAAAGAGGGAAAATTAGTGTTGCAAATTAAGAAAACCACAAAGATTTCAGAGAGCCACAAAAACATCAAAGGTCTCTCTCATCAAAAAACAAAAACTAAAACAAACAAAAAAAACCATAGGGACCAGCAGTTGTCAATTGGCATAATGGCTATGTCACTGGATTCCCATGTAGTCGACCACGGTTCAAGTCCCAGACCCAATGGCTTAAGCTTAAACTCACTCCAGGTGCGTGTGCATGTGTGCCCAAGATCGCAAGAGGAGAACGGAGGAGAAGGGATTGTGGCGTGGCCATCCCCCTTGGGGGGTGATTTCTCACTTTCTGTCTCCCTGTCTCTGTCTCTCTTTCTGGTGAGCACATGCACCCTATAGCAAAAATCCTCTCAAAAAACAAAAAACAAACAAACAAACAAAAATGTGCTATAAAACCTGGACTTTGCTAGACTGACAGAAAAATATCACCTTACCCTTAAACTAGAAATTGTGTAAAGCATTTCCTTAGTATAAAAATGAACAAGTGTAAAGTAAAATTTATAAAGAACTTTTGCAAAATATCAGGAAATTATTTCTTACACAATTCCAGCATTCAGTGTGTCCCAGGTCATGACAAGTGCATGCTCCGTGTACTCAGGGAGATCTCCATACTTGAACCAGAAACCGTCCCATGTGGGATTGCCTCACACAGCATTTTACAGCTGTGCCATTGCCTGAACCCAGAGAAATACGAATTTTTTCTTTTCTTTCTTTTTTTTTTTTTTTTTTAAGAGATTTTTGCTATAGGGCGTGTGCATTCACCAGAGAGACAGAAAGTGAGAAATCACCCCCCCAACGGGGATGGCCACACTGCAATCCCTTCTCCTTCACTCTCCTCTTGGGATTTTGGACACACACACACACATGCACCCAGTGTGAGTTTTAAGTCACCAGGTCCAGGACTTGAACCACAGCTGACTGTGCGAGAGTCTAGAAACGTAACCATTACGCCATCTGCTGGTCCCCAGAGAAATAAGTTTTAAAAATATTGAAGGATCATGCTTTACCTATCAGACTGGCAAAGAAAAGAAAACAACCACAGAAAAGACAACACGTTCCGTTGGGGAAGCCGTAGAGAAATGGACACCCTCAGTGTAATTTCAATTTAGACCAAAAATCTTAGCAACTTTTGTAAGCTTATTTTATTTCTTGCATGAAGAGAGAGCACAGCAAAGAGCACAAAAGAGAGTATGCTAGAGAAAGAAAGAAAAGCAGGGACCCTTGACAGAATCTCATGATACCACAATCTCTGTTCTACAGCTCCATGTGTACCTGCATGTTTCAGGTCAACTCAGGATCCTAAGTAGCAATGGGTCATGTGGCTTCCAGCACTTCAGATCAGTATAGTAACACCTGCACCATAGCCGCTGCACCAGCATAATGTTTTTTTGTTTGTTTGTTTTTAAGAGAGGTTTTTGCTATAGGGAACGTGCACTCACCAGAAAGACAGAGACAGAGAGACAGAAAGCAAGAAATCACCCCCCGGGGGGATGGCCACGCCGCAATCCTTTCTCCTCCATTCTCCTCTCGGGATCCTGGGCACGCATGCACACGCGCCCGGCGTGAGTTTTAAGCCACCGGATCCAGGACATGAACCGTGGTTGACTACATGGGAGTTCAGCGACATAGCCATTACACCAACTGCTGGTCCCAGCATTATGTTTTTAAATTAAATTTATTTTTAGATAATTGCAGATTCACATGCAGGTGTAAAAGAAAACATGGAGATTCCATGTGTCCATTACCCAGCTCCCCTTAATCACATTATCCTACCAAATTATAATACAATATCACAGCCAGAATATTGACATTATTCTATCCGACCACCTTATTCTCCAGTTTCCCCAGTAACCTTTTTTAAGTATGTGTGTGTGTGTGTGTGTGTGTGTGTGTTTAGTTGTACACAATATTATCACTAGTGTAGTTTTTGTTTTGTTTTGTTTTGTTTTAACTTTGCTAGCAGATACATGCACTCACCATAGGGAAACAATGAAAGGAAGCATGAGAAACACCCCCTCCCAGGGGGTATGGTCATGTCACAATCCCTTCTTCTCCATTTTCCTCTTGGGATTTTGGGCACACATGCACATGTGCCTGGCATGTTTTCCAAGCTGCAGGATTGAGGACTAGAACCACGCTGCAGGCAATGTGGGATCCAGCTGTCTTCACCACCACCGCCATGCCACTGGCTGGCCCCGCATGTGTAGTTTCATGCAGCAAGTCACCACCACAATCAATATACAGAAAAGTTCCCTTATCATAAGAATTGCTTACGTTTGTTAATATATTTTAAATCTCCATTTTTTTGAGAGAGAAATGTTTACTATAGGGTGTGTGTACTCACGGGAGAGACAGAGGGAGATACAGAGATAGAAAGTGATAAAACACCCCTCAGAGGGATGGCAACTCCACAATTCCTTCTCCATTCTCCTCTCGGGATTTTGGGCATGCACGCACATGTGCCGGGCATGAATTTCAAGCTGCCAGGTCCGGGACTTGAACTGCAGTTGACCACATGGGAGTTCAGCTCCTTAACCACTTGCTGATCCCCCAAGTCTCTATTTTTCTCATGCCTCTGTGCTGGCCACTAGGAAAATTCAAAATGTCTTATCTCAAAGTATAGGTCAAATCATGACACTTTTTAGGAAGTCATGGAATATTATCCAAGGCTTTTACAATTGCCTTCCACATATAGGAGACTGGGTCCCTGTATCCCTCTCTGAATTCATTTCTTACCTCTCTGCCTGAGGCTCACTCTGCTATGGACACACGGAGTTCTTTGTTGTGTCACAGTCACGCTTGATATGCAAAAACACACTGTGTTTTTTCACTCATTGTTCCTTTTGCCTTGAATGCACTGACCCCAGGTATATTCCTTTGGGTCTCTGTTCTAATGTCATCATTTTGATTAACCTCTCCTAACTACTTCATATGAAATAGCACTCTTTTTTTTTGAGAGGTTTTCACTATAGGGCATGTGCGCTCGCCAGACAGACAGAGAGAGACAGAGAGACAGAAAGCGAGAAATCACCCCCAACAGGGGATGGCCACTCCACAATCCCTTCTCCATTCTCCTCTCAGGATCTTGGGCATGCACGCACATGCGCCCAGCGTGAGTTTAAGCCACTGGGTATGGGACTTGAACCGCAGTCAACTACATGGGAGTCCACCGACATAGCCATTTTGCCATCTGCTAGGCCCCAAACAGCACTCTTTAGCCTACCACTACCCATTCTTCACACCTTGCTTTATTTTTCTTCATAACACCTGTTATTTAGTATCTCTCTCTCTCTCTCACACACACACACACACACACACACACACACTGTTCTTCAAAAAGTTCACAGAATCTATATTATGAAAAAAGCTATGCAGAGATTTCAAAAAAAATTTTGCACCAAACTAAACTTGCACTTCAATGCTAATTTTCCATGAACTTTTTGTAGTCCCCTCATAGAGTCATCCACATATTTATTTTGCCTGTATCCTCCTATTATAATGCAGGCTTCATGAAATTTGTCTTGCTCGCTCCTACATTTTTAGCACCTGAAGAGTGCCTGAGCTTGTAGTAAACTAAGTAATACTTGTTGGAATAAAATGAAAGAGAGAGAATCTAACGCATAAAAACCATTTAGTATAGTAGTGGTGATGGAGGAGAGCCCTACCTACTGGATAAATACAGCCACATATGTGATTATGCAAAACGAAGAGCAAAACATTCATAAGCATGTGCAGTTTGATCTATTATTGGCTGATGTACCTGTCTGTCTAGGTCTCTATTGTGAAAAAGACACACACACGTAGGTCTGTGTATGCACAGAATAGGTCCAACAAGATAGGTCCCAAAGTGGGCACAGTGTGTAGCTGACAACTTGGTGCCATATCTATTATAGATCCATGTGCCATCCTTTAGCTTTTGCAGACTTTGCTGCTAAAGTTTGGACCAGCAAACTTTAGAGCTTGCCCCTAGGCACTATTACCTACTGTCTTATATGGAACGGCCTGGAGGTTTACTTCCCCGCCTCTTAACAACTTGTAGACAAAGACTGACAAAAGTGAGACCACCTGGAATTCAGCATCTTTCCTGAAAACAGAGAAAAAGAAGTATTGAGGTGATGCTGGCTATATCATTTGTGGGAGCCCATAGCAAAATGAAAGTAAAGATAAGGGCTGCTTTCTTTAAGCAAAGTCCTGGGACCAGCTGTTGGTGTAATGGCTACGTTGCTGGACTCCCACGCAGTTGACCACGGTTTGAGTCCCAGACCCGGTGACTTAAACTCAAGTCCAGCACGTGTTCATGAGTGTCCAAGATCCTGAGACCAGGATGGAGAAGAGATTACAGTGTGGGAGTGTGGCCATCCCCACTTGGGGGTGATTTTTTGCTTTCTGTCTCTCTGTCTCTCTCTGTCTTTCTGGCGAGTGCACGCGCCCTATAGCAAAAACCTCTCCAAATAATCCACGTGCCCACATATCTGACCTTGTTCTGAGCTATAACTTATGCTCCAGAGGCAGTGAACAGAATATCTCTCTGTTTTCCCTGAAATCACACTATTTCTTGGATTCTTTCCAGTCTTGTGCTCCCCACCTCCAACTTTAATCATTTCTGCTGGGAGTGCCTGTTTAATAAATCATTTGTACCTGAATTTTTGGCTAAGGATCATCATTACGAACAGTAAATGTGTTCACAGTGTAATTGAGTTCATGTTTAATAGAATGCTGATTAATTCACAGTTTACTGTATTTGATATCCAATTAGAGAAGTACACCAGGTAATCAGCCAAAGTTTACCCACCAGAAATCCTCTCAAGTTGTTAACACTTGTTATGTTGGTTGTATTGTAACACAAATTTGATTTAAATGAACAAATAAACAAAACAATTCTAACGACAATATGTTCTCTTCATCCACAGTAAAATGAGGAGCTGGCTGGCAAACTTTCCTCAAAGTGTTTGCTTCCTCTGAATATTTCAAAGCTTTAAAGAAAGTAGTAACGAAAGTTTCCATATCCTCATAAATGCTCCAAAGCAGTTTGAGAGATGTTTGTAGAGAATGTTTTCACTCTCAAAATAACCATGGAGAGCTTTAAAGGAACTGTGAAGTGGCGTGAGCTGTGAAGTGGCATGATAAGAGTGGTGAGGCATATTTAGCACATATAAAATGTGAGCCTCCTTTGAGCTATTGAATTGGATTGTCACTCTTTTTACTGCCATGAATTCAATCTCCTTATTCTCTCCACTTCAAACGATTCATTTCAATAGGTATAGGGAGCATATATGGAAACTCCAATGGCTGGACTCTGTCTGTGAGTAGACAAATAACAGAAGTAACTTAGGGAAGGGTTTAGTCATCAAAGGAAATTTCAGTCAGTTCTCCAATGCCAAATTGCCTTCCAATAGTTATTCATACAAAGCTGATGTCTCCAGGTTATATTAGGCAAGTGAACAAAAATATATGCAGCAGAGACTCATATATTTCTATAACATGGTTTCCTGTGAGGATTCTGCAAGAGTTGAGCACCAGAAATCATTACCATCCTATCATTAAAAATTTATTGACACAATAAAATACATTTTCCAAGTGAGGATTTTCTAATCTTCCCTGATCACGATGGGTGGCTGTTGGCTCTAGTAGTTCTCTATACGTATCTCTGAGTAGAATAATACTGATTCTTCTTGTAAATGGCTAGTTAATAGCTTAAAGAATCAGAATTAAAGTAAGTGAAAGAAAGCAAGACAAAAATGAAATAAAAATTGCATGCCTTTTGAATGTGTATTTTCTTTTCCTTTCTTTTTTTTAAAAAAATTGCCAGAGGATGTATGAACTTGTGAGAGAGAAAGAGAAAGAGAGCATTCTCATGGGGGACGATCACACCACAATCCTTTCTTCTCCATCTCTCCCTCCTTCATAATTTTGGGCACATATACACACACTAGTGTGTTTTTCAAGCCACCAGATTTGAGACTTGAATAGCACAGTACATCTTGTGGGATCCAGCCACCTTAACCACTAGGCTGGAGGTTGCCTCTGGATGTGTATTTTCTATGCAAAACATTAATTAATAGAAATAATTAATAGAAATAAAGTCATTCACTACATAACAATATTTTGGTCAACTGTGACCCCATAAGTTTGTACCATATAGCCTAGATGTATAGTAGGCTACACCATCTAGGCTTATATAAATAAACTTTATGATGTCTGCACCACAAAATCAGCTAATGACACCTTTCTTAGGATATATTCCTGTCGTTAGTGACACATGACTGTGTAGGACTGAACAAAGTAAAGAATGAGAGACGGGACCAGCAGTTAGTGTAATGGCTGTGTCGCTGGACTCCCACGTAGTCAACTGCGGTTCGCGTCCCGGACCCGGTGGCTTAAAAAACTCACGCTGGGCGCGTGTGCGTGCGTGCCCAAGATCCCAAGAGGAGAATGGAGAAGAAGAGATTGCAGCGTGGCCATGCCCTCTGGGGGGTGATTTCTCGCGTTCTGTCCCTCTGTCTGTCTCTGTCTGTCTGGCGAGCGCACGCGCCCTATAGCAAAAACCTCTCCCAAAAAAAAAAAAAAAGAATGAGAGACAAGCCAGGTAAGCCTCTATGTGTATGATATCTCATCTCTGCTAATAATTTACTAACATGGTGTCACTTTCCAGAATCATACATAGGGCACAATGTGGAACAGACATCCACAGTGTGGAATGAGGGAATGTTTAAGATCATAGCAAGCTTTATATGACGTCGGACTTATTTCTTTTATATTTGTCTTTTCTTTTGTTTCACTATGAAAGTACATTAAAATTAGTCTTCACGGCTCTCAAAGTATAAACTTGAATGTAAAATGAGTGGGTTAATGACAGACAGTTAGAAGGAATGACCAGATTTGGCACATATCCATTCATGCATGCACTTGGAGAGAGAGAGAAAAATCATGTCAATTAATTTTATGTAGCCTGGTGATCTGCAAATAAAGGAAAAGAAAAATCAGAAAAATCTGCTCAGCCCAACTGATACTCTGCTTAAATGATTGTATGATTGGAATCAAAAAAATTTACAGTAGTTGCATATACAAATGTTTACACCTCATCAGATATTCCAGGTAAACTGATTTTTATCTCAGGTTCCAACTTTCCTATCATAAACTCTCAGTTACTGACTGACTCTTCTCAAACAAATTATTGATTAGATATTGTAAATATCTATAAGTGTTTTTCTGTACCTTCTGTACCTTCAGAATAGTCTGCTTAGGTTAAATCTGTTATTTAGATTTCCCAGAGCTACTAATCAGAAAAGCCTCATATTCAAGCAACTTAGGAAGAACAGGTCAGTATAGAAGCTATTCTGGCCTGAATTAACAGCTCAGCAATTATCTTTATAATCACTTAGAGATTTTTTCTTAGCTGTTAGCCAGTAATACAGTTCAGAGATCAAACAGTCTATTCCATTGCAGCTAATTTCTAAATAAATCTCCACATGCACCATGTGTCAAAATGTAGCAGAAAATCAGCTGCAAATCTTTACAGACTAGTTATATGTAGTGCATATGTTATAAGATGTGTATAAAGTACTCACTAGCAGGGCAGCTAGTTAAGGCTGCTAGATCCTATATTGCGAACTGTGCAGTGTGAGTCCACTGAAACCAGCAGCTTGAAAAACATGCTGGGTGCATGTGCGTGCATCCTTAGAATCCCGAAAAGGGAATAGAGGAGAATGATTGTGTCATGGCCATTCCCCTGGAGGGTACTTTCTCATTTTCCCTTTCTCTTTCTCTTTCTCTTTCTCTTTCTCTTTCTCTTTCTCTTTCTCTTTCTCTTTCTCTGTCTCTCTCCAGTGAGCCAACACTCCTTATAACAAACATTATATATTCTTAAAAATAATACTTCTTGGGACCAGCAATTGGTATAATGGCTATATCACTGGACTCCCATGTAATCGACCGCAGTTCAAGTCCCAGACCCGGTGGTTTAAACTTACACTGGGCACGTGCGCATGCATGCCAAGATCCCGAGAGAAGAATGGAGGAGAAGGGATTGCAGCATGAACAACCCCCCTGGGGGGTTATTTCTCACTTTCTGTCTCTATGTCTCTTTCTGCCAAAACAAAAACCTCTCCACAAATACAAATAAATAAGAAAGAAAAAAAGTACTTCTTAGCTAAATGATTCAATTGTATCTAATTTTACTACAGCTGAGCCATATACAATTCAAAATTTACTTTTTTTATAGCATTTGTACTATTTTCAGGAATCATTTTGAAAAATAACTTTCCCCTATGTATATAACATAGGTAGAAAACCCCTCTATCCCTTATAGGGGGCCATCAGCCTTAAGCATGCAGGACTAACAGAGAGGCTGACTTTTGTGGATCTAGAGTGGTCAGTCATATGCTGCTTGCTTAACTTCTTGGTAAATACCGAAATTTAACTTCAAATAGGCCTCCACAAAGCTATTTTCATTACCAATTTGTCAAAAAGTCCCCAAAGATTTATTTCTCTAGTCTGACTTTCCAGGGGGGAAAATGACCACATGTGTGCCGCTTATTCTTCGAGTCAGTAGCACTTCTACACGCCAGCTTCTCTTTTCCTGGGATCTCTCAACTCTGCAGGAGACTAAATATATTTTCACATTAGAAGTTTTCTTTGCTTCAGGATGCCTTCTGATTTGTCATTATGTTGGCATTTAATTCCCTTATTTTCCCAGCAACAGGGTCACGCTGTTATTTTTTCTAACCATAAAGTAATTTGGAAAGCAGCAGAATCTACTTACCACCTTTGTGTGGAATGAATGCATTGATACCTCTGAATGGCATGTCTGTACTGAAGGCAAAAAGATAAGTGCGTTTGTCTCTGCTATGAATAATTGATCTGGCTAACAAAGCAGCTGAAGGGCTCCCTTGATTCTGAAGAGAGCACATGCAGAGGATGCCAGAGTGAGAGCCTTATTATCTTGATAAGATCTCACTTCATCTTATAAAAAGAAACAAACATGTTGGATGAAGCTCGGAAATGGAATTTTGTGTTTAGTAATATGATTTGTAGAAGCTAATGCTAAACTAGATCATGTACAGAGACTTTCCTAGTTTCAAAAATGCAATTCCTCCACATCATTCTTGTCGCTTTTAGCAAAAGCAGGAAATTTCCCTTTATTTACTTTCAGTTGTACATTTCGCCTAACACCTAAAGTCAGTTACTTACAGTGATATATTTATTCTACCTGGGGACTAAATTAATATAAAGTTAGGGTGCCCTGGGTGTTCAAAAAAAGCTATTCCACTGACCTATATTCTTTCGTTATAGCTTCCTGTTTTCCATTTCCTCTATTATTGGTCAATGAGATCTGGTTCTGACCAGCCAGATTCCCTATGGGGAGTAAGACAGAGGGAAAGTAGGTATTATAAGTTGGCTAAGATAACTTCTTAGTAGGAAAACTGGAAAAACGGATATAGGCAAAAAGATCATCTTGAAGAATTAGGCAAAAGTGTATTGTTCTAAAGCAATCATACTTTTAATCAGTGATTTGTGTTGAATTTTGTCCCCTCAAAATTATATCAAAGTTGTAGTGTGGTTATTTCTTTTTTTTGGAAATAAGGTCTTTCTAGATATAATCAAGATTAAGTAATACTGCATTAGAGATGATCCTAAAGCTAGTATTATTAATGTTTTCATAAGAAGAAAAGGTACAGGCAATCCAGGTGGCATGGTAGTTTTGAGGTAGTTTGATCCTACGTGATCAACTGCATGATTGGAGTCCCGAACCCAGCCACTGGAAAAACATGCAGGGCACATGTGCATGTGTGCCCAGAATCCTGAGAGAAAAGTGGAGAGAAAGGGTTGAGATGTGGTCATCTCCCCCTGAGGGGTGCTTGCTTATCTTTTCTCTCTCACTCTCTCGGTCGGTCTTTCACTAGTGAGCACATGGGCCCTATAGCAAACTGAAAAGAGAGAGAAAGAGAGGGAGGGAGGGAGAGAAAGAAAGGGGAGATATATAATATAGATATGCATAGGCATGAAAGCGAGTTGATGACAGAGGCAGAATTGGAGAGAGAGAGCTGCAAGTCCAAAACATCAAGGATTGCCAGCAACCATGAGAAGCTAGGAAAAAAGCACAGAATAGTGTATCCTTTAGAACTCTCAAAATCAATACTGCAGAGAGTTAGATTTCACACCTGTGGCCTCTAGAACTGAGAGAGATAACAAATGTATGTTTATTCCAAGTTTGTGGTAATTTGTTATAGAAGCATTAAGAAACTAATACAGGCTTTGGTACTGGAAGGGGAAGCTACTGTAACAAATACGTAAAAGTGTTGAAGTGGCTTCAGAATTGAGTAATAGGCAGAGGATGAAAGAATTTTGATGTGCATGATAGAAAAATCCTGGATTGTTATGAAGACCTTGCTGGTAGCAAATATGAATAGTAAGGCGATTCTATCGAAAGCGTGGACAGATGGGGAGCTGTAGGGAAAGCTTCTGTTTGTCTCAGAGAATATATGTGTCATTATGAACAGAACATTGCCAGAAATATGAATGTTAAAGGTGCTTCTGCTGAAGTCTCAGACAAAAATAAGGAAAATGTTTTGGGAAACTGGACGAAAGGTGATCCTTGTTATAAAGTGGCAGAAAAACTGGCAAAGTTATGTTCTACTTCTGGTTAGAAGATAAAAATTGTACTTTGATGAAGTTGCATCCAAGTGAAGTATTGAAGATGCAGCCAGGATTCCTCACACTGTTTCTAGCAAATGGTGAGAGAAATAGATAATGTTGAAGAAGTCTTTCTTGGACAAAAAGGAACCAGAACTTGACGATTTGAAAAGTTGTCAGCCCATCCACATTGCAAAAAGCTGAAGAATGTATGCTCTGGAAAGAACCCCAAATGTGTGACCAGACAAACTTGCTACAGAGATGAGGCATATGACCCAATTAACCTTCTCCATAGAAATGCTGCCATTTTGGAATGAATGGAACAGACACAGCAGGAAATAAGGGAAATGTGTCAGACACCTTGGATGCTACAAGCAGGAAACAGGATATCCAGATGGTAGGACCACTGCCAAGTGCTGAAAAGATGGGGCTATAAAACCCTCTGCAGGTATAGAAGATAGGGCTGATGGGTCTCCCAAGTCCCCAGTGGCTAGAGCTGAAGTCTTCATGGGCCCAGATCATGGCCCATGGGAATTAGGCTCAGATCTGTCTCTTCTACATTCAATATTTGCTTAGGACCTGTGATCTCATTTTTCCTTCCATTTTCCTTTTGGAATGTCTTCTATGTCTGTCACACAATTGTGTTTTGGAGACAGGTAATGCATTTCCCAGTTTCACAGGTAGCCTTTTGAGAGACTTTTTCTCCCCACAATGAATCTTTTTCAGAGTTTTGCTCATAACTGATTTAGATGGTTTGGAAGTTGAGATATGAAACCTTTTGAGTTTATTATATTTATATGAGATTTTGGTCTTAAAGTTGATGCTGGAATGGATTAAGACTGAGAAATTTAGGATGGGTAAATATACTTTGCACATAAGAATGCTATAGGTTTTGGACTGGGGATAGAGGAAAATCTCTTGTGGATTGAAATATATTCCCCCAATTTATTTTGAAGTCCTAACTCCTAGTACCTATAAATGAGACTTCATTTGGAAATAGAGTCTCTACAGATGTAATCCAATTAAAATGAAGTCATATTATATTAGGGCTCTAATTTATTCTACAACCAGTATTTTTTTAAGAAGAAAGAAATTTGAGCAAACATACACACACACACACACACACACACACACATAGAAAATGCCATGTGATGGAACCAGCAGATGGCATAATGGTTATGTCACTGGACTCCCATGTATAGTCAACCACAGTTCGGGTCCCAGACCTGGCAGCTTCAACTCATGCCGGATGCATGTGTGTGTGTGTCTAAGATCCTGAGAAGAGAATGAAAGAGAAGGGATTGTGGCATGGCCATCCCCCCTGGGGGGGGTAATTTCTTGCTTTCTGTCTCTATCTTTCTGGCTAGCGCATGCACCCTATAGTAAAAATATCTCTATTAAAAAGAGAGAGAGAGAGAGAAAAGAAAGAAAATGCCATGGGATGACAGAGATTAGAGTGATATTTCTGTAATCTAAGATATCTGAAGGATTGCTGGAAACCACCAGCAACTGGAAGAGAAGAATGGACCAGATTCTTCTGCGAATGCTTCAGAAACAACCAATTTGTCAACACCTTGATTTCAGACTTCAAACCTCCAGAGTTATGAGAGAATAAATTTCTGTTGTTTTAAACCCCTCAGTTAGCGAAAATTTGGTACAGCAGCCCTAGAAAACTAATGCAAGCAGTAAACGATAGACTAGAAAATGAAATGAGAAGAAACTTCCTTTGAACTCAGAAAAAGTTTCCTGGAAAGAAGAAAGTTGACTTAATGACGCTTGTAAGGAAAAAGATTATATTTTTCATTCTCTGATATGGTTTACCTCTTTCCAAGGGTATATAATTCTGTTTGTTGCTACTAAAAAATAGATACACTGAGAAAAACAAAATGAGAATTTTGTAATATTGAGCAAAGAAATTTATATCAGTAAGTATCCAATCAGGAGACAGAAACCCCTTTGCATTTGATCAAGGGAAGTTTTATTGTTTGTTTGGTTATTTTTTTTTGCTTTTTTTGGTTTTTTTTTTGGGGGGGGAGAGGTTTTTGCTATAGGGTACGTGCACTCACCAGAAAGACAGAGACAGAGAGACAGAAAGCAAGAAATCACCCCCCAGGGGGAATGGCCAAGCCGCAATCCCTTCTCCTCCATTGTCCTCTTGGGATCTTCGCACGCACACACACGCTCCCGGCATGAGTTTAAGCCACTGGGTCTGGGACTTGAACCGTGGTTGACTACATGGGAGTCCAGCAACATAGCCATTATGCCAACTGCTGGTCCCAGATCAAGGGAAGTTTAATGCAATGATTTATTAAGTAGAGCCAGCTGCATAGCCCAGTGGTTAAGAAAGCTGGATCTCACATGGTTGATTGCTATTTGAATCCCAACCCCAGGAACCTGAGAAACATGCCAGACATGTGTGAGTGATGCCCATAGTCCCAACAGGATGTGTCTGATCACGCCTCATTGGAGATACTTTCCCCTTCTCCCTCTCTCTCTGTCTCTCTATGGTAAGCACACACACCTCTGGCAAAAATGAAAGGAATTACCTCAAGTAACAAGGAAGTAAGTACAAAAGGTAAAGAGGACTCAAAAGAATCCAAGAATAGCTGATAAATGCAGTAGCTATTACCCCTAAGAATAAACAGAGCACCCAATATGCCTCAGACAAGGGACTGATAACCAGAATACACAGGGAACTCAAGTGCCTTATGCGAAAAAAAATGATGAACCCAATTAAAAGATGGGAAAATGAGCTGAACAAAAATCTCTCTAAGGAAGACATACGAACAGCCAAAAAGCATATGAGGAAGTGCTCAACATCCCTCATCATAAGGGAGATGCAGACAAAAACCACAATGAGATACCACCTAACCCCTGTCAGAATGGCAAAGATGAAGAATGTAAGAAGTGATAAGTGTTGGCGGGGATGTGGTGAAAAGGGAACCCTCCTACACTGTTGGTGGGAATGTAAACTAGTTCAACCACTGTGGAGAACAATATGGAGGTTCCTCAAAGATCTACAAATAGAACTACCATTTGACCCAGCAATCCCACTTCTGGGTATTTACCCAAAAGACAGGAGAACGCTCAGTCAGAAAAGTGCTTGGACATCAATGTTCATTGCAGCATTATTCACGATTGCCAAGACATGGAACCAGCCTAAATGTCCACAAACTGATGAATGGATTGGAAAAGTGTGGTATATATACTCTAAGGAATACTACTCAGCCATAAAAAATAACAAGACCCTGGAATTTGATAGGAAGTGGTCAGCTATGGAGGATCTATTGCTGAGTGAAGTAAGCCAGGCTATGAAAGAAAGACATTGTATGTATCCACTCAATATATACCAACTATCCGCACTCTATGGTAGAGAGTGAAAATTTGGAGGACATAAAAGCAGTGAAGCTACTTAACGAGAATAGGATAGTGTGGAATGGGAGGGGGGTGTGAGGAGAAGAGGATAGAGAAAGATAGCAAGAGAATAATAGAGAGGTAAGACGTTAGTGAGAAACAGATATGGCTTATTACCTGTTGGTGATGACATGTATAGTATTCTCAACTGGATTGGTCTGAGAAGTATTTCATGATGGGTAAAGTCTTTTTACAAGCAAAATGAGAAATAGTGATTGACTGTTTTAAAAAATAATTAGAATAATAATAATAATGATTGGAAAAAACATAGAAAAGATATTGGATGATGAAGTGGGGAGATTAATGTCTCTGTATTGACTGACATGCATGGCATTCCCTTTTGAAAAAGCAGTGTAATACACTGTAAAATTATATGTAACCCAATGTAATATAAAGAAGATTATGATGATAAAAAAAGGAAAACAAACAAACAAACAAACAAAACAGAGCACCCAAGGAAGGAAATCCCAACCAACACCTTGCTGACCCAAATCTGAGATTCAGATCTATTTGGAATGGGTGTGGTTATGAACCACCGGGTGGTGAGGAAGTTCACTGAGTTGTCTCAGGCTAACAATCAGGAGATCATCTATTACTATGTCAATAAAACTAGACTGCTTGCAAGACTCTCTGGAAAGCTACTCCTAGGGGCACAACTGAAAATAACTGGGAAGGTGAATGCCACTAAACAACCCCACATGCTCCTGAGCAAATACCACAGAAACAAGAATTGATAAGCACACTGAAACCAGAAAAAGAAAGCTCTTCTTCCTATAATGTCCCTGTAGCATCCTTTATTGACAAAACTTAACACTGTGACAGGTGGCAAAGTAGGAATGTTTACAGGGTCTAGCTGCGGTATCACAAAACAGTACGCACAGGGCAGATTGAGAGCTGAGAGGTAATGAATTAGTACTGGCATAGATATAATGCTCTATAAACTTGAGACATCAGATTTCCTTTGTTTCAGGACACAAGGAGTTAATAGCCTATAAACCCCCCACAACTAAGAAAATACTCAGTTAAGACTCAGATTTTCCCATAGCAAACTCTATGATGCAAAACGTTTGCTAAGTTATAAAGAAGCATTAATATTTTACAAAGAAAGACATAATCCAAATAAATTTCCATTCACTACTAAATATATATTTTCACTTTTATATAATGCTTACTTGTCATAGAAAATTATTTTCAAAACTTACTTTTGAGTTTCATGTGCCACTATAATAAAGTAAATATAGCACTGTCAAAAT
This sequence comes from Tupaia tana, assembly GCA_026018925.1. Taxonomy (NCBI): domain Eukaryota; kingdom Metazoa; phylum Chordata; class Mammalia; order Scandentia; family Tupaiidae; genus Tupaia; species Tupaia tana. Next base: position 67,314,851 of record JAKSZU010000009.1, on the reverse strand, counting down.
AAATAAGTGTACCTTTTTTGATAAATGAGACAATATTTTTTCCTTCCTTGCTTAGAATCTTCGACCACACGGGTCTGTTATTGTTTCCTGTAAAAACCAAAGATGAATGCAAATGTTAATAGCAGATTCTTAAAGTGAATTAATCCATTTAAGTTTGGATTTTTTTTCTGGGACCAGCAGTTGGCATAATGGCTATGTCTCTAGACTCCTATGTAGTCGACTGTGGTTCAAGTCCTGGACCCGGTGGCTTAAAGTCATAACGGGCGCGTGTCGTTTGTGCCCAAGATCCCGAGAGGAGAATGGAGATGAAGAGATTGCAGCGTGGCCATCCTCTCTGGGGGGTGATTTCTTGCCTTCTGTCTCTCTGTCTCTCTCTGTCTTTCTGGTGAGGACACACACCCTACAGCAAAAACCTCTCAAAAATAAAATTGGATTTTTTTCTTAAGTGTGATATTTAAATATTTATATATGGATCTGCCTAGAGTAATCAGAGAGATTCAATTAAAATACAGTAAGAATTAAATTAGAATATAGTTCAATACCATTTATGACCATTTATTTTCCTTGTTATAAAAGCTTTGTTGGTAGTAGTTACAGTGTTTAAAAAATCACCCTCATTAATAAATCGTTCAAATAACATTTATACATTTTAAGAATAATCAATTTTGTTGACATAAGCATTGATTAAAAACAAGTCCAAGAGCCAGTAGGTGGTGTAGTGGTTAAGGCACTAGACTCCCACATGGCCAACTGTAGTTTGAGTGTTGAATACAGTGGCTTTAAACTCATGCCAGGCACATGTGCATGAGTGCCCAAAATCCAGAAAAGAGAATGGAGGAGAAGGGACTGTGGTGTAGCCATCTCCCCTGGGGGGGTGATTTCTCAATTCCTGTCTCTCTGTGTGTCTCTGCCATTCCAAGTGCCCTATAGCAAAATTCTCACAAAATGAAAGAAGTTCAAATATTGTCACTCAATTATTATTATTATTATTATTATCACTTAAATCTTAAAATCAGAACTTTTTTTATGAAGAATAGAAATGATAGATTTTGTACAAATAGAGTTTTACTTTATACAGTAAATATTAACCATATAGAACTCATTACATGAAAATTTTGCAGGCTGATGGGGCCAGCAGATGGCATAGCAGCTACATCGCTGGACTCCCACATGACCAACTGCAATTTGAATCCCAGACCGGGTGGATTGAAACTCACGCTGGGCGTGTGTGCACACATGCCGCAAATCCCTAGAGCAGAATGGAGGAGAAGGGATTGTGGTGTGGCCATCCCCCCTGGAAGGTGATTTCTTGCTTTCTGTCTCTGTCTCTCCAGCATGCATATGTTTCCTATAGCAAAAATATCTCTCTCAAAAAAGGGGGGGATATTTACAGATTGAAAATATAGTGGTATTCAGGAAGAAATTGGGCATATTTCTTGGGTTTGAATTTCAAATAGAACATAATGTTAAGTAGGTGCATGTGGAGATGTGTTAGTGATCTGCTAAAGATGATCTTCTGTAAAAACTGACTTTGGGGGAACCAGCAGTTAGCGTAATGACTATGTCGCTGGACTCCCACGTGGTCGACCGCTGTTCGCGTCCCAGACCCGGTGGCTTAAAACTCATGCCGGGCGTGTGTGCGTGCGTGCCCAAGATCCTGAGAGGAGAATGGAGGAGAAGGGATTGCAGCGTGACCATCCCCCTGGGGGGTGATTTCTCGCTTTCTGTCTCTCTGTCTCTCTCTGTCTGTCTGGCAAGCGCACGCGCCCTATAGCGAAAACCTTTCAAAAAAACTGACTTTGGTAACATTGTCAATATATATTTCTGAGCTATTTTTAATGTCCAATACATGTAATCTATGGTATAGAAGAAAAACTAGAGTATGAGCCTAAAACTTCAAAGTCAAATACTAACTCCTAGCAGTTAGAGAAAAATGTTAATTTTGCGTGTGTCACTTTGGAAACACAACCTAACATATGATGTGTTCATGTTACTTATTTAAATAGTAATGAAAGGAATGGCTCAAATTCCATTGTTATTTATCATAGTTGGTCTAGAATATATATTTGTACAATTTGACTCAAAATGTTTTCTTCTGATACAGACAATATGATTCTCTGAAAAGTAACAGGTCTATGAATAAAAATGTCACAGAAGAATCTGACAGACACCCATTTGCAATCTCTCCTGGTTATGTAGTAAGCAGCTTTAGCTTCTTATTTATCAGAAACTTTCCATCAAAATTTCTTCAGGTTTCAGTGATTCCTCAAATGAAAAACTATGTTTTATATTCAAGATACAGATGATAGCACATCTTTATTCCAACACAAGACCTAAAATGCAGTCTCAATTAAATGATAACATATTCAAAGATTTCTCCTAGTTCCACATCACCCTCAGTATTCTTAGTATATAATGAGAGATTATATGCAAATAATGCAAATGTACTAATATAAAAATGTCATTGTTTTCTGAAATCTTTTACCCAGAAACAGAATAACCATATAGCTCTAAAAATGTGATAGCTACCTAGTGAGCCTGAAGCCTTAAAAGACACTCAAGTGCCTTCCAAATCATCAAAATTAGATTATTTTCAGTATAATTTCAGTGTTAGATGAGTTCTTCCTGCTAAGTATTGGAAAGATGTTGATTCTTGTGGAGACTATATGGTAGATCTCTGCTAACTCAATAAGTGATTCCCTAGAACACCTTTATGCCCATAATTGCTAAAACAGAATCTATCGTGTAAACAATAATAGCCCTTATAACTATTGGTTACATTTGGAAGTCACTCCATAATTTCCTAACCATCCTATCCTGAAGCATGCGTTAGGCTGTTATGATACCATGCATACCTCGTGGCCATTGTAAAAGAGACACCAACCCTCATAATCATTAAAATTACTACGTCTCTTCCCGCTTAAGCAAAAGAGGTATCTTCATTTTTTTTCACTGTCACAATTTTATTGGTTTCATCATTTGTATTGCCTAATAGATAACAGTTGAAATTTTAAGTATTTTTCATTATATTATGCATGTTTTTACCATTTAGATTTAGACCTCTCTGTTGTATAAATGTAAGACATTTAAATGATTACATATAGAATATCATACAGAATATTATTTATAAACATACCTATTTTATTGATTGCTTGATTGATTCAAAATATTATAAAATATGAACTTAAATATATTCCACAATCTTACTTTTTGGATATAGGGTGTTTTCTTAATGTGCATCTTTAATCCCTAAAGTGTACACTTTATTTATTTAAATTTTGTAAATAGTGTTTGTTTGCTATAGGGCACGCACATGGGCCAGAGAAAGAGAGAGAGAGAGAGAGAGAGAGAGAGAGAAAGTGAGAAGTCACCCCCCCCAAAAGGAGGATGATCATGGAGCAATATCTTCTCCTCCACTCACCTCTCAGGATTTGGGGCACCCACACACATGCCCTTGGTACGTTTGTCAAGCCATAGGGTATGGTACTAGAACCCTGCAGTGAGCCTTGTGGGATCCAGCTGCCTTAACCACCCTGACAGAGGTTGGCCCTAATTTTTTTTTAAGTATACACTTCATACAGTGCTGAACATATAGCAGTCAAGAAACATATTTGGAAAATATATTTTTGATATGGTGATGAATTATGGAAAGAAAAGCTTGTGTTAGACCAATGGGAGAATTTCCTGACATTAAAAATAGTTAATCTTGGGACCAGCAATTAGTGTAATGGCTATGTCACTGGACTGCCATGTAGTCGATTGTGGTTCGAGTCCCGGACCTGGTGGCTTAAACTCATGCCGGGCACATGTGCGTGCATGCCCATGATCCTGAGAGGAGAACAGAGGAGAAGGGATTGCGGTATGGCCATTCCCCTGGGAGGTGGTTTCTCGCTTTCTGTCTCTCTCTGTCTCTCTGGTGAGTGCACGTGCCATGTAGCAAAAACCTCTCCAAAAAATAAAAGTAGTTAATCTTGGGCCAGCAGGTAGTGTGGTGGTTAGGTCACTGGATCACATATGGTCAACTCCGTGATTAGAGCCTCAGACTCAATAGCCTACAAAACATGACAGGTGTGTATATGTGTGTGCCCAAAATTCTGAGCAGAGAATGGAGGAGAAGGAAATGCTGTGTGTCCATCTACCCTAGGGGATATTTCTCGCTTTTTTTCTATCTCCCTGGCGAATGCATGTGCCCTATAGAAAGAAAAAAAAAATCAAAACAAAAAGTAGTTCATTTTCTCTGTGTCATTCCAATTTTAGTATATGTGCTGCCGAAGTGAGCACAAAAAAGAAGTAGTTAATTTTATACATCCTAAAATATTAGTGATTTTGTCAGCTCTATCCCTGTAACGCTTTAAATCTGTTAATTTAATGCATTAGTTTTTGTTTTTGCTTTTAAGAGAGACATTTTGCTATAGGACGCATGCACTCGCCAGAGAGACAGAGAGAGACAGAGTCATAGAAAGCAAGAAATCCCCCTTCCAGGAGCAATGGCCATGCTTCTCCTCCATTCTCCTCTAGAGATTTTGGGCATGCATGCACACGCACCCAGCGTGAGTTTTTTTTTTTTTTTTTTAGAGGTTTTTTGCTATAGGGCGCGTGCGCTCGCCAGACAGACAGAGAGAGACAGAGAGATAGAAAGTGAGAAATCACTCCCCAGGGGGGATGGCCACGCCGCAATCCCTTCTCCATTCTCCTCTCGGGATCTTGGGCATGCACACACACGCGCCCGGCGTGAGTTTAAGCCACCGGGTCCAGGACGTGAACCGCGGTCGACTACGTGGGAGTCCAGCGACATAGCCATTACGCTAACTGCTGGTCCCAAACGAGAAATCACCCCCTAGGGAGGATGACCACGCCATAATCTCTTCTCTTTCATTCTCCTCTTGGGATCTTCGGTACATATGCACACGTGCTCGGCATGAGTTTAAGCCACCGGGTCTGGGACTCGAACCGTGGTTGACTACACGGGAGTCCGGTGACATAGCTATTATGCTAACTGCTGGTCCGGTCCAGCATGAGTTTTAAGCCACCAGGTCTAGGACTCGAACCACAGTCAGTTACATGGGAGTCCAGTGATGTAACCATTACAACATCTGCTGGACCCAATGAATTTACTTTGTAGGACTGGAATAGCAAAATGCTCTAAATTGAGTGGCTTAAAATAAAGGAATATCTCACAATTCTGGAGTCTGTAAATCTGAACTCAAGGTGTCCATATGGTCACACTGTCTTTAAAGTCTGTAGGGGAGACTACTTCCTGGTCTCTTCCAGTTTCTGATGGTTGCTGGCAGTCCTTGGTGTTCCCTAGTTTGTGGTAGCATAACTCCAATCTGCCTCTATTGCCACATGACGTTCTCTTTGCTTCTGTGTGTTTTTGCGTCTCTGTTTTGTCTTCTCAGAAGGACATCAGTCACTGTATTGTTAACAGATGGCAGAGTGTCGAGCTGAGTTGTGAAGTCCTTGGTTCTTTGGGTCCAGATCACTAAAATTAGAGATCTGTCCCTAGGCGCAAAATGAAACCGCAACCATGAATGAAGTAGGTAGAAAAGATTTAATAGAAAGAAAGAAAAGGGAAGAAAGGAAGTACACCCAAAAAGGCTCTTGGGCGGGCAGATTGCCAGGTAGCAACCACGCTTGGTACTAGTTAACCGTTATTTTTATTACTAGAGGTCATGCATATTCATTAGTGGGAGGCCCTTTACGTTGCCTATGTCCTTCCTTTGAATTCGATTCCACATATTTTCTCCTGCACCTGCGCACCTTCCTCACAGGTAAAGAATGAGGAACTTAATCACCTGATTGTGCACACCCAATGCGAGCCAGGTTGCCCCAGTTAGACTGCTCAATTAATCCATTGCCCTAATGGGAATTAGGATGTTGACCAAAATGCTTGCTTAGGTCTTTTTGATAAGAGAAAAATCTACAAATCATCCCTCTGTGCTTCCCTCAGGCCCCTAGAAAGGAAGATAGCGAATTACCTTGACCTCTTTGTGCCCAGATGAGCTTTTCTCTTGCCTGCTCACAACTAACTGCCTACCACAGTATTAGCCCACCTTGGTTCAGTATGACCTTGTTTTACCTAATCACATTGTCAAAGACCATATATCCAATTAAGGTCAGATTAGTATGTGTAGTTTTATTTATTTATTTATTTTTATTTATCTTTTTTTTTTTTTTTTTTTTTTTGGAGAGGTTTTTGCTATAGGGCGCGTGCGCTCGCCAGACAGACAGAGAGAGACAGAGACAGAAAGCGAGAAATCACCCCCCAGGGGGGATGGCCATGCCACAATCCCTTCTCCTCCGTTCTCCTCGGGATCTTGGGCACGCTCGCACACGCACCCGGCATGAGTTTTCTTTCTTTTTTTTTTTTTAGAAGTTTTTGCTATAGGGTGCGTGCGCTTGCCAGAAAGAGAGAGACAGAGAGATAGAAAGCGAGAAATCACCCCCCAGGGGCGATGGCCACGCCACAATCCCTTCTCCTCCATTCTCCTCTCGGGATCCTGAGCACGCACGCACACGCGCCCGGCGTGAGTTTAAGCCACCGGGTCCGGGACTCAAACCGCAGTCAACTACATGGGAGTCCAGCAACATAGCCATTACGCTAACTGCTGGTCCCAGTATGGGTAGTTTTAAGCTATTGTCTAGACTGAAAGTGAAACTGCATTTTTTGTTGGTTTTTTGAGAGGTCTTTGCTATAGAGCACGTGCGCTCACCAGAAAGACACAGAGAGAGAGACAGAAAATGAGAAATCACCCCGCCGGGGGATGGCCACGCCGCAATCCCTTCTCCTCTGTTCTCCTCTCGAGATCTTGGGCACGCACACATACACACGCCCAACGTGAGTTTAAGCCATCAGGTCTGGGACTCAAACCACATTCAACTGCATGGGAGTCCAGCGACATAGCCATTATGCCAACTGCTGGTCCCCATGATTTCTTAAAATATATTCTGAAGCTCAAATTCTTCTATTGTATTTATTCTGCTTTGTTCAATAAATAAACTCTCATGAGGTTATGGAATTAACCACTTTTTTTTTTTTTTTTTTTTTTTTTAGTTGTAGGCAATATGAGCTCTTTCTTTGCATGTAGAGAAAGTACTGTTTGTTCCCATGGAAGCTACTGTGAACAAAATTAACTCCACGTGAGTTATGCTTCAAATAAAAATTTTTACTTTCAACCATTTAGCTTTTAGTTAAAATAGTCAGGTAAATGTTGGACCTTTAATGCTTTTCTTTCACATATCAGACACTGACACAATTTTAGGTCTCTTATTTTCAACTTGTAATTACAAATCTTGTCATTGGCAAGTAGAAGAATATCTTTAGGGAAACTGACACTGAATTCTCTGCAAGTCATAAGTAGTTACTTGGATAGTATCATATTCAAATTATTGTGCAGTCTCTAAGACCAAAAATTATCTCCTTTTGAAGATAAGTTCATTTCAACCCACTTGAGAATTTGTTTTACTTTAAAGGTAGTATATAACACAAAGTGCTTTGCTTGGAATAAGCATATCCTGTAACATGTTTTTTTTTTTTTAATTATTTTTAGAGAACCAACAATTAGCATAATGGCTATGTCGCTGAACTCCCATGTGGTTGACCGTGGTTCGAATCCCAGACCTGGTGGCTTAAACTCACGCCGGGTGCATGCGCATGCATGCCTAAGATCCCGAGAGGAGAATGGAGGAGAAGGGATTGCAGTGTGGCCATCTCCCCTGGGGGGTGATGTCTCGCTTTCTGTCTCTCTGTCTCTCTCTTTCTCTCTGGCGAGCACACGTGCTCCATAGCAAAAACCTTTCCAAAAAAAAAAAAAAATTGTTTTTAGTGTACTCTTTAATGATTTTTAGAATAGTCACAAATTTGTGTAACAAACACCACAATCAATGTTAAAACATTGTCGTTATCCCCAAAAGAATCCTTGTACAAATGCTTAATTAATCTCATTTTGCTCCAACTCCATCACCTTCCAACCCTAGAAAAATACAAATGAATTTTCAGTCTCTGTACATTTGCCTATTCTGAACTTTTCATATAAATGGGAATTTACAACAATCTTTTGCAACTGATTTCTTTCTATTGATAAAGTATTTTCAAGGTTCACTCATGTTGTAGCATGTATCAGTACTTCAGTCTTTCTTCTTTTTTAATAATATGAGGGGTCTTCAAAAAGTTCATGAAAAAAAACCGTGCATGATTTCAATTTTTTTTTGCAACAAAATACTCATACTTGAATTCCACTTCTCCATGACCTTTTTGAAGTCCCTTTGTAGTCTAGTCATTGATATTCCACATTTTGTTTATACGTTCATGAATTTATGTATAATTGGTTTGTTTCCACTTTTGGACTTTATGGATAATGATATGAACATTAGTATACACTTTTTTGTGTGCATATTTTCTTTTCTTTTGGTATATACATAAGAGTGGAATTCGTAGACTGGATGGTTTCCCTTATTTAAATTTTTGTGGAAATGTCAAATCGTTTTGGACAGAAACAGAATCATTTTACACTTCTACCAGCAAATGTGTGAGGGTTCCAATTTTACCACATCCCTGCTGACACTTAGTTTCTATATTTTTGGTTACTGTCATCATAGTGGATATGAAGTGGTATGCTATTGTGGTTTGGATTTGTGTTTCCCAAATCACTAAAATTGTTGATTTTGGTCAATAAATATCTTGTTAGAAAAAATATGTGTCAAGCTTGGTGCCTATTATTAATTGGATTATATGTCTTCTTTTTTATTGAGTTGTAAAAGTTCTTTTGAAACAGCAATCAGTATTTACACTACTTTGAATTAAGTGAGATTTTTTGATATTTGGATTTTTTTAATCCAATTCAAGTTTTCATTTTGTTTTTGTTTTTATTTTTATTTTTGTTTTTGTATTTTTCGGATTTTTTACCCCTTTAGAGAGTTTTTTTTTGCTATAGGGCATGTGTGCTTACCAGAAAGACAGAGAGAGACAGAGAGACAGAAAGTGAGAAATCACCCCCCAGGGGGGATGGCCATGCCGCAATCCCTTCTCCTCCTTTCTCCTCTCGGGATCTTGGGCACGCACACACATGCACTTGGTGTGAGTTTAAGCCAGCAAGTCCAGGACTCGAATTGTGGTCCACTACATGGGAGTCTGGCGACATAGGCATTATGCCAACTGTTGGTCTCATGTTTTTTTTTGTTTGTTTGTTTTGTTTTTTTTTTTTTTAAGAGAGAGTTTTTGCTATAGGGTGTGTGTGTTTACCGGAGAGACAGAGACAGACAAAGAGACAGAAAGCAAGAAATCATCCCCCAAAGGGGATGGCCATGCCCCAATCCCTTCTTCATTTTCCTACCGGAATTTTGGGCATACACACATATGTGCCCACTGTGAGATTTAAGCCACTGGGTCCATGACTTGAACTGCAGTCAGCTATGTGGGAGTCCAGTGACATAACCATTATGCCATCTGCTGGTCTCCAGTTTGAGAAGTTTTAAGCCATTATTTTTTTTCACTTCATTTTTTAAAAATTTCTATTTCTCTGTTGATATTCTATACTTGAGACACTATCATCAAATCTTCCTTTTCTTCTTTAAGTATGATTTCCTTTACATACTTTAATAGATTTATAATGGCTACTGGAAGACTTTATCCACTATATCTGACATATGGGTGTTCACAAAAGTAATTTTTCTGTTGCAAGTTTTTGTATGTGGGGAGTGGGTCACACTTTCCTGTTTCTTTGCATATCTTAATTTTTTTAATCATAGACATTTTATATGATATATTGTAGCACTTTAAAATACTGATCTGGGGACCAGCAGTTATCATAATGGCTATGTTGCTGGACTCCCATGTAGTCGACCGCGGTTCGCGTCCCGAACCCGGTGGCTTAAACTCATGCCGGGCGTGTGTGCGTGTGTGCCCAAGATCCTGAGAGGAGAATGGAGGAGAAGGGATTGCGGCATGGCCATCCTCCCTGGGGGATGATTTCTCGCTTTCTGTCTCTCTGGCGAGTGCACGCGCCCTATAGCAAAATCTTCTCAAAAAAAAAAAAAAAAAAGAAACTGATTTGACCACCTAGGTCTTGTTATTGTTTACTTGTTTATTTATCTTTTAATTTGTTTATTTTAGTAAAGACCATCTTCTCTCTTCAAGCGTGAAGTCTTTGAAGTTGCTCTTTAGAGGACACAGCCTTAAATCTGCTCATAGTCATCCTGGCATGGCAATAGTTTTCAAAGGATACTCTTTGCCTCTTTCCTTGATCTCTCAGTCCAATTCTCTTTCTCCTTTGGCTTTACATCCACTGGTATGGTTCTCTGATTGCTAACTGATTGTTATTTTGTTTTCAACAGTCCCCTGTGGAGTAAATTGCTCCATAGTCTGATCCAATTAAATTCTGTATCCTTTGCAAGGTACATTTAAGACTGTCTTTCAGATCGATTTAATCCAAGGAGACCTTTTCTTAGTTTTTCTTTCCTTGTTTTCTCTGTAAACTCGCTTGCCTACACCGTTCGTTATTCCTTTTATGGAGCTATCAGTCTCCCCTTAATTGTTTATCACAGGACTTCCTGTGTTTTCAAGAGCACCTGTAGGATTGGATTACCCTTCTCTCTGTTCCAATTAAATTCGTTTCTTTGGGAAAGAGCTTTGAATCTCTTTGTTCTTGTGTATGCATCTCTCCCTGGGCCAAATCTCTGAGCCATTGCTACAGAATTGCGGCCATGTATACTGGACCACTCCTCTCAGAATAAAACTCTTTACGAGCAGGGCATTCTGCAGGGGTGGTAGCCTCTGGTCTTTTTAGCTCATCTCTCCTTGTATGGAGCAACCATCTTGTAAGTGAGCTACTATAGGGTTATCTGGATTCCGGTGTTCTTGACTTGCCTTGTCTGTGGTAGAGACTCCACCCTATGGGTGGGGGTTGGGTGGATAAAGGGTTCCCTGATTTGCCTGGAATTTAACCTCTGCAGCATGGAGCTACTGATATCAGAAAGAGTTGAGGTCTACATCTCTCGAACAGATTCCATACCTTGACTGGGAGCTGAGACAAGAGATGAAGCTCCATTTTGTTGACCACATCCATCCTAAATCGAGCTTCCATTATGCTGAGCTTGGAGTGGGGGAGAGATAGTGTGGGTCATAGCTCAAGTGTCATTTTCTATCTCCATACACACATTTATTCTTATTCACCTTACTGAAACTTAGTGGGTTTTTCTGACTAAATGTCATTTCATTTGCTTATTTCTGCAGGACAATTTCCAAAGACTTCAAATGATTGTTGATTTCATGATATTCAGTTATGGTTATTTCTCTGGGATGTTGGTCAGCAGAGCTCTTCATACTGATGTCCCAGAAGTGTACTTTGTATATTTTGCTATTTATTAAGTGAATACATTTTTAAAATAATTATTTTATTTAACTTTATTTATTTATTTTTAATTTGACCAGAGAAGAACAGAATGATAGTGAGAAGAAGGGAGAGAGAAAGAGATAAAACAAGCCACCACAGTCCGGGACTCAAACCATGGTCGGCCATGTAGGAGTCCAGCATCCTTAACCACTGTGGCATCTGCTGACCCCAAGTGAATACATTTCTATAGCTAGATATAAAATAGAATGTAACAGTAATAAAACTAGTGCATTTGAGAGTATTGTTATTGTTCAAATTCAAAATAATTTCTTATAAATTACAAGGTAGATCAATTTGAGAACTTTGCTATTATACTGTGGGAAATCTTCAAGGAAACTGACAAATGATTAAAACTAAAACAAAATTACACACATAGCTTAATGTAATACTAATGCTTTCAGGTTTTTAGTCAATTGTACAGTCTGTTTTCTTTAGAAGAAAAGAAAATAGAATTCAATGTGGCTTCAATGATAAAAATACTTTCTAAATATTATATAAAACTAAATCATTTTAGAAAAACACATCTGCCATAATACACAGAAACATATACAAACACACACACACACACGCACACACACACACACAAAGTTAAAGCCTGATAACATGAACCTTTCAAGCCTCTTCACAAGAGAACCATATTTATAGCTGACATTGCACAACAATGTTAAGTCTATAGAAAAAGATTTAAATTTGTAACAGACCTGGGGACCACCAGATGGTGTAATGGTTATGTTACTGGACTCCCACGTAGCTGAATGCAGTTCAAGTCCTTGACTCAGTGGCTTAAACCTCACACCGGGCACATATGCGTGTGTGTCCAAACTCCCAAAAGAAGAAAGAAGGAGAAGGGATTTGTGATGTGATCATCCTTCCTGAGGGGTGATATCTTGCTTTCTGTCTCTCTGTCTCTCTGTGTATCTCTGGCAAGTGCACACAAGCTATAGCAAAAATCTGTTTAAAAAAAAATGTGACAGATTTAAGTTACAATTGACCAAAGGCTTGAATGAAAAAATGTTGGTTTAGTTTCCTGGCTTAACCCCCCCAAAAAAGTTGAGTTTGTTTAGTTCATCATGTAGGCATTATTTAGTTAGTGAACTAGCCAATCATATTGACATTTATATTCTTTCCTTTGTTATTATTCTTCTTTAAGCATTTCAGATTAAATTTTTAACCTCTTCTCTATTATTTTATTTAACCAGCATATACTACATTTTTAAAAGAAAATATTTTGTCTATCTACCACCTATCTCTATATACACAATTACTTAAAATAAATAATACTTTTGAGATACAATGATTTACTTTTTTTACATGCAAAATAGTTCTCTAGTGAATTTCCTATCCTTTGAGTCAACAGCAGTCATTGAAAAATAGAAAAGGAAAAAAAAAACAGCATGGAGTTGTTTATCCTGTGATTCAAACTAGATTTTTAAAATTAATAATAAAGCAATAGCCTCAAAAATCAAGCTGTCTTAAGAAGCATGCATCTAAATTCTAAAAACTCCTTTTTCATACAAGTAACAGCTTAATTGGATCTTATAATTTGACAAACCAGCACATACAATTAAGGAAAAGAGTATTCTTAATTACAATAAAAGAGGAATCATTTGATGAATAATGGGCAAAGGAGGGCTAGCCCCATAGCTTAGTGGTTAAGGGAACTGGATCCCACTTGGCCCATCACAGTTCACATTCCAGACCTGGCTGCTTGAAAAACATGTCAGGAGCATGTGCATATCCCCTAAATCCCGACAGGATGCCCGACAGGATGGAAAAATGGAGAAAAGGGGCCTGTGGTATGACCATAATCCTGTAGGGAGTGAATTCTACCTCCCTTGCCCCCCCCCACCCCGTTCTGTCTCTCTCTGGTGAGTTCACATGCCTTTGACAATAAAAAAAAAAAAAAAAAAAAAAAAAAAAAAAAAAAAAAAAGATGGAGGGACCAGCAGTTGACATAATGGCTATGTCTCTGGGGCTCCCATGTAGTCGATCGTAATTGAAGTCCAGACCCAGTGGCTTAAACTCATGCCAGGCGCGTGAGCGTGCATGCCCAAGATCCAGAGAGGATAATGGAGGAGAAGGGATTGTGGCATAGCCATGTCCAGTGCCCTTGCCACCATGCGAACTGCTGCCCCCAGTGGATTGTATTTTCTCAAGAAAGGTGCAACAATACCCATCATCTCACATTTTCTTCCACATACGTACTCATATGCACTTTCCAAATAAGTGCCTATGTCCCCATTGAGTTTGTATCCTTTCTCCTGGACACTGATTAGGCATTTAACTTTATTGTAACAACAGAAAGAGACAGAAATGATGTTGTGTGATTTTTGTAACTAGGTCATAAAAAGTAATATAGGTTCTGCTTTGTCCACATGATTTCTGAGTCCTGTGTGGACATGTCAGAATGACTACCCTAAGGCAACCCATGCTATGAGAAAACCTGGGAACACATGAAGATGCATTTAAGTGCTCCCCTTAAGAACCTCACCCTAGGTACCTAGAAATGTCAGTGACTGAGTTTTCAAGCGATTCTAGTTTGTTGCTGTCTAATCACCCAGGTCTCTGAATTTTTCCATCTGTGCTTCCAGTTATTATATAACTGTTGGTGGTATGACTTTTTCTTATTTTTGACTTAGAATCTGTGAGCATAACAAAACTTTAAATACTATTTTTGGGGGTGATAATTTCATGTATCAATAGTAATTGGAACGATAGGAAATTCAAACTTTGATTTATTACTTACGAGGGCATAATTTAAAACTATTACATGGTCGCCTTTAATTAATTTCAGTCATTTTTTTTATTACTATCGGTGTAAATGGCAATTTGAAGCAAGATAAGATCATTTGAAATGTGAACATCTTGTACCACTGTGCGTCCATATATTATATACTCAGAAAATTGTATACAAAATATTTTTAGCCACAGTGTAGCTTGTGATGTATAATAACGCATCCTCCTCAACCTATGTATCTGAAAACAAATCCTCACAGAATGTAGATAACTTTCCCTATTACATCAACACTTAGTGAAAAGTTAATAATACTATTTTATTATTTATTGTTAAAATAATTCATATTTTAATGTTCTTCATATCAAAATAAATTATCTGTTGGAAATGATGTATAATGTTTAGAACTAGTATTTAGTAGTTTAATGTTTATATTTAACTAGGACAAAAAGATTAAAATAAGCAAAATCAGAAATAAAAGAGGAAGCATCAGAACTGATACCAGAGACATACACAAGATTATGAGAAACTACAAAGAACAATTACATGCCATGAAACTGGATAACTTAGAAGAAATGAATAAATTCCTAGACACATACAACCAAGCAAGACTGAATTATGAAAAAACAAAATCTAAACAGGTCAAAGGAATAAGGAGATTGAATCAGTAATAATAATAATGATAATAATAAAAATCTCCTATCAAAGAAAGGCCTAGGACTTAATGGCTTCACTGATAAATTCTTTAAAACATTTAAAGAAGAATGAATGCTAATCCTTCTAAACTCTCCCAAAATTTTTAAGAGGAGAGAATACTTCATAATTCTTTTCATAAGGCCAGCATTACACTGATACCAAAGCCAGACAAGAAGTTAAAACAAAAGCAAATTACAGGACAATATGTTTGATGAACATAGATGCAAAAAATCCTTAACAAAATACAGAAACCAAATTCAATAACACATTAAAAGGATTATTAATTGGGACCAGCAGTTGTCATAATGGCTATGTCACTGGACTCCCATGTAGTCGACCGTGGTTCAAGTTCCGGACCCGGTGGCTTAAAGTCATGCTGGGCACGTGTGCATGCGTGCCCAAGATCTTGAGAGGAGAATAGAGGAGAAGGGATTGCAGTGTGGCCATCCCCCCCTGGGGGATGATTTCTCGCTTTCTGTCTCTCTTTCTCTCTCTATCTTTCTGGTGAGCACATGTACCCTATAACAAAAATCTCTCCAAAAAAGAAAAGAATTATTAACCATGATAAAGTGAGATTTACTCCTGTGCTTCAAGGATAATTCAACATATGAAAATGTAAACTCACTAAGTTTAATCATGTCTAGCTTCTGATTTAAAAGGGGAGACATGAACTCTTTCTTTTACTTGAACACTTTAAAGGCCATTATAGGGTTACTAATTAGCCTAATTTCAAAATCGTGTCTCAGAGTTTAGGCAAGCCGGAGGAAAAGGAGTGAGATGGGGTATAGCCAATAGGTGGAGTGATCAGAACATACACATTTATTAATTTATTAAGTTTGCTGTCTTGTACGGGCATGGTTAATGGTGCTTCGAAACAATTACAATAATAATATCTAAGATCAGCAATTACAGATCATTATTGCAGATTTAATAATAATGAAAACCTTTGAAATATTGCATGAGCTATTAAATATAATGTGTAACCAAACACAATGTGAGAACATGCTGTTGTAAAAATGGTGCCAGTAGACTTGCTTGATGTAGGATTGCAAGAAATCTTCCCTTTGTATTGTTAGCAATAAAACGAAGCACAAAAACATGAGGTATGCCTGTAACTAATTTAAAAATGGGCATGGACCAAAATAGATATTTATCAAAAGAGGATGCATTAATTGTTAACAGGTATATTAAAATAAATGCTCAACATTGCTAATCACTGGGGAAATACTAAGTAAAACCACAACTATTGGGTCGTCAGAAACATAGAAAAAATACGACTTTTCCGATGACCCAATAAGTATCATCTCATACCTGTCAGAATGCCTATAAAAAATATGAAAGACAACAGCTGTTGGCAAGGAGATGGAAAACGGAAAACCTCTTTACACTGCTGGGGGGATTGTAAATTCATACAGCCATTATGGATAACTTTATGAAGTTTCCTTACAAAACTGAAGTTAGAATTAACATGTATGTAATCCAATAATCCCATGTAGCAACAAGAATCTGTAACAGGGGCTCTCTCTCTCTCTCTCTCTTTTTCTGTCCCTCTGTCTCTCTCTTATGGAAGAAATAAGTAAAATTTTGTAAAAACTACAAATACATATATTAACTATGAAAAAAATTTTATATTTATTTAAAATTCTATATTATGTCTACTAGGTATGTAGTATAATCTAATATCTATTTGAGCATTAATATGTCTCTTTAGAGATTATGTAAAGTAGTCATGAATTTTATTACCAACAATTTTCAGTGAATTTTTATGACAAATATCTATAACTGAAGGCTGAGTTACTGGTTTATAATTTCTTTGTTTTTTTTTTTTTTTTTTGGAAAGGATTTTTGCTATAGGGTGCATGTGCTCGCCAGACAGACAGAGAGAGACAGAGAGATAGAAAGCGAGAAATCACCCCCCAGGGGGGATGGCCACACCACAATCCCTTCTCCATTCTCCTCTCAGGATCTTGGGCACGCACGCACATGCGCCCGGCGTGAGTTTAAGCCACCGGGTCCGACTCGAACCACAGTCGATTACGTGGGAGTTCAGCGACATAGCCATTACGCTAACTGCTGGTTCCGGTTTATAATTTCTTATAACTAATCGCTGACATGTATATCTCTAGCTTTGTAGACTCTGAATCCTTAAACATTTGATTTTTATGTGCCATGTTTTACATACTACCTTTCTGAGCCAGGCTCTCATAAAGAAATTCTCAGTGTGCTTTACAGTGTAGTGATACCTTTACCACTCAATGCAGTAAGAAAACTCTGACAGCATAGAACATTATTGATCTGTAAGAAATGTGCCACATTACAATGTCACAACAATTTTAGACGCTGCTACCTTATCTTTGGACTCCATTGAGACTAGAGAGGAGAAAGCATTTTTGTGGATTTATCGGTAATTAAATGTTAATATCAGAAATACCCTTATGTCAATACCACTGAAGTTTAAAGGCCTAAATATACATTATGAACAAAGACACTAGCAAGTCAAAAAGACCAACAACAAACCTGTTAAAATTAACATACCACTGTAAATTTTTTAAAAGAAAATGATTTATTCTATTCCTCTATTACAATTCCCACATAAATTTATGTTATACTAGCAATTACGGACAGAATATTATTTGGAATTGAGTGAGAAATGAAGAAGCTCGTAGCTAGCTAAACCCAAGTTATATTAATGTAACTTAAACATATAATATAATTAGAAATCACACAGCTTTCTAATGCTTATTAGCCTCTTGATATTCTAACAGGATAAGTACGGTCCTGTGAGAGGTAAAGTTCATTTATTGAAATCATATTGATTTATGGGATCAGCAGTTGGCGTAATGGCTATGTTGCTGGACTCCCATGTAGTCAACCACGGTTTGAGTCCCAGACCCAGTGGCTTAAACTCACGCCGGGGCATGTGCGTGCATGCCCAAGATCCCGAGAGGAGAATGGAGGAGAAGGTATTGTGGTGTGGCCATCTCCCCTGGGGGATGATTTCTCGCTTTCTGTCTCTGTTTCTCTCTTTCTGGTCAGCACACGTGCCCTATAATAAAAAGCTCTCCAAAAGAAAGAACGAAATCATTGATTTATAACTACTTTCTTTCAAATGTCATTGAAACTCATTTAAAATAACAGGGCGTATGCTTACTTATAAACTTTTATTAACTACAATTTTGTTTCAAGATTTCAGAATGTAGTAGCAAACTCAAGGTGAAACTTTGATACCTTTAGAAGTGTACCAAACCTGATTAAAATCAGTCAACTTTCAAAAGCCATTGTGGAACAAACATATAAATGTGAAATGCCTGACCTTACTTTGTTCAGTCAATTATTACTGACACTCCTATGTTGCTCATAATTCAGCTAAAGAAAATTCAACCTTATACAGATTCTTCCACAAGGCACCTAATAACATTTAAAGAAGGAAAAAGCTTGTGTTATGTATTTAAATATAAATTTGTATGCTGAACAGGTGAATGTCACAGAGTGAAAAAACAATACAGTAGAAACTTTCAAGGAGATGAATTTTACTTTCAGATTGTTAACAATTTTTTAGCTGTTTATATTGATTTTGTTTAGTTCTGACAGTGGTATTTTTATTATTCTCCCCATTGTTTTGATTTTTGAGTTGAAAATTTAAACATATAATACACTTAGAGAATTCAAAAATAAAATTACACCAAAATATGTACAGTGATGAATGAGACTTTTGGCTATAGTGATATGAAAAAATGATTGTCAATAGTATCCCCAGAAAACAAATACAAAGTGAAAAAAAATTTAAAAAGTCAGATCAAGAAGTATTTATTCATGAAAAACTTCCTAGGTATTCAGGAAGAAGAGTGAAGTGGGAAGACAGACAAGAATTACATTTTATCAAAGCAGAGATGACTGTGAAAAGAAGTAGTTTTGCTATCAGAGAGTCCCAACTTGATTTGGGGTATGGAGGAAAAACTCAGGAGAGTATTGTTGTTTGTAAAACAGAACAGTTTGTCGGAAACAAACGGGGACACCTACAAGGTCTGATCGTCTGAGGGTGGAGTCTCAATTGGGGAAAGTGTCACAGTGACCACAAATTTAACCAGCATTAAGATAGACATAGAAGGGGCCAGCAGGTAGTGTAGTGGTTATGGCGCTGGACTCCCACATGCTGACTGCAGTTCAAATCCGGGACCTGGTGGCTTGATAATCACACTGGGTGCATGTGTGTGCATGCCCAAAATCCCAAGAGAAGAATACAAGAGAAAAGATTGTGGTGTGGTCATTCCCCCTGGGAGGTGATCTCTCATTTTCCTTCCCACTGTCTCTCTTTGTTTCTCTCCAGCAAGTGCACACACCTTATGGCGAAAATTAAAAAAAAGAGAGAGAGAGAGAGAGACAGTGAGTGAGACAAAGAAGTAGAAAAGTTCACCAAATCTTAGCTTACTAGGAAACTATGCTAATAAACAAGAGAAATATGAGAACACCTACAAGAAAATATAACCAATATTAAACTTGAGTAAAGGCTGAATTTTTAATGCTTTTTCCAACAAATGGAAAGATCTTTAGGCACATAGTGAATGCTATGGGCTCAAGGCATTCGGGAATGAGTACTTACAAAATCATTGGCTGAACATTAAATAATGGAGACACTAGATTAACTCTCAAGAAGCCTTTTTTTTTTCAGACAAATTATAAAACAAATAACAAATTAACAAAACAAAACATCAGAGGAAAATAATCAAACTCCAGAAGAATGAAATACAATAACAGATAAGTAATATAAGCAGAATGATATAAATACTAAAAAAAGAATCCTCCCCCCTCAAAAAAAAACTAGAAATGGGGAACCAGCAGTTAGCATAATGGCTATGTCGCTGGACTCCCACGTAGTCGACTGCGGTTCGCGTCTCGGACCCGGTGGCTTACAACTCACGCCGGGCGCGTGTGCGTGCGTGCCCAGGATCCCGAGAGGAGAATGGAGGAGAAGGGATTGCGGCGTGACCATCCCCCCTGGGGGGTGATTTCTCGCTTTCTGTCTCTATGTCTCTCTCTGTCTGTCTGGCGAGCGCACGCGCCCTATAGCGAAAAACCTCTCAAAAAAAAAAAAAAAACTAGAAATGAAAAAAAAATATAAAATGAATGAAGAATTTCTTTGATAGCCTCACCAGTAGACTAGACACAGCTGAGGAAATAAAATTTAAAAATATATCAACGCATATTTTCAAAACGGAAGTCATTTCAAAGAGGAAAAAAACACTTAACTTAAAAGTGGAACATCAGATCCGAAGATCCAAGAACTACAAAGGGTGTAACATAAAGATAACGACAGGAGATTGCATAAGATTAATTTTAGAAGGTAAAACAAAGATACTGGAAGCTCAGAGAGCACCAAGTAGTGTATGTATAGCTATATGTATATAATCTCGGCTGGCTTGGTGGTGCCACCATTGCACCATAATGTGATGTACCATTGCACCATAATGTGATGCTGGAGCTATATAGATGTCTGGTAGAAACCAACCTTTTTAAGCTACTATATTCACTCTCATAAGGATGTGTTTCTTTACTGTCACATTCATAATGCTGATACTGACATGTAAAGTCCGTGTTGCAGAAAGAGGAGGCTATACTTAACACAGATTCTCCTCAATATTGGACAGTTAAACTGTCGTTCTGTTTCTGATGTTGCAAACCATTTTTTTTTCATTGTACATAGACACATTCTCTTTAAGATACTGCTGAAATTATAGAGTATATATATAGCCAAAATGATGGTAATAAAACAATGAGTTAAAATGTTTAAAACAAACAAAAAGAAGTCTGTGGATTCAGTTCCCCAGTTGACCTGTATGTACCAAGAATGTGCACTCATGATCTGGACTGGGAAGGCTGGCTGAGGTAGGAAGGGTGGTCACTAAGTGGGACCTTGGTGATAACGCCTCTCTTTCTCCCTTTCTCTCACTCTCATGAAGAAAAGAAATTAAAAAATAAATAAATAAAGCTATCCATATCATAGAATCTACAAAAAGCAGAAAAAATTGAAAATAAAAGAAAGTATTTTATTTCTCTTTATTAGGTGATCTAACATATATCAGTTTGTTCTAAATAATAATGATGGGTGGCCCTGTAGCCTAGTAGTTAAGGGAGCCAGATCCCATATTGTCAACTGTGGCTCAACTCTGGTGGTTTGCAAAACACACCAGGAGCTTGTGTGTGCCTGCCCAAGATCTTAAGAGGATGAGGAAATGGAGCAGAAGTGATTGAGGTATAACTATGACCCATGTAGTGTGATTTCTCTCTCTGTCGCTGGTAATTGTACGCACATTGTGGCAGTTAAAAATATAATAATAATGAGAATATATTCACAGTTAGAGTTTACAGAGAAGTGTAATGAAGGATGGCAAGGATAGAAGGTACAGAAAAGAATAATTAATAATACTTTCTAATAAAGTGGGTCGGCCTCATACCATAGCATTGCAGAAGAAACCGGATTTTACATAGCTGACTGGGGTTTAAATCCTAGTCCTGGCAGAATCATACCCAGTGTGTTCATGCAAAGACAGGATCTATGGGATTGAGAAATTGAAGGGAGGGACCAGCAGTTAGCATAATGGCTATGTCGCTGGACTCCCACGTAGTCGACCGCTGTTCAAGTCCTGGACTCGGTGGCTTAAACTCATGCCGGGCGCGTGTGCGTGCATGCCTAAGATCCTGAGAGGAGAATGGAGGAGAAGGGATTGTGGTGTGGCCATCCCCCCTGGGGGGTGATTTCCTGCTTTCTGTCTCTCTCTGTCTCTCTCTGTCTGTCTGGGGAGCACATGTGCCCTATAGCAAAAACCTCTCAAAAAAAAAAAAGAAAGAAAAAAAAAAAGAGAAATTGAAGGAAGAAAAATCATAGCATGACCAAGCCACATGGAGGAGGGAGGGGTGCTTTCTCTTTCTCTTATGCATGTACACACACTCTGTCATGAATAAAGAAAAAATAATTTTGTAAAAAGGTATTCACGTTAGCTATGAAGCATTATAGTATATGAAAATGAATTTTGATTATATATGTATGTTGAAAATGCTGAGGCAACCACTAAAAAAGGAGTTTAAAAACATGAAATTGAGGGGTGCCAGCAGGTGGAGTAGTGTTTAAGGTGCTGGACTCCCACATGGCCCACTGCAGTTTGAGTCTTGGACCCAGCAGCTTGAGGATCATACTGAGCACGTGTACATGCAAGCCTAAAATCCTGAGAGGAGAATGAAGGACAAGGGAGGGGGATTTCTTCCTTTTCCTTTCTTTCTCTCCAGCAGGCACACATGCCCTATGGCAAAACCTGAAAAAAAGAAGTTATAATTGATATGCCATGAAACAATAGAAAATTAAATAACAGGAAATAGTTGAACTTCATGAAACAGAAAAAGAACGGAAGATAAAAATAGAAATAGAAAACAGTAATGAGTATAAAACACTAACAAATTTTTTTTTAGAGATTTTTGCTATAGGGTGCGTGCACTCGCTAGAAAGACAGAGAGAGACAGAGAGACAGAAAGTGAGAAATCACCCCCCAGGGGGGGATGGCCACGTCACAATCCCTTCTCCTCCATTCTCCTCTTGGCATCTTGGGCATGCACACACATGCACCGGGCGTGAGTTTAAGTCACTGGGTCTGGGACATGATCCGCAGTCGACTACATGGGAGTCCAGCGATGTAGCCATTACACCATCTGCTCGTCCCCAAATGATTTTTTAAAAAAATTATTTATTTTTAATATTTTATTTATTCATTACTTTATTTTAATTTGAGCAGAGAGAGATACAGAAAGAGAAGGAAAGTGAGAAAGCAAGCCACCAGGTCCAGGACTCGAACCATGGTCAGCCATATGGGTGTGTCCAGCACCTTAACCACCACACCAACTGCTGGCCCCCTCGTCCCCAAATTTTTTACATGTAAATCCAGCATTATCACTTTAAACATGAATGATTTATACACGCTAATTAAAAGACAGATTGTTGGAGTGGATTAAAAAAAGATATACAAATATATATATATATATATATATATATATATATATGTATACACAAACATATACTCAAAATGCCTTATAAATACACATTTATATTCAAAATAAAAGGATAGAGAAAATATTCAATGTCAACACTAATCAATAGAAGGCTAAAATAGTTTATTAATTTTAGATAAAGCTACCATCAGAGAAAGGAAAATTATCAGGTATTAAGAGGAGCATTGCATTATGGTAACAGAGTCAATTCTCCAAGAAGACAGAGCAATTTTTAATATGTATGAACCTAATAACAGTGCACTAAAATATGTAAGTCAAAAATGAATAGAATTAGGAGGACAAAGAGATAAACTCACACTTACAGTTGGAAAATTTAACACCTCTTTATCAGTAATGGAGAGATTCAGCAGGCAGAAAATCCATAATGACAAAGATAAGCTGAAGAGCAAGATCAATCAACTGGATCTAACTGGCACTTATAGTATATTTCACCCAGCAAGAACAGAATGTACTTTCTTTTCAAACTAACATGGAACATTTACCAAGAGAGATCATATTCTTGGCCCTAAAACACACCTCATCAAATTTAAACCAATAAAAGTCATTCAGAGACTTTAGTCAGCTTTCCAGGTACCATTGGAATCCTGGCTGCCAAAACATCATGAAATATCTCTAGTACAGAAGATTTCTGAGCTCTGTGTGGTCCCCAAGTCATCCTCACTATCTGACAAGAACCCTTCGTTCCTATCTAAGGCCCACCACCAAGTCAGGAGGCCAGTCCTGAATGCAGTCCTATAAGACAAGTGTGTTTCAAGGACAGATTCCCAAGTAACCAATATCTGCCTGTCTTCACACTGGTACAGCTGGAAGGAGAGAGAGAAACCAGGAAGGCGCAGGTAAAACACAAGCTCACTTCTTTTCTTTTACTTCTGTCACATACCCTTACAGCCACAAACAGACTATCATGTGCTGATACCATTTGTGAGGCAGTTAAGGAAAAGTAGGTATAGTTAATTATATCCATTTTTTTAGATGATGATATTGAGATCTATGTGGCTCAGAATCCTACCCAAAGTCAGAAAGGCCTAATTTTATAGAAGAAAATTGTTAAGCATTGTGTCTATGTAAGTCAAATTCTGTCCATTTTCTATATAGCCAAACTCTCCCTCCTCCTGCCCTCTACAATCCCAGCCCTCCCCATTGGGAGATGTTTTTTTCTCTTTGCCAATTAAAAAAAAAAAAAGGAGAGAGATATGGGCCAGCTCATGGTGTTAAGGTGGTTAGGTGGCTGAACAGGTATGGGTACATGCCCAACATCCTAAAAGGAAGAAAAAAAAAATGGAGTAGAATGGATTGTGACATGACCATTCGCCATAGAGGGTGCTTTCTAACTTTCTCTGTGTCTCTCTCTTTTTCTTTCTCTCTGGTGAGTGTGTGCACTGCCTGACAAAAGTATTTTTAAAATTAAGGTGAAATATTATGATTAGCTCTCTATCAAATCACATACTATCAATATACATGAAGCAAAATATGCAGGAGATGCAAGGAAAAATAAAGATAAACATACAACTATTAATATATTTTGATTCAAATTCTTTAAGTCCCTGGTAAATCAGGTAAATTTTAATATAGTTAAAGAAAGATCAAATAACATAATTATAAATTTTGTATTAAATATTAAATATTATATCTAACTCCATAATCTGAAATGCAAGAAAGCCAGTGCCAGCCATGGTCGTTAAAGTCACCAGATCCCACATGGCCAAATGCATGGATCAAGTCCTGGACCTAGTAGCTTAGAAAACATGATGGATGTACATGTGTGCATCTTTATGTGCCTAAAAGCCTGAAAGGAGAATGGAGAAGGACTTACAGCGTGGCCATCCCCTGTAGGGGATGTTATTTCATTTTCTTTCTCTCAGTTTCTCTTCAGTGAGCACACATGCTCTCTAGCAAATTCAAATTCAAAGTGGAGAAATATAGAGGACTTAATGTTAAGTGAAGTGAGCCAGACTTTGAAAGATACACATTGTATACCCCCATTCAATAGGTACTAAATGTCTACATTCTATGGCAGAAATTGAAAGATTGGAATCTATGATAGTAGACAGGATAAGGGTCACTAGCAGGGATTGTAAGGTAGGAGAGTGGGTGGCGGAGAGTGGGTGATAGAGACTGGTTGGTAAAGGGTGGGTGGGAGGAGAAAAGGGAAGGATCATCTAGTACAGAAAAGAACGTAAAATTCTTTGCTAAAATTTTTTTGCTTTCTAAAAATAAAAATTTTATAAAAAAAGAAAGAAAACGAGCAATGCATATTCTTATCAGGTGACAATGGAACTGTATTATTGAACAAATATGAGGACTTAAAGTTCAATAAATCCCAAGAGGAAAGATAATCTGAAGATTAAAGGTAATGTCTAATAATTTTGAAAATAATAATAAAAAGCTCTTATGGGAATTAAGTAACTTTTTCTTAGTGACCTTTTAAATCAAAGTAGAAATAAAAACTGAAACTACAAGTATCTCAAAAATAATGAGGATGAGAATTTATGAGAGTTAAACAGTGTTCAAAGTTCTTAACATCAAATTCATAAATCAATACACAAACAAAAAAAATCAAAAGCCTAAAAATGCATCTTTATAAGTTAGAACAAAACATATTGTAAGGAAATAAAGATACAAAATTATTACATGTAAATTATGTTGATATACTGGAAATAAAATTGTC
This sequence comes from Tupaia tana, assembly GCA_026018925.1. Taxonomy (NCBI): domain Eukaryota; kingdom Metazoa; phylum Chordata; class Mammalia; order Scandentia; family Tupaiidae; genus Tupaia; species Tupaia tana. The sequence goes on along the minus strand of JAKSZU010000009.1, from coordinate 67,289,308 downwards.
TATCTAGTAACTAAACACAACATTTTTTTATAAAAATATCCTAAAATACATAAGACTAAAGGAGAAAGTCCAACAAACAAGAAATGATAAAATTGGAATAACCACAGCAATATAGAAACCAAATGCATAATAAAAAATATAACCTGGCCAAATCTATCTTTCTAGGAAAATGTAATATGCTCCAACTTTCTCCTTTGCTCAAACACACAGAAACATATTTCCATAGAACAGAAAAATTTACAATATCAACTCCTTTCAAAAACAAACTTACAAGCCCATATTATATCATAGAAGAATTCTACCAAAGCCTTGAATAATAGTTTTTCTCAATGCTATTTACGATGTTTCAGAGCAGAAAAAAATTAGTTTTGATTCTTTAATCCCATCAGTAATAAAATATGAAGATTAAAAAAAACTGCAAACATCCTTTATAAATATTAAAACAAAACTCTAGTAAAATACTTACAATATAGCAGCATATTTTAAGAAGTATACAACATTACCAATTAGGCTTATTCCAGTACTGTAAGAATGATTCAACGACACTTGGCAAATGTTTTAATAATATTTATCATTTATACAATCAAAGATAAAATCATTATTATTTTCATAGTAAGGCATTCACGCCCATTTCTAACTTAATCATACTTTTAAGAAAATAGGAAAAATGAATTCCTTATTGACATTAAAATATATGTTTCATGATTAATGAATAGAATCAGAATTATTCAAATTTAAGTTAGAAACAAGACAAATGTGCCCAGAAAAAGCTGAATCATTTATCATTGTCTTCAATTATTAGCCAACATGTTTAGACAAGATAAGAAATCAATTATAAATAAAAAAATACAAATTGAAAAGGAGAGCATATCTATTAATATTTGCAGATAATATAATTTTATAACTGGTACAGCCAGGAGAAATGAGCAGATAAATTATTGCAATCAATGTAAAAGTTCAGTAAAGTAGTGAAGTATACAATTAACATGTAGAAGTCAATAAATTTCATATATCACATTAATTTTAAAAATATAATGTAAGAAAAGCCTTTGTAATAGCAATAAAGACAAAATAGTCAGATTAAGGCTAATAAAAGTATGTTAAGATTTTGTAAACAGAATTTTAAAACAACCCTGAGTTACCCAAAATAGACTTAAAAAAAGAAAAATCTTTTTATATTCTCGGAGAGATTAATGTCATGAAGACATTAAATATCTTTTTTTTTTTTTTTTTTTTTGGAGAGGTTTTTGCTATAGGGCGCGTGCGCTCGTCAGACAGACAGAGAGAGACAGAGAGACAGAAAGAGAGAAAACACCCTCCAGAGGGGATGGCCACGCAATCCCTTCTCCTCCATTCTCCTCCCGGATCTTGGGCATGCACGCACACGCGCCCAGCGTGAGTTTTAAGCCGCCGGGTCTGGAACTCGAACCGCAGTCGACTACATGGGAGTCCAGCAACATAGCCATTACGCTAACTGCTGGTCCAAAGACATAAAATATCTTTAATCAATGTTATGAGATCTAAATAAATGCAGCAATATTTTTTCTTTCTTTTTTTTTTGGGGGGGGGGTGTGGAGGAGAAGTTTTTGTGCCGGGCGCATGTGTGTGCGTGCCCAAGATCCCAAGGAGAATGGAGGAGAAGGGATTGCGGCATGGCCATCCCCCCTGTTTCCCAGAGCTCTAGCTGCTCAGGATCTTGGTCCCCTCATGCAGGCACCTGGCATGTTTTGAGAATGAACCAGGCACTGAAGCTCAAGATTGGAAATTGGCTTTCTGCACCATATTTCAGTACACTATGGATCCCATCATCTAGATCCAACCATTTTACTATTTATTATTATATTATTTTTTTTCTGCTGTTTTTCAGTTTACTTTGCTGCTAAATTGCTGCTTTCTTAAAGTGTAAAGTTAGGTTGATTTTTCAACTGTCTTCTTTTTTAAAAATTAATTTAAATTGACAATAATTATATTGATTTTTGAGGTAAGATGTGATATTTTAAAATCGTATGTACGTGTTTTGATACATGTATACATTGTGGCCTCCATGTCACCTGCTGGCTCCATACTCTCTACTTCTATGTGTAACTTTATTTATTTATTTAGGTTTTTACCATAGGGAGTGTGTACTTACCAGAGAGAGACAGAGAGAGGGAAAGTGAGAAATCACACCCCGGGGGGAAATGGCCATGCCACAGTCCCTTCTCGTTCATTCTCATCTTTGGGTTTTGGGCAAGCACACACAGGTGCTAGGTGTGATTTCCAAGCCCTCGAGTCAGGGACTCAAACCGTGGTTGCCCATATAGGAGTCAAGCACCTTAACCACCATGCCACCTGATGGCCCCCTATATGTGACTTTTTTAGTTTCCTCATATAAGTGAGAACATATGGTATTTGTCTTTCTATGCTTGACTTATTTCACTTAATATAATGACCTCCAGATTCATCCATGTTGCTGCATATGAAAGAATTTTCCTCTTTTTAAAAGCTGAATAGTATTCCATTGTGTATGTTTGTGTGTGTATTTTTGTTATCAGTTCATTCCTTGATGGGTGCGGTTGCTTCCATATCTTGCTACTGTGAATACAACTGTCTTTTTTTTTTTTTTTAATTGTCACGGGGCACATGCACTTGCTAGAGAGAGATGGAGACAGAAGGACAGAAAGAAAGCAGCCCCTAACAGGAGCACGTTTCTCAAGCTACTGAGGCCAGAACTCAAACCACTTAACTGGCTACGTGAGATCCTGCTCCCTTAACCACCAGACCATGGCGTCAGCCCTCTTTTTTAATGCATTAGTTGCCGTTAAACATTTTTACCTTTGCACTGCTTTAATCCCACCTCATACATTTTGGTATGCTATGTTTTTGTTTTAATTTCTTTTCAAGGGATTTTCTTTCTTTCTTCCTTTTACTTTTTATTTTGCTTTGTTCTTTCTCTTCTTTTTTCTTCTTTCTTTTTTCCCATCTTAATCTCTTTCTTTCTTTTTCTCTTCTTTCTTTCTCTTTCTTTTTCTTTCTTCTTTCTCTTTCTTCCTCTTTTTCTTTCTTTTCTTTTTCTTTCTCTCACTTTCTTTTTTCTTTCTTTCCCTCCCTCCCTTCCTTCCTTCCTTCCTTCCTTCCTTCCTTCCTTCCTTCCTTCCTTCCTTCCCTCCTTCCCTCCTTCTTTCTTTCTTTCTTTCTTTCTTTCTTTCTTTCTTTCTTTCTTTCTTTCTTTCTTTCTTTCTTTCTTTCTTCCTCCCTTCTTCCCTTCCTCCCTTCCTCCCTTCCTCCCTTCCTCCCTTCCTCCCTTTCTTTCTTTCTTTCTTTCTTTCTTTCTTTCTTTCTTTCTTTCCTTCTTTCTTTTCTTTCTTTTTCTTACTTTGAATTGCCAGAGGGATTATGTGCTTGCCAGACAGACAGAAAGAGGAAGAAGTAGAAAGCACTCTTCAATCGAGTATGGCCATGCCAATACAATCCCTTTTCTTCCATCCTGTAGAGATTGTGGGCATGCACACACACACAACATCTGGCATGTCTTTCAAGCTGCTGGGACTGGGCCTCAAATCCTAGTCAACTGTGTGGGATCTGGCCTCCCCCAACCACCAAGCTATGGGACTAGGCTGGTCTTCAAGATACTTTCTAATTCTATTTGTAATTATTACTTTCACCAATTGTTTAAGAGAATATTACTTGATTTCCACATATTTTTAAATTTTTTCCAGTTTTTCACTTGTTGATTTCCAATTTTATTTCATTTTGACTGGAAAATCCTTTTTAGTTGTTCAGTTTTTTTCTATGGTATATGTGCACCCACCTGAGGGGGGTTAGGGGAGAAAGTGAGAAATTACTCCCCAAGGGAGATGACTATGTCACAATGCCTTTTCCTCCATTCTTCTCTAGGTATTTTAGGGCATGGGCATATACATACTCAGCATGATTTTCAAGCCGCTGAGTTCCAGACTTGAACTGTGCAGTCAGCCGCGTGGGATACAGCTGCCTTAACCTCCATGCCACTTGCTGGCCCCAGGAAAACCTATGTTTTATTATTTTATTTTGTTATACTACATTAAAATTGTGGCTTAGTAAATGACCTCATATAAATACTATTTCATGTGTACTTGTGAAAAGTATACATCTGCAGTTTTGGGTGGCGTTTCCTGTATACTTCTGTTAGATCTAATTGGCTGATATCTAATATTACTGATATCAAGTCCTCTCTTTCCTCAGTAACTTCTGCCTGATTCTACACATGATTGAAAGTGGAGTACTATAGCCTTTATACATTATTGCAGTACTGTCTATTTCAGTTCTGTCAGTTTTTGCCTCACATATATATTTTTTTTTTGGAGAGGTTTTTTGCTATAGGGCGCGTGTACTCACCAGACAGACAGACAGAGACATAGAGACAGAAAGCGAGAAATCACTCCCCAGGGGGGATGGTCACGCCGCAATCCCTTCTCCTCCATTCTCCTGTCGGGATCTTGGGCACACACGCACACGTGCCCGGCGGCGTGAGTTTTAAGCCACCAGGTCTGGGACGCGAACCACGGTCCACTACGTGGGAGTCCAGCGACATAGCCATTACACTAACTTCTGGTTCCCCCTCACATATTTTTGAGCTCTGATGTTTGGGGCACATATGTTTATAGTTTTTATATCTTCTAGGTGTTTTGGCACTTTCATAGTATATAATATCTTCTTTTTTCCCTCCTGAACAGTTTTTGTGTCAATGTTTATTTTTCTGATAATATAGCCAATTCAGCTCAGTTTTTGTATTGTGTTCATGTAATATCTTTTCTCATATTTTTATCTAATTTTTATGCTCTGATCTAAAACAGGTCTTATAAAAACAGTATGTAATTAGTTTCTATTCTTTTTCAATTTATTTTACCAATCTTTGTCTTTTCATAGAAAAATTTAATACATTTACATTAAGTAATTAATGACAAAGTAAAACTCCCATTTGCCATTTTATAATGTCTTTTGAATGTCGTCTAGCCCCTTGTTTGTTATTTTCTCCATTACTGCCCTTTTTGTGTTAGGTTGATTTTTCTCCTTTTTACAATCATTCACTGAACATCATCACAGCATACAAAATGCAATTTCCCACCCAGAATACACTGTATAGTGGCTTAATCTTACATTTTCCATTTCTTGTTTTATTCTCCCCTATTTCTCACCCTCTGCCATTTCCCACCCTCCTCCTACACTGTCTCTGGTATCTACAGTTGCTTTCTATACCTTTTTCCCCCTACATTTTATTGATTCACAAAATGTCTTACTTAATCTAAATACTTTCAATAGCAAGTTCAGCTGATATATACATATCTGTGAACACTTATTTGATTTTAGAAAGGAAACTCTGTGAGTAGAATGAATATATTATAAAGTAGAACCTAGCTGAGGCTATATAGCTTACTGTGGTCATTAAATATGTATTTTTTAACTCGACCAGCAGTTAGCATAATGGCTATGTCGCTGGACTCCCATGTAGTCGACCGCGGTTCACGTACCGGACCCGGTGGCTTAAAACTTAAACCAGGCACGTGTGCGTGCATGCCCAAGATTCCAAGAGGAGAATGGAGGAGAAGGGATTGCGGCATGGCCATCCACCCTGGGGGGTGATTTTTCACTTTCTGTCTCTCTGTCGGTCTGGCGAGCGCAAGCGCTCTAGAGCAAAATCCTCTCAAAAAAAAAAAAAAATGTATTTTTTAACATAATTTTTAATTTCAAGAAATACAGCTTTAGCTTTAATAAATCAAAGTCAAAAAATGTTAAGAGAACTTTGCCTAAGACTTAAAACCAAGAAACAGTTAGGATTCTGCTCAAATAGTAGGTACATGGACCTGTCAACAAGTCAAGAGAAGACAAAATCCTTAACTCTGGAAAACAAAGCATGGAAGAAGATTAGTAATGTTTTAGTCACAAGTCATAAAATTCTGTTTGATCAGTTCAATCTCATGTACTTAATCTATTCTCTATTGTGGTCTGATCTTTCTGTTTAAATTCTGGAAGATAACATTCAACTCCGGACTTGTCCCTACCATTAAGAAGGTCATTTTCTTAGTTGTTTTGGCACTCTTATTTCTGTGTGTCTACTTTGGTTTTCCTGATATAGCACTCCCTTTAGACCTTGGAGAGCTGGTCTGGTGTTGGTAAATTCTTTCAGGTTTTATTTATCTGAGAATGTTCTTGTCTTCTCTTCCCATGTGAAGGATAATCTTGCCTGATATAGTATTCTTACTTGAAATCTTTTTTTTTTTAAGAATTATTTTAACTTTATTTATTATTATTTTCCAGTTAGATTGGGGTGGGGGTGAGAAAGCAAGCCACCAGGTCCAGGACTTAAACTGTGGTTGGCCATGTGGGACTCCAGGGCCTTTAACCACCACGCCACCTGCCGACCCCAGCTGGAATCTTTTTTAACTCAACATTTTGAGTATATTTTCCCATTATTTACTTGCTTGCATTGTTTCCAATGAGAGGTCTGCGGTTAGCCCAATGGGATTTCCTTGTAGGTAACTTTTCTCTCTTGTCAAACTTAGTATCTTGTCTTTGTGTGTGGTTTTGGTTAATTTGGCTATAATGTGTCTTGGAGAAGATCTTCTTGGGTTGATTTTATTTGGGATCCTTTGTATTTCTTGGGTCTGGATCTTTGAATGACTCTCTAGGTTTGGGAAGTTTTACTCTGGGGTTTCATGGAATAGATTGTCAATGCCTTTATTAGTCTCTTCACCTTCTGGAATACCATTTATCTGGATGTTTGGACATTTAATGGTATCCAGTATCTAGTATTTCTCATATATTATTCTCATTTTGGGGGGCTATTTTCTCAGTCTTCATGGTGGATCTTTCTAGTCCAACAATTCTGTCTTCTACATCTGAGATTCAATCTTCTGTATGATCTAGTCCACTTTAAATATGTTCAAGGGATGTTTTGACTTCCTCTATTATAGCCTTCATCTCTAACAGCTCCATTTGATTCTTCTTTATGGTGTATATTTCTTCTTTCAGATCATGCTAGAACTTCCTCATCTCCTGGAACTCATTGATTCTTTTCTCCAGACTCTTCTGGAGTTAATTTTCTCTCTTCTCTTGCATCTCTGTTAGCTTTGTCACTATGATTATTCTAAATTCTTTTAAAAAAAGAATTATTTATTTAATTTTATGTGTTATTCATTTATTTTTTTCATTTGACCAGAGTGAGAAACAGAGAGAGGCAAAAAGAGAGAGAGAAAGCAAGCAAGCCACCAGGTCCAGGACTTGAACCTTGGTTGGCCACATGGGAGTGTCCAGCACATTAACCACCATGCCACCTGCTGGTCCCAATTTTCTAAATTCTTTATCAGACATTTCTGTGAGTTCAATTGTACTGTCTGTGGATGAAGATGAAAGGGAATTATTCTTTTCCCTTGGGAGAGAGGTATTTTCATGGTTTCTCATATTTCTTATGCCTCTCTGGTGATTTCTGGTCATCTGATGCGTTATATGTTCTTCCTAATTTCTAAAAGTTCGATCTTAGCATTCAGAGGCGTGCAGAAGGAGGTGATCTGTAATCTCTTTGTTGTTCCATTTTCTCCCTTTGTGCAGCAGATTCAATGGGAATTAAGGAATATGTTGACCCTAATAGTATTCGAATGTTTGGCTATGGTTCACTTAGACCTGTCTAGAGACTCAGTGTGTGGAGGCTGAGCAGCAAAGTGAGGAAGAAAAAAAAAAGTGATGAAGGTAAAAGAAAAAGCATAAGAAAACAGAGAAAGTGAAAAAGAGAGAAAAAATAGGGAGAAAAGAAAAAACAAAAGTGAAAAATGAAAACTGCATGGCGTGAGCACCACACAAAAGCACTAGCTCTCAATTCCAATCGTGGGGTGTTCTTCTGAAGGACTGCACTTTTGCCTCTCTTAAATGGGATGAGAGAAAGGAGATTATGAATAAGGTAAAAGAAGATCTGAGAGGCAAGGAAATACTTTACCTTAAAAAATCTAAAAACAGAAAAATTAAAAAATATGAAAAGACAGAGAGAGAGAGACAGAGATAAAGATACAGGGGGCTCTGCCACTCGAGAACAGGGTCTGGAGGGTAAAGTCTCAGCAGAAAATCTTCATTACTCTTAGTTCCTGTAAGCTTTAGTTCTCAGCTCCAATAGAGGTATGTTCTTCTCAAGTTTATTTTTTGTAGTGACACATTTTGATTCCCTTTTTTTTCCCTTTTGTCTACATTCTGAAGATATTTCCTTGGTGATTACCATGGGGATTTAATGTAATGTCCTAAAGTTATAGCAGTATAATTTGAATTGACATCAACATAATATCAAAAGCATACAAAAATTCTATTCCTGTACAACTTCTCTATCCACTATGTTGTTATTATAGTTATGAAGTACATAGTTAAATATTGTTAACCTGATACCATGTATTCACCATCATTTTCATGCAGTACTGCTTCAAATCCTGTAGGAATTAACTGTAATCACAATCTAAAATTACACCACCAGTTTTTATATTTGCCCATATATTAACCTTTACCAGAGATATTTAAGTGTTTATATGGCTTCAAGTTATTGTTTAGTGGTAATGAACTTCATCTTTTCTTTATTTAGGAATGTGTTAATTTTGCTCTCATTTTTAAAACACATTATTTTTTTTTTCAGATATAAACTTCTCAGTTGATAACTAGCCTTTTGGCACGGTGGTTAAGCTCCATTCACTGGGAGCCAGATCCCACATGGCTGACCGTGATTCAAATCTTTAGCCTCAGAGGCTTAAATATATACTGGGTACATGTTTGTGCATACCTAAAAATCCTGATGGGATGGAGAAATGCAGGGGGCAGTGAAGATAGGATTAAGGTATGACCATACCCTTTTGGGGGATGTTTTTTGTCTCTCTCACAACTACATGCACTCTCTGGCAATTAAAAAAATAAAAGAAATAAATTTCTCAGTTGACAATTATTTTCTTTTAGCACTTTGAATAGATCATCCCATTGCCTTCTGGCTTGTAATACTTCCATTGAGAAATCCATGAATAATCTTATAGAAGCTCCCTTACATGTAAAGAGTTGTTTCCTTCTTGTTGCTTTCAAAATAGTCTCTTTGTGTTTAGTTTTATACAGTTTATGTTCCCAGCATTGGTCTCATTGGGTTTATCTTGCTTGTAGTTCTTTGCACTTCTTGAATTGTATATTCATTTATACAAATATATACATTGGGTGGAAGTATTCAATTTTTGAGGTTTTGAGCCATCATTTCTTTTTTTTAAAGAATTATTTATTTAACTTTACTTATTCATTTATTTATTTTAATTTGACCAGAGAGAGACACATAGAAAGAGAAAGAGGGAAAGTGAGAAAGCAAACCACCAGGTCTGAGACTCGAATCGTTGTGGGTCATATGGGAATGTCCAGCATCTTAACCTCAAAACTATCTTCTGATCCCCGGCCATCATTTCTTTAAACAATCTTTCGTTTCAATTCTTTCTCTCTTTCTTCTGTGACTCCCATAATACATATGGACACTAAATGGTGTCCCACAATGTGTTAGCCTCTATAATTTTCCTTCATTCTTTTTTCATTTTGTTCTTCAGTCAATAATGTCAATTGTCCTAGCTTCAAGGTCACCTATCTTCTGCCTGCTCAAATTTTCTGTTAATTCCTCTAGTGAAAATTTTAATTCAAATGTTGTATTGTTTAGCTGTAGTGTAACTGGTTCTTATTACCATTTCTATCTGTTTGTTCATATTTCTATATTGTTTCTATTTGACTTTACTGGTTTATTTTCATCGTTTGTCCATTGTCCATTTTGTCAGGACTTTTTTCGAGAGTTGTTTTAAAATCTTTGTGTAGCATATCTGACGTGTATGCTTCCTCATGGATGCTTTCTGCCACTCTGTTTTTCTTCTTTTAATGGGGCATTTTCTGTTTCTTTGTAAGCCTTGTAACTTTCAGGTAGAACATTAGGCATTTAAAAAACAGTTACACCTTTTTTTTTTTTTTTTTTTTTTTTTTTTTTTTTTTTTTTTTTTGAGAGGTTTTTGCTATAGGGCGCATGATGCACTCGCCAGAAAGACAGAGAAAGAGAAAGACAGAGAGACAGAAAGCGAGCAACCACCCCCCAGGGGGGATGGTCACGCCACAATCCCTTCTCCTCCATTCTCCTCTCAGGATCTTGGGCACGCACGCACACGCGCCCAGCGTGAGTTTTAAGCCACCGGGTTCAGGACGTGAACCGCGGTCGACTACATGGGAGTCCAGCGACATAGCCATTACACTTACTGCTGGTCCCACCTTTCATTTTTTTGAAGATTAGTTATGTGTCAGGTCAGTTCTCTATTATGTAGTTGTGCATTCTCTGAGCCTAGATATCAGCCCAAAATGAAAGTGTAAGTTCTTCTCAAGACTTTCATGAGCACCCATCAGGCCTGGGTCAGCTGGAACTTTCTAAATTCCTTTGTATATACAACTGTTTTTGAACATATTAATTTTCTAAAGAGTTTTATTCCAGCTTATTCTCAGGGCCTCTCATGGTCTGTTATATGTCTCCACCTAAAATTCTTTATCCCAAAAGTCTTTGAGTCTGTAAATCCTTTTGTAGCCTTCAAGACCAATTGCCACTGCTTCTCCTACTTGAGATCTGAGTTGGGTGAAACTGAGACTATTCGTTGATGTAGATTCTAGATAGTCTAGAATGTTTCAAATAAGGTTTGTTCTTCACTTTCAGGCTCAAGGGGGAGAATTAGCAATTGGATTACCACTTTCTCTATACCAAAACTGTGCTGTGCTGAAGAAAGTGTGGGGCAAAAGTGAATAAAAATGCTACAAAATTGACTACTGTTTTGAACGTGAGTTTTTTTTTGGGGGGGAGGGGATAAGAGGACTGGCTACTTACTGGATTTCTGTAGTCCACTGACTTTTTCAGAGCACCTATAAAATTGATTCAGATAGTTTCTATTGGTTGTATTTCTATGGGGAAATTAGAAATTAGAGCTTAACAGACCTCCATTTTGCTGGAGACAATGTCTTTTTTTTTTCTTTTCTGAGACAGAGTCTTACTACATTGCCCAAGCTGGCCTCAGAATGACAATCCTCCTGCCTCAGCCTTCTGGGTAGTTGAGATTACAGTTGTGTGCCACCATACCCAGTACTATTACTATTATTATTAGTGAATGGCAGGAAGGACTACATAAATAAGTACATAGGGGTAAAAAATAAGAGATGAATGAACAACTTATTTTTAAAGTGATTATCATAATAGATAATAATATAGTAACATATTGGTGAAGAGCTAAATGTAAGATTTTTGAGGATGCTATATAGTAAATTCTAAAGATAACATTAGCTTATTGATAGTTTCTGTGCAAAATGGTAACCTATGTCTCTAAGAATATTAATTTATCATCAGAATATAAGATAAATTGAGGGGGACCAGCAGTTAGCGTAATGGCTGTGTCGCTGGATTCCCATGTAGTCGACTGCAGTTTGAGTCCCAGACCCAGTGGCTTAAAGCTCACGCCGGGTGCGTGTGCATGCATGCCCAAGATCCCAAGAGGAGAGTGGAGGAGAAGGGATTGCAGCGTGGCCATCCCCCTGGGGGGGGGGTGATTTCTCCTCTGTCTTTCTGGTGAGCACACGTGCCCTATAGCAAAAAATAAAAAATTAAAAATTAAAAAAATTAAAAAAAAAACTCTCCAAAAAAAAGATAAATTTGAGAATTACAAAACAAATATCACTTGCGCCTAAGAGTCATAGTGTCAGGACATATTTTTATGCTTCTTTGGATGGCTTTTACTTAATATGATTCCTACCTCCCCCTGCACACTTAATTTTCTAGACAGTTGTTCACCCCCTGACCAGTTTGTGTTAATATAAGAGTTGAACTCTTTTGTCGATATCCTGGGTCCTACGACTGTGTAAATGAACATACCTTCTTACTTGGCAGCCTTTCAACATTGCATTAACCCAGTTCCTTCTCTAGTACCCTCATTTACTACAGAGATATGTACCCAGTTCCATAGAAAGAATCAATTTCCTTCCATTTCCACTTTCTAGGCACCACACCACGTGACTGCATTTGTAAACCACATCATTTATTTGGAGATTATTCATGTTAAGAAAATGTAATTCACCTCAAATCCAGGACTATGAACATGGATAATGAGTCATAAGTAAAAATCAAAGGAGAAAAATGTTAACAGAAGCACAGAAAATGTGAGAGCATGCATAGACCAGTGCCACAGCAAGGCTGAGGCGTTTAAAGAGAACAGGTGCTGAGGAAATGAGGGACAGTAATTATTGTTCACGAAGGACAGATATTCTGTGTGTGTTTCCTTTTATACTACAGATACAACACTAAATCACTGCCTAGCAAAGCTCTAGTTTAGGGTTCATGAAAATCAATTTTTACTCCCCTAACCTTACAGAAACACTGGTGAGAACAGCTCAGTTTATCTGTGACTTAAACAATCGCCTTTTGACCATGCTTTATAAGTTTGTTCTTTTTTCCATGACCTAGCTGATACATCCTGAGCTGGATAGAGAAACAAGTAAGATAATAAGAGAGTTTATAGAGTTTGAGATTTAAAAAGACAGACAGAGGGCTATAAACTTGGAGGCTGAAATGCGTGTTTAGTAGCAGTAAGGGACTGTGAGATTTAAGGAAGCTATAGCCAGAGAATATAATTTCCATGTATACATTTCGGAGGAAGAAAAATGTTCAAACTATAACTATGATTATATTATCATTAACTGAAACAAAATGGAGATAAAAGACATTGAACTTTATGGTGGCAGAACACTTGGTTATACATTTGTGTCTGAAATTCCTCAGGAATCAAAACAAGAAAAGGGTCAGTAAGTTTGATAACGAGCCAAGGCTAAAATGGTTACATAAATAAAGCAGTACTGTAATGTTTGGTAGGTAAGAGAAAATAAAAACAGTGGAGAAACGATGTAAAGCAATAACTTATATTTCACAAAAGTGATTGAGACACGACAGAAGCATGATCTGGAAATCAGAAGGGGGAATGAGTGAAATATAGGTCAATCCTTGTCCCTAAATTTTTTTTTTTTTTTTGGAGAGGTTTTTTCGCTATAGGGCACGTGGGCTCGCCAGACAGACAGAGAGAGACATAGAGACAGAAAGCAAGAAATCACCCCCCGGGGGGATGGTCACGCTGCAATCCCTTCTCCTCCGTTCTCCTCTTGGGATCTTGGGCACGCACGCACATGCGCCCGGCATGAGTTTTAAGCCACCGGGTCCGGGACACGAACCGCGGTCGACTACGTGGGAGTCCAGCGACATAGCCATTATGCTAACTGCTGGTTCCGTCCCTAAATTTTGAGAAAGTGGGCTGTTTCAAGATTTCAGGAAAGTTGGTATATTCTGAAGAAATTCATATTCCAGATCTTTCAAGACAGTAGGAATTGTGGAAGGAAAAGATTAAGAACAAAGCCGGGAATGATTCATACTATAAAAGTCATCTAAAAGAAAAGAAAGCACAAGTGGAATCTTCTAAATGAGAAAAGGTTTTCAGTATCCTTCATTTATAGCAAAGAGGAAGAATCTTAGACATGTTAGAAAAGCAAGAGTTTGAAGATTTTATTTCACTATTTATTAGTCCAGTCATCCAGTTTTACAAATGATAAAAACTGAACTTCAGCTCAGACAGATGAAGTAACTTTACCAAGGTCAGATACCACTTTAGAATTAAAATCAGAAATAGAACTTAATTCTTCTACCATTTCAGTTCTTGATTATTTAAATCATTATAAGGCTGTAGTTTTAACTCATAAAAACTCCAGTTCATAATGTTAACTTTCGCTGAGTATATTTCAAAATATTCTCGATTTCATGACTTTAAGAATAAGAATATTAAAACTGGCACAAAAAATTTATTTTTGACTAACTCTCATTTTCAAAATGAAGATATATATATGCAGAAAGGTGGAAGGTTTTGCTTAAAGTCAGAAAGTGAGCCAATGACAGAATCAAAACTGGAATACTTGGGAGCCAGTAGGTGGCATGGTGGTGGTTAAGGTACTGAACTCTCACATGGTCAGCTGCGGTTCGGGTCCAAAATCTGGCAGCTTGCTTTCTCACTTTCCTTCTCTCTCTCTCTTTCTCTGTCTCTCTCTGGTCAAATTAAAATAATAATAATAATAATCAATGTATTTAAATAAAAAAGATTTTAAAAAACCCTCTGGAATCCTTGACTCTCTTGCTCTAGTGCAAATTTGATTTGCATATGTTGAAATACAATGTCTAGTATCCTTCCTTCAGTCTAAACTTAATAGAGCAATCGGAGTAGTGCTTTAAAAGCATAAGTCAGATCATAACATTTCTGTTCAGAACACTTAAATATTTTTCAATTTTTCTCAAATTCAAAAGTAAGTCCTTTAAGATAGCTGATACAGCTTTATCTGATCCAACTTTTTATTCACTGTACGACATTATCTTCTACTACTCTCCCCTGGTTCACTCCAATCTAGCCACACTTGACTCCTTGCTATGCATTAAAAATTCCATGTTATTAGACCATTAACCATACCAGTCCATTTGCCTGGAGAGTTCTTCCACTAGCTGGCCTGCTAAATGAAGCCTATGTTTATCAGTTGATTAGATTTTGAAATCTGTTCCCTAACTCACCCAAAGATTTCCTTGGTGAATCTTATCTTCTTGTTTTTAGTACATGTATTTCCTTTTATCACTTTTTAGTTGTATTATCTTTAATATTTATTTATTTTATGTCTACCCCAGCAAAAATATAAGCTCCACATGTGCACAGAGTTTTGTCTATTGTGCTCACTGATATATTCCAAGTACATAGAAGAGCACTTGACAAGTAGTAAGAGTTTACTAAATATTCATGAAATTGAAAAAAAATGAAGAAATATAGCCTATGAGTAGGAGAAAGAATCAAATTTTCTGTGATCAAATTATCTGTTTGATTTGGCAAAAAGCCCATAGAATAATTAGAAAACATATTTACATATCAGAAACAAAGTTTCAAAAATCCTTTTCAACAGTAAAGTTAATAGAAAGAGGGCTTAGGAAAAAAGTAGAAGCAATGTAACTTAACCTAGGTGTTAACCAAAGCACATTTGGGCCAGCCTGAGGCATGGTGGTTAAGGTGGCTGAATCCCACATGGCCAACCATACAGTTCTAGTCCTGGACTCTGTGGCTGGAAAGTCATGCTGAGTGCATGTGTATGCACGTTCAAAATTCTGAAAACAGGGAGAGATTGAGGAGAAGAAATTGTGGCATGACCATTTTTCCATGGGGGATAGTTTCTCACTTTCTCTTTCTCTCTCTTTATCCCTCTCTCTCTGTCCCTTTTTGGTGAGTGCACATGCCCTTTGGCAAAATAAACAAAGAAAAAAAGAATCAGTACATTTTCCCAAGAGATTTTACTACATTTCATGGTTTAATATAAAAGGTCCAGGAACAAGTAGTTCAAAACCTGTGGTAGTCAATTGTAGTTAGCTATTGCATGCCTCTTTTATGTATTTTTGGAGACAGTGTTAATGGAATTTTGGTACCCCAATAGTACGAATTTCATCACAGTATCTAATCTTCTATTCTTAATTCAATGCATAAATACATCTAGTACACTTTATCCTTAAACATTTCAACAGAGTTATCATTCATTAGAATTGCATAGTTTTTACTATCCCCCCCAACTCAGAGGTAAAAATTTCCATATAGTGTGGAACAATATATCTGGCAAACCATTCAAAGTTTTTGATAAATGAATACAAGTGTTTTTCAAGCCACTGAGCCAGGATTTGAAGCATGTGATTGGTCATGTGGAATCTGGTTCCCTTAACCCTCTGTACATGGAGCCAGGGCTATACGATTTATTCAAGGCAGGTTTTATGAATTATACTTACACTTTTGTAATATCATTTTATATTTTTATTACTCCTATAGATTATGTTCTCCTGTAAAGCAGGTAATATGTCTATCAATCATCACATACTTAGAGCTTCCATAGTCCCTGGATCATAGTAAACGTTCAGTATGTGCTTGTTCAATGAATTATATGTTGAGAGAGAATATAGGTAACAATCTAAAGAGGCATCATTATACCCCAACTACAGTGGTGCAAGTGGGATTCTAGTGATCTGCAGTGTGGAAAGCCACATAATTGGCTATAGATTCTGGTCCTAAGTCAACCTGAAACTCACCAGGCATGTGTGCACACAAGATTCTGACTAACTGAAGGGTTAGGAGAAGGGGATCGTGGCATGAAAAATCCCTGTCAAAGATGCCTGCCTCCTTACTCTTTCTCCCTCTCTCACAAGTGCATGAATCCTCTCTGAGTCTGCCTTTTTGTGCTCTCCCTCATAAAGAAATAACAATAACATTACATTTACTTTTCTAAAAATGTAAGTATCATTGGTACCAGCAGATGGCATAATGGTTACATCGCTGGACTCCATAGTTAACCACGGTTCGAGTTCCAGACCCAACAGCTTAAAACTCACAGTAGGCGTATGTGCATGCATGCCCAAAATCCCCAAAAGAGATTAGAGGAGAAGGGATTCAGTCATAGCCATCTCCCCATAGTAAAAATGTCTCTTAAAAAAATAGGTATCATTAAATATGATTCTCAAGACCTAAGAATTTTACCCTTTGTGCTATTAATCATGTGTTCCAAGTTATGAGAATGGCTAGAATTGATATTTTAATGCATTATAAATAATAGGTATACTTGTCAAATTCTCTTTCAAGGAATATAATTAAATATATACAGTTAAACAACTGGACATTTGAATACTCTTATGAAGCCTAAATCTGATACATTGCCATTTCTAAAAATTTGCCAATTATATTCAACAGTAATTAAATCAGCAACTTTATAATGTTTCCTGAAATGAAATCTGTAAACTTATGATGCTATTTTATCAATGTTGAGGTATTTCTCACTTTTGAGCAACTTATATAAACATTTACAACATAATTTGAGTAATTCTACTATATTTTATCTACTATTTCTTCCTAGATTTTATGTTAATCACCTGTAAAGCAATAAAATTTACTAATATTTGAGCTAAAAGTTGGTTACTTAAACGTTATTTGTAGAAAAAAGTTCAGAAAATATTTTTCTAATCTTCAAAATAACATTTATTTATTAATACATACTAGTCACACATATATTTACATTTTCCAAATGCAAATCAAACAAAAGATGAATATTTACATGTAAAATGGCATCCACATAAAATGAAAAGTATCATTCAAATAAATCAAATTCATAACAAGCTGTGTTGTATGAATTCAAAAATGATATTGATTTGGGGCAGATTCTTAAAAAGGAGATAATGAGACATTTTATTGCCAGAAATATGTTTTTTTCTTCCCAACAATATACTTACAAGAGAATTAAGCATCACAATTAGGTTAATTCTGAGTCAATAGTCGCAGGATACTATTCAGTGTTTTCTACCCTCACTTGTATGAAAGTACAAAACAATAATCTTGATTTCTTATTTTTCATCATTTGGCAAGTTTAAGTAGTTTCATAATGTTTTCTTCCATTTTTAAGTAGCATGTTAAAGTCTGGGAAAAAATCATGAACTTTGATAAGCAGGCCTGTGTCTCAAATACATGGTTATTGTCATAAAGTACATCTCTGGTGTTTCCAAATCTGTATCAGCAATCCATTACATTTACATTTAAATTCATAAATATACTATTTACTTTGGACTAAGAAACTAATTTTTCATTTTTTTTTTTACTTTAGATCGTATATACACATGTTCTACTACCAAAAATTTAGTAAATATTTATGATCTGATTGGTTGCTTTCTATGCACTTCACAGCAATTATAATCAATAGCTAAGTTTCTAATGAAAGTTAGACAATTTTAGTTATACCTATTTTGAGATAGGCTACTTTCCTTTAAAAATGTTGTACTGGGGCTGGCAAGTGGCATGGTGGTTAAGGGCGGTGGGCTCTCACATGGCTGACTGCAGTTCGAGTCCTGGACCTGGTAGCTTACTTTCTCACTTTCTCATTTTCTTTCTCTCTCTCTCTCTCTCTTTCTCACTCTGTCATCTCTGGTCAATTTAAAATAAATAAATTAATTAAATTAAAGTTAAACAAAATAATTCTTTAAAAATAAAAAATAAGCACAGTATTTAGATTTTATTTTCCAGTTACTCTATTCCTACTGGCTTCATATTCAGCTGAGAATTTCTTTTTGTTTTTCACTTGAATTCACTCAGGAATGAGGGCAGAAAGGGTAAACATTTTAGGGAGGAGGGAGTGGTATAATAGAATTAAGTTAATCTACCTTTTTATGCTAATTATTTTAATAATCAAAGTTAGTGCAAATAATAGATCATATTACATCACAAGAAATAGGGAAAATTACAAACATCCAATTAGCTTAAATACTCAAAATTCATTTTATTTGAGAGACTTAGTTTATTGTCAAATGTATTTTATGTGAGGCTTATACTTTGCCTCATTACTGTCCATCTGAGTGTTACCTAGCCATTGTACTAGATAATTCTGTGCAGTTTTACTTATTAAATAATTCAAATATAGTGTTTAATACTGAGTGAAGAAAATAAATAAATCAGATGAAATAAATAAATAGAAAAAAATAAATAAATGAAAATGATACAAATAAAGCTTTAACAATAACTTATTGAACAAATCGAACAATGCAATCTGTAATTTCCATCTTTTTGTTTTATTGTATTGACTGAAGACAACCCAATGTTCTGAAAACTGCCTGTGTCCTTACCATATTAACCAATTTTTTTCAAACTAGCATTATTTAAAGACTTTCAGACACAGATGGAAAATTTCTGTGTAAATCAGGAATAGTAAATGTCAATTTACCACAAAATGTCATCTTATTTGTGTTTTGAAAGGAGAAACTCAGTGAAATGTGATATTAATGTTCATTTCTGAAATATTGAATGATTACAGCTAGATTCCTAAAAACTTAACTAATATAAACTATTTTTATCCTTTGGAAAACAACTTTATTGAAGTCTCTGCTTGGAATATGAATTTTTAAATTGCTGTGATGTTATTAATTTGTTAACCCAATACTCATATCAATTCATGGAAAGAATGAGAATGTTCACCCCAACCTTTAGCTACTTATATTCAAACATTCTTAAAGGAGGTTCACAGCAATTGCATACAGGAGTGACTTAAAACTAGTTGGAGATTGCAGTATGATTTAGAGTGCACTAATAGGGACCAGCAGGTGGTGTGGTGGTTGAAGTGTTGGACTTGCACATGGCCAATTGCAATTCTAGTCTTGGACCCGGTGACTTGAAAATAAAGCCAGGTGCATGTGCATGCATGCCCAAAATCCCAAGAGGAGAGTGGAGAAGAAGGGACTGTGGTGTGACCATCCCTCTGGGGAGTGATTTCTTACTTACTCTCCCTCTCACTGTCTCTCTCTGTCTCTCTCCTGTTAGTGCACTTGCCATATGACAAAAACCTTAAAAATAAATAAATAAATAAATAAATAAATAAATAAATTGCACTAATAAAATCAATTGATGATAATGGGTTTTTTTTCTGTTACATTCAATTGTTTCCAATAACTTCTATCTCAAAATTACATCTATATATTTTATTGTTTGGGACAAAGGGTCATTTGGAAGCTTTTCTCCTAGTGCAATGAACAGTTTAGGGCAAGCATCAGTTGTAATTTCGGAACATTCGTAATCTGGTAGATAAGATTTCCCAGTAAATTGTTGCAGCCTTGTTTAGTTTGTATTTGTCAGAGGCAAGGAAGAGATGAGGAGTGAAGATCAATATTTTATGTAAGTGACTTGACTTTAGGGAACTTAAAATAGTTTCTCCTACCTTGTAAGTTCCTGTAAATCTATGCACATGTTTGAGACATAATGTTATTATTGGTCCCTAGTAAAATTACAGTAACTTCAAGTAGTATGAGGGTATCTTCAAAATATTCATTGATAATGTATATTATAAAAATACTATGCATTGGTTTCAATTTTTTTTTTCAGAGAGAGATGTTTGCTATAGGATATGTGCACTCACCAGAGACACAGAGAGAGAAAGTGAGAAATCATCCCCAGAGGAAATGGTCACACAGCAATCCCTTCTCCATTCTCCTCTCAGGATTTTGGGCACACACACACATGCACCCAGCATGGATTTCAAGCCACCAGATCAGGACTCAAACCACAGTTGACCATGTGGGTGTCTAGAGCCTTAACTACTATGCCACCTACAGGCCCAGGATTTCAACTTTTTTTTTGGAGGGGCGATTTCTCGCTTTCTGTCTCTCTGTTTCTGTTTCTCTGGTGAGCATACATGCTCTATAGCAAAAACCTCTCCAAAAAAAAGAAGGAAAAAAAAGAAAAAAAAAAAGGAAAAAAGAAAAGAAAAAAAGAGAGAGAGAGAAATGGAGTGTAAGGAAGGGATTGCAGACTTGTCCATTTCCCTCTCTTTCTAACTCTCTGTAGAGAGTACATGCAGCCTCTAACAATGAAAAAAAAAAAGAATTAGAAATACACTCTTATGGCAATGATTTCATATTTTGCCTTTCTTATTAAACGTACTTTTTAATAAGAAAGGACAGGCAGTTCTTTCAAAATAGGTCATGATTTTTTTTTTCTTTTTGGAGAGGTTTTTCTATAGGGCACGTGTGCGCGCCAGAAAGACAGAGAGACAAAAAGTGAGAAATCACCCCGCAGGGGGATGGCCATGCTGCAATCCCTTCTCCTCCGTTCTCCTCTTGGTATCTTGGGCACACACACATGCACATGGCGTGAGTTTAAACCACCGGGTCTGGGACTCGAACCGTGGTTGACAACATGGGAGTCCAGCAACATAGCCATTACACCAACTGCTACAATACACAAACCTTTGAAACCCACATTATAGTCCATATAATTTTAAAGTATAATATGTGGTCATGTTTAGATTCATTTTAAGGTTTAATAATTTAATATTTATTTGTGATTAAATAAAACTAATACATTTCATAAGTTGGCACTCAATACATCCTGAAACAAAGAAATACTCTCATGTTTCTATCATCTTTCTCGTGCTCAAGTTCTGTGATTCGCCGACAAAAAGATATCTTCAAAAACTGGAAAGCTGGGGGGTCAGCAGTGGCATATGCGTTATAGTGTAAGACTCCTTCACGTTGACCTTGGTTAGAGTTCCAGACTTGGCAACTTGAAAATCATGCCGGGCACATGTGCATGCATGCCCAAAATCCCAGAAGGAGAATGGAGGAGAAAGGATTGTGGCATAGCCATTCCCCTTGGGGGGGTAATTTCTCACTTTTCCTCTCACTGGCTCTCTCTTCTCTGGTTAGTGCACTCACCATACAGCAAAAATATTAAAAAAAAAAAATGGAGACCTGAAAATAATCTGGGGTTCCAAAATATAATGTAAAATTCAAAATACAATGATGTATTGTATACTTTGTCTGGTGCAGTCTGAAATCTCTAACCAATTTGTAAAGGTTTATACTATTGTATTAATGCATTCCTTTTAAGGAATTCAAGAAGAAACTTTGATTTAACCTATTTTAAGGAAAATATTCTTTAAAATATGAGATAAGCAATGTCCTACAAGCTGAGTAACGTAGAAATATGGGGGCCAGAAGGTTGCATGGTAATTAAGGCTTTGGACTCACACACAGCCAACCATTGTTTGAGTCCTAGATCTGGTGACTTGCTTTCTCACTTTCCCTCTCTTTCTTTCTCTGTCTCTCTTTGGTGATTTAAAAATAATAATAGATGAAATTAAATAATTAAAAATAGAAATATGTGTTTTCCATGGCTGATTAAATTTTCAATCAAGCAATAAAATCCTGAGTTTAGGGACCAGCAGATGGCGTAATGGTTATACCATTGGACTTTCACATAATAAACCATGGTTTGAGTCCCAGGCCCAGCAGCTTAAAATTCACTCCAGGTGCCTGTGCATACATGCTGAAAATCCAAAGAGGAGAATGGAGGAGAAGGGATTGCAGCATGGCCATCCTATCTCGTGGGTGATTTCTCACTGTCTGTCTCTCTGTCACTCTCTGTCTCACCAGTGAGCACACGCACTCTCTAGCAAAAATCTAAATAAATAAATAAATAAATAAATAAATCCTGAGTTTGATCAGGTGGCATAATAGCCATAAGAAAAAAAATATTGTTTATTGAAATTGGAATGCTTAGTTTCAATATGCTGTCATCTGTCAGAGTAATATGTTGCTATGAACATAACACGGCAGTGGATCTTTAGGGAAATGTTGTTTAATTTTCTGAATTTTATTTCTTTGAGGACATAGTCTTAAGAAAAAAATTTAGACATATGAGGGAAACAGCATCCTGACAACACCAAGATACAGTGAAAATGTGGAAGAAAAGAAACTATGCCAAAATTTTGGGTTTGGTCATAAGTTACATGGATATTCAGATAGTGAGTAAATTATGTCAAATGAACTAAATAGTCTGAAGTTTAATTTGTTTAGGTGGAGGAAATGTTCAGGCCCTGGTTTATGGCTTAATCATAGACTATGATCAGAAAGAAAAGAACATTATTGGAAAACTAATATGTACTAACTAGCTACAGGGTGGTAACATTAATAATGTCAACACTTGTACAGTTCTTAACTTTCTGTAAGAAAGGTTAATTTAGCAAGTATTCTCTGTAGCTTTGTTATATATTTACACTCTGAGTAAAAATTGAAAATAACTTGGACCAGCAGTTGGAGTAATGGCTATGTCACTGGAGTCCCATGTAGTTGACCGAGGTTCGCATCCCGGACCCGGTGGCTTAAAATTCACTCCGGGCACGTGTGTGTGCGTGCCCAAGATCTCAAGAGGAGAATGGAGGAGAAGGGATTGTTGCGTGACCATCCCTCCTGGGGGGTGATTTCTCGCTTTCTGTCTCTCTGTCTCTGTCTTATCTGGCGAGTGCACGCACCCTATAGCGAAAATCTCTCCAAAAAAAAATTTCATGTGATATTTCATAAAGGATAATATTATTTGAGGTTCCAGTGACAATATTTAATGCCTGGATCAATAAGAATAAATTTATGGAGGTGAAATAAGCTCATTTGGCAATGACTTACATAATATAGTAAAATATTATTTTTGGACGTGATTTCCAGGTATGATGTTTAAAACTACAGAATAATAGGACATCTTTCCTATATTATAAAATAAGCTAAATTAATTCAAAATTCAATAAAATTGTGAATGAAGTAACAAATTGTAATGAAATAATTCTAAAGTAACTACTCGTATTTAATGATTTTTGATACCTTGTCACTTTACATCAGGCAGTAAGTTCCTGCTACTCTTGAAATGTTTAGTCTATGACTCCCTTTACTTGTGTGATATCTGACTAAATTTTGGCACTGGATTAATTTTTTCACATTTAAAAATCATTTTTTATACTGTCTTCATTAGATTTTTATATTAAGGATGTGCTGACTTCACATGAAGTTAGACAGTGCTTTCTTCTTTTTCATATTGTGGAATAGTTTTTAAACATTCAAATCTTCAGGGACCACACAATGGCACAGTAGTAAAATTCAATGCTCTGCAAGGTAATCTTTGCAGAGAAGATTCTGGGTTTGTGCCTGAAGACCTCCCTGAATGCACTGGAGACACATGTGCCCAGAATACAGGGCTGGCTGAAGCCGGGGTGAATTGCAGGGTTGGACTTTCTCTCTCTCTCACCTTCTTTCCTATCTCTATCATTCATGGAAAAACATAAATAAAACTTGATTGAAAAAATATAAATTTTGGGCTAGCAGGTGGTGTGGTGGTTAAGGCACTAGACAGTCCCACATAGCCAACCACAGTTCAAGTCTTGAATCTCATGGTTTGCTTTCCCACTTTCCCTTTCTCTCTCTCTCTCTCTCTCTCTCTCTCTCTCTCTCTCTCTCTGTTTCTCTTTGGTCAAATTAAAATGAATGAATAAATAAAATTAAACAAATAATTCTTCAAAAAATTTTAAAAATAGAAATTTTAATGTGTTGGCTGCCATTGTCAATGAAATTTTCCTTTGTTACTCAGATTTGCTGATTAGAAAGTCTATGCCTGCTATTTTATTCTATAAAATATTGGATGACTGAAATAATGCTTTTGATATTTTTATTACTGTTCATAAAAACTTTTTTACAAATTTTTGATAAAATATTTTTCCAGGAATTTATACAAAATAAATTTGTACATACATTGTCATTATAGTCGATTGTATTTTCTTTTAAATTTCTGTTGGATCTGTTTTATTTCATATTTCTCATTCCTAATAATACATACTTCTTCTTTTTCTAATTTCATACATCTTAGTAGAAATTTGTCAATTTATCTTTTGAATGTCAGGTATTTGTATGAATTGTTCCTCTCTATTAAATATTAGTTTTCTATGTGTAAATCTCTTCTTAAATACTTCAGCTTTTTTCTGTTTTTGAGCTCATTCATTCTCAGTCTGTCATCTAACATAAACGTTTAAGTACTTTTAGGTACAGTTTGAATGGCACTGGACATTTTTATGTGAAGCATTTTTGTTTCTTTTCAGTTGTATGTATTTTGTGATTTACAGTATAATTTATTCTTTCATATTAAGTTAATTAGAAGTCGATTTCTTAGTTTCATATATATCTGGGAAATTTTAAAGTTATCTCTTTCTAAAGTTCATTTACTTATTTCTTCTATGAGTAAAGGAAAATGAGAGAGAGCATCCCCAACAGAGTTTTGATACTGCAGTCCACCCCCAGTACCTAATCATAGGCACACCTATGCCCAGAATACTCAGGGAGGTCTCCAGGCATGAACCAAGAAACTTCCCATGTGAGTCAATCTTCCAGAACATTGTGCTTTGCCACTGTGCCACCATCTGGTCCACTAACATTATCTTTATTTTTTGGATTTTTAACTTGACTGCATTATAAAATGTGGAATATGTAATACACAACTTTTTCTTTTAAGAGAGAAATTTTTGCTATAGGGCATGTACACTCACCAGAGAGACAGAGCGAAACAGAGAGACAGAAAGTGAGAAATCACCCCCCCACCCCCCCAGGTGGATGGCCATGCTGTAATCTCTTCTCCTCCAATCACTTCTCAGGATTTTGAGCATGCGCACACGTGCCCCCTGGCTTGAATTTTTAAACTGACGAGTCTAGGACTCGACCCATGGTTGACTACATGGGAGTCCAGCGACCTAACCATTATGCCATTTACTGGGTCCAAAAACCTTTTTATGTTTATTGGAACTCTGTGGTTTGGTGTGTGAGTAGTTTTTAATAGATGTACAGGTATGTTTAAATATATTTTTTCTAATTACTTATTGCAGTATTTTGCAGATATCTACTAGAGTAGATTTCTTGTGCCATTAAAATCTTTTTTATCTTTACAGAGTTTCCATTTATCTTAACCATCATTTGTAGAGATGTATTAGAATTTCCTATTATATTGGTATATTTCTTTAAGTTTTTCCTTGTACATGGGGACAACAAAAGGTAGTAGAAAAATTAAATTAAACGAGTTTATTTGGTGCAAAAAAATTGAAATGCATATACAGGTTTTCATAATATGCATTTTTTACAAACCTTGTGAAAATCCCTTGTAGTTGTGTCAATTTTTGCTTTGTATAGTTTTAATACATATTATACATGAATACATATTATAAGAGTGTTGTTAAATGTTTGAAGATCAGCTCTCTACAAGTAAAACGAATACCCTGATTTGTAGTATTTGTTGATTTCAGCAGCACAAATGATTGCACAAAGTTAGCAAAATGAATTCATTAAATGTTGAGCTGAGAAAAGTTACCAGCTCTCATAGCTACTAACAGTAGACTCCAATATACCACCTGTACAAATGTATATATGCTATATATACTCCTGACTAATTGAAAAAGTATGAGTGTGTGTGCGCGTGCAGTCTCTCTTTAGTTCTATCAATGTTTTTTTCCTTAAAGAATTTTTTTTTTTAGTATGCTACTAATGGCTTTAACTCAGCTTTTTTTGGTTAATTGTGTTGTATATACATATATTACATTTAATGTAACCTATATTTAAATATGTTTCTTGCAAATAGCATATGGTAAGATTTTATTTTGTATTATTCTATGGTCTTCATATTTAAGTGATTTAAATTACTGAACCATTTTTATTTCAAGCATTTAATTTCATATTTTAATTTTCTGCCTTTAATGTCTTTATCTTCTTTCCTACCTTTTTTTCTTTTCACTGTTTTCCCCTCTACTTGTTTGGAAGTTATAATTTCTAGTTATAATCTTTTGATAGTTACCTTTCAAATGTAAACATGCATATTTAATTAAAATTATGATCTTTCCAAACACACGTTGTTAAGAACACTTAAACTGTGATAAACAACCTCTTGACTAATATGTTTTTGTTTTGATGGGCTAAATTTTCTCTATTTTTATCTAAGTAAAGTGAAGTTATTCATGTTTTAAACAGTGGATATTTATTTATATATAACTATATATTAGCCACTTTTTTAAATTCATTATTTCTTCTTGCATCCTAGAATGCAATTACTGATATTCAACATATTCAATATCAGTTATACGCAGTGTTCTTTTATTAGTTCAACATCAGGAAACACTTCAAATTTTCATCAGTTTTATTGAATGCGTTATTTCAGCTGCATTTATTTTCCCCCAAAAGGTAAAGATATGACCTATGTTTTAGACTGTAGACTTATCCTTGTTCATGGTGAAATATTCTTTCTTAACCACCATTGAATGTGTAAGAAGTATTGTGAAAAAACATTCAGATCATACTGAGTTTTGTAGCCAAGATTTTTTTTTCGTGTCTATCAATGGTTATGAAGAGTATCATCAAATTGGGGTTTTTAATATATATATTCCTATTATATATATATATATATATATATATATATATAATAAATGCAAGAGAAATATAAATAATAATAAATAATTGTGTCTGCCAATTCTTAATTCTGTTAGCACAGTACAAAAGCTATGCCTTTATAAAACTGTTTTTTTAATTTTAATATAAATTCTTAGTAGGTAGATTATAGATCAAGTTCTAAATTATATTGCCATCTCATGGTTATTGTGATAGTTTTCTGTGACAAAGTAAAATAAGCTGGATTGAAAAAGGACACATCATAAAGTTTACTTTAATACTTCCTCACACAATCTGAACGAACAAGCAAAAATAAAACCTTCCTTTAAAAGGAACTTCTAATAAATAAAATGGCTGATATGATTTGCAGTGAGTGTTTGAACAATTGAGGTTTAAAGAGATAATGATTTCTTGCTACCTTGATGTGTAAAGAAGTTGTTAGAAATCACTTCCTCAAGATCAATGTCATTGGGTTAGGTTAACAAAGTTATTTCTTACATGATCTTTTAACAAAACAATCGTATGAATTTATATGGAGTTGGGGGGGGGCCTTGGCGTCAGCGATGTACATGATCTAATATCTTCTATTTCTAGTTCAGCTATTTTTTTAAAGCCTGTGGAAAGTATCTTTTTGATCTTCAGCATCAGCAAATTCTTAAAGATTAGTAGGGAATAAAAAAACGGATCGATATTGCCATATAAGCTTCAATTTGGAAGTTCTACAACATCGCCTGATCGTTTTAATCAGATAGTCTTATCTGTCTTTGTTATATGTCAAGCAATTCACTACTGTAAATATAAGGAATTGGTAATGAATAGCACCAATTTGAAGTAGTCATTATGGCTTTAAGCTCTATATCCTTAAAGAGTGTGAGCCTGCATAATTTTTAACCAGAAGCAATTTTAAATGGGAGATATAACATCAGCCATTAAAACTAGCAGGTGAATTAGAACCAATATAAACTTTAATCTATTTTGAATGCCAGCTCCATGCTTATACATTTTGTTGGCACTTTGTGAAAGTAAAAGAGCTACAGTGGCCTACATTCTCATCAAACATATATCACAGTAACAGATGAGTTGGTGTATGCATGAAATCGAATGAATTATATTCTGTAGAGTGAAAAATGTAAGCATATGGCAAATAAATATTTGAATGTGATTATGAACCAATGCACTGCTTTCTACAGCATAATATAGTCAGCTCACAGAGGTTTGGAGGTTGTTAACAAGATAGATCCTTATCTCTGATTAGCCTTAGGAAAAGTGATTTTCCTTTTTGTTTGTTTGTTTGTAGTGAATGGTTGTAGAAAAATGCATTCAGATGAGAAAAATTATAAATGGAGAGTTTATAGCCCATGATCCTGCAGTGGAATTCTCTTCTTTTGTTTCTTACAGAAGGAAAGTAAAGGTGGAACTGTGACTCAGTCCTTCCACGCATTGTCTCTTAATTCTTTCCTTCGTCCCTTGAAGAGTCCTTTCACACCTTCTACCTAAGATATCCTCCTCTTCAATTTTTAATCTTAGGTATTAATACGGCCATATTAGTATTAAATCCTGTTACTAATACTAATGTTAAATATTTCTCTGAATAATCCAATGTATACCAATCTATCATCAATAAACTAGTGTAATATTTCCCTAGATAATCATTTTGAATTTTTTTCTCCAGATACTCCCCAAAGATAAAACTTTTCTCATAACAACATTGTAAGTTTCTCGAGGACACAATCCAAGTGTCACTTTAACATTTTTATCTTATCTAACCTCACAGCACATTTTTCTTCCTTGGGCTCCAGAACATCATCCTCTTTTTACTTCTCTTCTACTTCATGAACTGCTCTATCTTAACTTTCTTTGTTAATTATTGGTCATTGACCATCGTCCAACCATTAAATCCTCTTCTCTTTATATCTTTTCATCATAGGTGATCTCATCATTTGAATGGTTGCACACACCATGTATATTCTGATTAACTAAAAATGCACATCAACTTCTCTCTCCCCTGTGCTCCAGATTTCTCTACTTCAATATGTAATGGGATTCCCAAACTTACCAGGTCCTATATAGCAATCTTGCTTTCTTCTTCTAAATTGGCACAGATTCTAATGTTTCACTTCTAGTGTGAATGCTATCCTAAACACTAAATTACTCAGACTCAAACCATTGGAGTCATCCTTGTCTCCACTCTCTCCTTCACATCTTATATCTAATTAATCAACAAGCCTTTTTAATTATGCCTTTAAAATATATCCCAAAGCCAAAGACTGCTCTTTTATGTTAATGCTTCCCTGGCCCAAGTCTTCAGCACATCCAAGTTGTACTATTTCAATAGCTTCCTGTTTGACCTCACGGCTTATATACATGTTCGTTTAGTTTTCCATAGAGGAGACACAGTGGTCTTTTTAAAAGTCTGATCAAATTCAACATAAGATCCTTCAAATGTTTTTTGGCTTATAAGGCTCTGCTTGAACATGCTTGCTCCAAGCTATCCCCTCACCATACCGCTGACCAGTCTCCCACTAACTGCTTCCTTTAGCCACATCTTTTTCCTTACAGCAGGGGTCCCCAAGCTCTGGGCTGCAGACAGATGCCAGTTCCTGGCCATGTAGGAGCCAGGCTGTAAGACCACCACTTGTCCCTCAGGCTACACAGTGGGATGGGCAGTGGGCAAGCAAGTAAGTCTTCACTTGTGTTTGCAGCCATTCCCCATTGCTCACATTGCTGCCTGGGCTCTACCTCTTGTTGGATCAGTGGCGGCATTGGATTGTAATGGGAGCGATTGTTTCATTGCATACTGCAATGTGGTAGTGGTCGAAATAAGGTGCACAGTGGATGTGTTCTGGGATCAGTCCACAACCAACCCATCCATCCCCCTTCTGTGGAGAGATTTCATGAGGCTGTTCCTTGGGACTGGGAAGGTTTGGGATTGCTGCCTTACAGTATACTGACCATGCTTTTATCTCAGTATCATTGCACATGATATTTTTTTCTGCTACATGACTCATTTCCTCATTTATAACAGGATTTCTTCAAATGTTTCCTACCCAGGGACCAGGCAGTGGAACAGCAGTATAGAACTTGACCCATATGGGAAAGGTCCTAGGTTCACATCCCAGCACTTCCCTGAGTGCATCAAGTACTTACACACATGCCCATGATCCAGGCTTGTTTATACTGGGTTTGTATCATGGTGAAAGGACCCTGTTGGGGGTCTTTGTCTCTCTCTCTCTCTCTGTCTCTTCCTCATGGAAGAAATAGATAAACTTAAATTTACCAACCCTGAGTAACCTACCCTGCCCATTTTAAAGCAAATGTTTTATATCCAGCATATTCTTGATCACCATATCCTGTAATGTTACTTTCATTGCACTTATTTAAAAACCTATTATATATTGACTTGTTTATTTTTTCCATTTTCCTCACTAGAATACAAACTCCATATATTCAGAGACTATAAAATATGTTGAATTAATAAATTAAAATGGAGCCAGCCCTGCAGTACAGTAGTTAAGCATAGCACATAAGAAGTTGGATCCCACAAAGCCAACTGAGTCCTAGCTCCATCAGCTTAAAAAAATGTGCCAGGTGTGCATGATGTGACTAAGATCCTTATGGGACAAAGAAATGGGGGGAAAATGATTGAGACATAATCAGGCCCCTTTGAGGGGCAATCTCATGCTCACTCTCATGAATGTGCACACATCCTCTGATATTAAATAAATAGATAAAAGTATGTGAACTACACTGATAATAGCTATCATTTAATGCATTTTGCAGAAATAATGATATGTCTAATAATAAAATTGTCTTCAATAATGCTTCTACTCTGTATTCTATGTGCTACTTTGATTCTAACCTTCCCTTACATCTAGATGCTTCTCAGTTTTGTGTGATAGTTTCTCCTCTCTTTAAATAATTATTTTCCCTAGATAATTTTATCTATTTCTTTTTTTAAAAAAAGGGAGATTTTTGCTATAGGGTACATGTTCTTTTTTTTTTTTTTTTTTTTTGAGAGGTTTTTGCTGTAGGGCGCGTACGCTCACCAGACAGAGACAGAGAGACAGAAAGTGAGAAATTAATTACCCCCCAGGGGGAATGGCCACGCCGCAATCCCTTCTCCTCCATTCTCCTCTTGGGATCCTGGGCACGCATACACATGTGCCCAGCATGAGTTTTAACCCACCGGGTCTAGTACACGAACCATGGTCGACTTCATGGGAGTCCAGCGACATAGCCATTATGCTTACTGCTGGTCTCTAGGTTGCATGTTCTTGCCAGAGAGACAGACACAGACATACAGAAAGTGAGAAATCACCTCCTAGGGGGGATGGCCACTCCACAATCCCTTCTTCTTCATTCTCCTCTTGGAATTTTGGGCATACACGCATACGCACCCGATGTGAGGACTTGAACCACAGTCGACTATGTGGGAATCCAGTAACATAACCATTACATCATCTCCTGTTCCCAATTTTATATATTCTTATGGCTCCAAACACTTAATGTATACGAACCTTCAATTTGGATGTTAGTATGCACAACCAAATTGATATGTTGAAGTCCTAACCCCCAGTATGAGTGTATTTGCAAACAGGGCCTATACGAAGGTAATTAAGCTTAAACTGGATCTAGTAGAATTAGTGTGCTTATGAGAAGAGCCACCAGAGGGACCAGCAAGTGGTGTAGTGGTTAAGTCCCTGGACTGCCACATGGCCAATCTCGATATGAGTCCCAGAACTTGTGGCTTAAAAATCACAGTGGGCTCGCATGTGTGTGTGCCCAAAATCCCAAGAGGAGAAAGGATTGAAGTGTGACCCACCCCGGGGGGGGGGAGGGGTTATTTCTCATTTTTCCTCTCTCTGTCTCTCTCTGGCAAGCTCATGCACCTTATGGCAAAATCCTTAAAAAGAAAAAGAGCCACCAGAGAGCTCCATAGCTCCAGAAAGAGATCACATAGCACATAGAAATAAGGCAGCTGTCTAATGGCCATTAAGAGAGCCCTGATTAGAAATAGAAATGGCTGGCATCATGACCATGGACTTCTAATTTTTAGGACTATGAAATAAAATACCTTTCTGCTGCTTAAGCCTTCCTGTCTACGGTATTTTTTTTATAGTAGCTCTAATTGACTAACACAAATCACATCCCAGAATTGCTGAGCCAAATGAACAACTACGTGGACACTCCACAAAAATTCCAATTCAACATGTCTTTTCAGTACAAGCATCATGCTCCCACCTCAAGGTGTTTCTCTCCAAGCAAACTGTTTCTGTCCAAGTGATCCCTATATCATTGCAGGGCAAAAAATTTATAGAAAATTGAGATCTTTCTCTGACGTCTCCCCTTTACTAATGTACCACTGAATAATTATAACGTCCAATCCTTCTATGTCGTTATTACTTAAGACAATTTTATTTTCCTCGTGATTTTGCTACTGTAGTTTAGATCCAGAGATCACATTCATGTCTTCATTTTATTCATTCTTTTTTTTTTTTTTTTTTTTTTTTTTTTCGGAGAGGTTTTTGGTATACGGTGCATGTGCTTGCCAGAAAGACAGAAAGAGACAGAGAGACAGAAAGCGAGAAACCACTCCCCAGGGGCGATGGCATGCCGCAATCCCTTCTCCTCTATTCTCCTCTCAGGATCTTGGGCATGCATGCACACGTGCCCAGCGTTAGTTTAAGCCACCGAGTCCAGGACTCAAATTGCAGTCGGCTACATGGGAGTCCAGCGACATAGCCATTACGCCAACTGCTGGTCCCATTTTAGTAATTCTTTTTAAACCTGACTCTCTTCTGCTGAGTTTGATCCTCTTGAAGTCATTCTCCCAGTGTAGAAAGGGTATTTTTTTTCTGATAAAAGAGAGAAGTGAGGGAGAGAGAGAGGAATAGAGAGAAACAGGTATTTTTTTGACAGGATTTCTCTATACTTCGATCCTGCTGCCCCAGCCTCCCAGTTAGTTCAGATTCCAGGAAAATATTACTATACCTGGTTTGTTCAGGTTGGTCCAGAAACCAAATCTGGGTCCTCTGGTTAGCTTTAGTATTACATGGTGGCACATTACCACTTATGTCACCATAGCTGAGTCTATAAGAGTAATTTTTTTGAATTTACAATTTATTTTTTACAGCAGTTTTAGATTCATAGCGAAATTGACCAGAAAGTACCAAGTTCCCATATATCATTGTGACATAACATGGATGCACAGCCACCCTCACCAACATACCGTAACACAGTGTTAATTAAAAAAAAAAAAAAATCCATAAACCAACATTGACACATAATTATCACCCAAAATTAATAGCTCATATTAGGGATAACTGTTGGTATTGTACATTCTATGGGTGTAGACAAATATATAATGATATATACTCACCATTATAGTATCACTGCTCTATAAAAATCCTGTGGGCTCAGCCTATTCACCCTTCTTTATCTCTTAAATCCCGAAAAACACTGATTCTTTTTTTTTTAATTGTCACCATATTTTTGCCTTTTGCAGAATGCCATATGATTGGAACCATACCATATGTAGCTTTTTCAGCTTGGATTCTTTCACTTAGTAGTATGCATTTAAGATTCCTACATATCTTTTTGTGGCTTGATAACTCATTTTTTTTTTAGCACTGAATAATATTTCCTTGTCTGGGGCTGGTCCTATAGCTTAGTGGTTAAGGGAACTGGATCGCACATGGCCAGCTGGGGTTTGAATCCTGGCCCTGGCAGTTCAAACAATAAATCAGGCATGTGTGAGTGTCCAAAATCCCAACAGGATGGATAAATGGAGAAAAAGGGATCATGGCATGACCATGCTCTATTGAGGGGTGCTCTCCCCCCTCTCTGTCTTTCTGGTGAGTACATTGCCCTCTGACAATTAAAAAGGGGTTGGCAGGTGGAGTGGTGTTTACGGTGCTGGATTCCCATGTGACCAACCACATTTCGAGTCCCGGATCTGGTGGCTTGCTTTCTCACTTTCCCTCACTCTCTTTCTCTCTCTCTCTTTCGCTCTGTCCCTCTCTGGTCAAATTAAAATAAATAAGTAAATAAATAAAGTTAAATAAAATAATTCTTTAAAAATAATAATAATAATAATAATAATAATATCCCATTATCTGGATATGTCAGAATCTATCAGTTTTTCCATTGTAGATCATCTTTGTTGTCTCTAAGTTTAGGTAATTGTGAATGAAACTGCTGTAAGCATCTGCATGCAGATTTTGTGTGGAAATAAGTTTTCAATTCATTAAGTTAAATACCAAGCAGTCTGACTCCTGTATCATAAGATAAGTGTGTCCGGTTCTATAAAAAACTAAGAAATTATCTTCCAGAGTGACTTCACCATTTTGCATTCCCAAGAGTAATGAATGAGAATTCCTGTTACTTCACATTCCAACAGCATTTTAGAGTTTACAGTGTTTTGTGTTTTAGCCATTCTAACACATGCACAGTAGTATCTCATTGTTTCAATTCGTAATAGTCTAATGGTGTACAATGTTAAACATATACTTATGCGGTAAATGTATATCTGCTCTGATATGGTGTTGATTAAGATCATTTGCCCATTTTAAAATTTGGTATTTGTTTTGTTGTTATTGGGTTTTAAGAGTTCTTTGTATAGCTTGCATAATAACTCTTTATCAGTTAAAACTATAGCAAATATTTTTCTTCCAGTCTGTGGATTATTTTCTCATTTCCTTCACAGTGTATTTCACAGAGCAGAAGTTTTCATTTTAATGAAATCAAACTTTTACAATTTGTGATTTGTACATAAAATTGTCAATCACAAAACTCAAGGTTGGCTAGGCTTTCTCCTATATTACCTTTAGAAGTTAACTTCTTTGAGGAAAATAATCCTTTTTTTTTTTTTTTTTGAATATAGATGCCCAGTTGTCCCAGCCACATTCGATGAAAAGATTATACATTCCTCATTCAATTTCCTTTGCTCCTTTGTCAAAGATTAGTTGAAGTTGACTTTATTTGTGTGTTTGTTTCTGAGCTTCCTGTTTTATTCCATTGATATATATGAGTATTCTTTCACCTGTATTACACTGTCTTAATTGCTATAGCTTGAAGTTGAGCAGTGTCAACTTTGTTCTTTTCTTTTAGTACTGTATTGGCTATTTTTGTTCTTTTAGCTCTCCACATATACTTTAGAATAATTTTGTCAATATCTACAAAATAACTTCATGAAAGTTTGACTGGAGTTGCCTTGAACTTACAGATAATGTTGGGAAGAATTGACGTCTTGAAAATATTACCTTCTTATCCATGAACCAGGAATATCACTCTATTTATTTGATTCTAATTTTTTAAAGAGTTTCCTTTATTGAACATGTACAAAATAGAAGAAGAAAAGATAGATATATAGGTATATTGATAGATATATGTTTATATCTCTATCTTTCTAGATATATATTTAAATTTTGCTATAGGGGTCTTGCACTGGCCAGAGAAAAGTAGTGGTGGATTTTGGGAATGACATACATGTCATGCTGCTGGGTTTAGGATTCAAACTATGTCGTCAGCAATGTGAAATCCAATCACCTTAACTGCCATGCTACCAACTGGCCCTATTTAGTTCCTCTTTGAGCTCTTCCAACATACTTTTGCAGTTTTCCATATATAGATCTTGTACATATTTTATTAGACTTATACCTGTCGTTATTATGCTAATTTAGATGGCATTGTGTTTTTAGTCTCAAATTCCAATTGTTCATTATAGGTATATAAGAAAGCAATTGAATTGTTAAATTTTGCCAGAGCGCATGTGTGTTTGCCAGAGAGACTCAGAAAGAGAGAAAGTGAAAGTGAGAAAGCACTCCCCATGGGGGGTATTCACACAGAAATCTCTTCTCCTCCGTTCTTCCTCCTTTTGAGATTTTGGGTACACATGTGCACATGCGTGCATTCTTTTCAAGTCACCAGGTCTGGGACTTGAGCCATGCAGTTTGTCATGTATGGTCCAGCCACCTTAACCACCACCCTACCAGTTGGCCCAGCAATTGACTTGAGGCTATTAGTCTTATATGGTTTTCTTGTCTTATCACATCAGCTAAGATTTGCAGTATGATGTCAAAAATGATAGTGAGAAGATATGTCTTTGTCTTGTTTCAGGTTTTATTGGGAAAGCTCCAAATTTTCTCAAAAATTATGTTAGTTATAGGCCTCCTGTAGGTGTTCCTTACCAAGTTAAGAAAGTTCCTTAATTTGCTGAGAGCTTTCACAATGAAAGAGTATTGGATTTTGTGAAGTTCAGCATGCATTCATAATGATCATAGGATTTTTCTTTAATAACCTGATTAAATGATGGAGTATATTAAGTAATTTTCTGATGTTGAATTAGCTTTGCGTATCTGAAATAATTTTACACACATGGTGTAGAATTCTTTTTTTTTACTCTCTTTTAAAATTATTTTTATGCAGAAAAATACTTAAGAGGAAGAAATTAGGTTGGCTTTAGATCTACTGTTTATGATAGGCCATGAATGATCATAGGTTTATGTGTGTGTTTGATGAGAGTGGGGTGGTATAAAAATCAGAATATCATAAAAAGTTATGTACCCTCATGACATTTTAGTCATGCTATGCTCATGGCTATGGCTAGAGAAACCCAAAGCACATCAAAGAGTTTATAAATTTTACTGTCTTCCTGACTACATTTCTCCTTGTTATATCTTGAACACCAAACAACCAAACAGCATATTTTTTTTTTCCTTTTTGGATGCAGTGTCTCACTATGGAGCTATTCTCCAGATTCTCTGGCACTACAGACATGTGCCACTGTGCTCAGGTTTCTTTTCTTTCTTTTTTTTTTTTTTGGAGAGATTTTTGCTATAGGGTGCGTGCGCTCCCCAGAAAGACAGAGAGAGACAGAGACAGAAAGCAAGAAATCACCCCCCAGGGGGGATGTCCACACCACAATCCCTTCTCCTCCATTCTCCTCTCGGGATCTTGGGCACACACGCACATGTGCCCGGCATAAGTTTAAGCCACCGGGTCCGGGACTCGAACCGCAGTCGACTACTTGGGAGTCCAGCAACATAGCCATTACGCTAACTATTGCTCCCTGTGCTCAGGTTTTAAGGTGAGCTGGAAATCAGACCCAGACCTCCCATGTGGCCTCAGCCTACTGAATACCAGCACCAACCAGTGCATACTACCACAGATGGGTTCTCTGTTTCTCCTGAATTCCTCTCTCCTCAAGGCCAGATGTGTATAATAACGTAAGTGCAATTAAAATAGAGTTATGGTCAAGATACAGAACAAGAAAACTTGGGGAAGACAAGTGGGGCTTATATGATATCCAAAAATCCCAAATTTGTGCTTGCAGATTTTGCCCACCTATCTCAGGTGTTTTTGTTTTTGTTTTTGAGTGTTTTTTGCTATAGGGCACGTGTGCTCGCCAGAAAGACAGAGAGAGACAGAGAGACAGAAAGTGAGAAATTACCCCCCCGAGGGGATGGCCACACCGCCATCCCTTCTCCTCCATTCTCCCCTTGGGATCTTGGGCACGCACGCACAAGCGCCTGGCATGAGTTTAAGCCACCAGATCCAGGACTCAGACTGTGGTCGACTACATGGGAGTTCAGTGACATAGTCATTATGCCAACTGCTAGTCCCCAGTGTTTTTTTTTTTTTCCTAATGTTTAAAATTGTTTTTGTATTGTTGGATTCTATTTGCTAATATTTTACTCAGGGTTTTTGCATCTATACGTGGTATTATTCTATAATTTCTATGTATTTGCTTAGTTTTTGTACTTGAATAAGATTAGCTTCATGAATTGAGTTAGTTACTATTGTATTTCCTCAATTTTAGAGAAAAGAATGCAGAGAATTGTATATTTTCTTCCTTTAATGTTTGGTACAATTTATAGTGAACCAAACTGGGCCAGGTTTTTTGTTGTTGTTGTTGTTAATTTTTGGAAGGTTGCTAATTATTGAGTCAATTTCTTTAATAGATATAATCCCCATTTATTAAAGAAATCCCCCAATTTCTTTAATAAATATAATCCCCTATTGCTTTTTGTGTAAGTTTGGAAGATTGTGTTTTCAAGGAATAAGTCCATTTGATGTAGGTTATCAAATTCGTGATCATAGAGTTGTTCACAATATTTCTGTGTTATCCTTTTAATGTTTGTGAGAGTGATGACTAACCATATTTCTGATATTAGTAATTTATGCCTTCACTGCTTTTTCTTAGCCCGATTGAAGACCTATGAGCTTTATTGATTCTTTTCACGTAGACCTGAACATCTTATTGTAGTAACTGGCAGTTGTGAAGCCAGAGTATGGGAAATAGTGGTAATCTTTTCTTCTTTTTTTTTTTTTTTTGGAGAGGTTCTTTTGCTATAGGGCGTGTGTGCTTGCCAGACAGACAGACAGAGACAGAAAGCAGGAAATCACCCCCCAGGGGGGATGGCCACGCTGCAATCCCTTCTCCTCCATTCTCCTCTCGAGATCCTGGGCACGCATGCACATGCGCCCGGCGTGAGTTTAAGCCACCGGGTCCGGGACTCGAACCGCGGTCGACTACATGGGAGTCCAGCGATATAGCCATTACGCTAACTGCTGGTCCCAATAGTGGAAATCTTTGAAGTGTTTCCGAGTTTGGTGGTGGGAGAGGTTTTATGTTGAAATTAAACCTCTATGACTTCCAATCATCAGAACAAGTCCATACTTTTTAACATTATTAAAAATCCCTGCAATATATAGTCCCTCCTTACATTTCTAGCATCATCTTTCCTTTTCTCTTCTTCTTCCCATCCTCTTGTAACTTAATCTCAATCCATTATGAATTTATTTCTGTTCCCAGATCCTGCCGTGCTCTCTTTTGCAAAGGATCTTTCTGTGAATTGTGTTTCACCTCCTGCTTACCTCCTACTCATGTTCAGGTCTCAGCTTAAGTATATTTCTCTAAGAAACTTTTAATTGATTTCTTTTATCTGCTAGTAAACTGACTCTACCGCACAGAACTGACTGAAAAGTCTGGTACTTATTTCTTTCTCTAATTTTTAAAAAATAATTAATTAAAATGATTATTAATACATTTAATTACTACACGTTATTTAGATTGTAAAGAGACTTTAACTTTTCCTAATTTTTAACACCTCTGAGGGAAATGTTATAACTTATTTATTATTCTATTCCTAGACTTTAGCATACAGTTTGGCATGGCCCAGACTCTGCAGTACAACTGATAGCTCACTGGGCTGTAGAACTGGAAGCCACACGCTGACTGTGGTTCAAGTCTCTAGTCTGATCAGCTTGAAAATAGACCAGATGTGTGCATTCATGTGTAGGTTCTTTGCAGGCAGGAGGACGAGAGAAAGATTACAGTGTGATGGAGCCCTGTGGAGGGTGCTTCTCTGTTTCTCTCCCTCTCTCTCTCATGCATACATACACTCTCTCATGAATGAAAAATGAAATAAAATGAAGAGTGTGGTTTGGCATGAGATAGATGCCCCAATATATATTGGCTGAATTAATATTAAATACATGAATGCACAGGTCATAAAATAACCGGTTAAAGGGACAAGTTCATAAAGTATTCATCTTTATGCTCTGTTTTAATTACTTAGGGAATATATATTCTTTCAGTTTTGAGAAAGAATTAGCTTTCTTTGATTCTATCACATTGCCTTCCTTTGCACTTCTATTGGAGTGTGTAGCTAATTTGATTTTTTATAAACTCTATAAATAGAGCATCAGCCTCTGGAAAATGGAAGTGGATTGGAGTTGTTGAATCACACTGTCCTTAAATGCTTATTACTATGAAGGAAAACTGCAATTGTAAGAATACTTATATTACTTTCATTTGGCAAAGACAGTGACAATCTAGCCTGACTGGAGTTTTCAGTTGTATGTCCCAGTGTAGCTTATCTTTCTAGTCTTTCCTTTATGAAAAATTGTATATTTATGCCATTCCTTCTACATCACTTTTACTGAATCTTTACCAGTGTTTTAACATTCTGCTTAAATGCTTCATTTTTAACCTTGATAATCCCAACAAAAATATATTCATATGCAAAGTACATAGCATAGAACGTGTTTTATAATAAATGATCAAGACATTAATCTTCCCTTTCTCTGTACTATTCCCTTCCCTTTCTCATGAAAAGGATTACACTCTGCAGTAAAATGTAGATATTTTCTCTTTTCCTAAATTGTACATTCTATGAGGGCAAGATCCAGAGTCTGCTTGATTTTCATCTTTCCATAATTTTGAACAATTTATTTTTTATATATGTGAATGCATTTGTCAAAATTAATTGGACAATACACTCAAAACCCATGCATTTCACTGCATGTGAATTTATACTACAAAAAAATAAGACCTTTTGCACAATTATACTATATTTCAAAATTGTGATATTTTACACACTTCCCAGTAAATTTGTTTGTATGTGTTACCTCTTAGTTATGTTCTGCTTTAATATATATTTCATACTATTTTTGTCACAGCCTCAGTCTGGAGAAATATTGAGCAAAATGCTAGATATAAAAAATTTTTGCATTTATAAATCAAGGGACTTTTTTTTTTTTTTGGAGAGGTTTTTCGCTATAGGGCGCATGCGCTCGCCAGACAGACAGAGAGAGACAGAGAGACAGAAAGCGAGAAATCACCCCCAGGGGGGATGGCCACGCCGCAAACCCTTCTCCTCCATTCTCCTCTCGGGATCCTGGGCACGCACGCACACGCGCCCGGAGTGAGTTTTAAGCCACCGGGTCCAGGACGCGAACCGCGGTCGACTACGTGGGAGTCCAGTGACATAGCCATTACGCTAACTGCTGGTTCCCTCAAGGGACTTTTTAAAAAGAAAATCACTTTGTAAACATTCTTTATCAAACCAATCTTCTAGTATATAAATACATATCCATGGAATATAATTTCAGAAAATTGTTCTGAAATCATTATTCTTAAAACAGTTGGGTCTATAGCATTATGTTCGAACTCTTTTATTCCTTTACTTGACTTTCTAGATCTACGTCATTCATCTTACTTCCTGTAATACACATTCTTTTGCAGCCCGGATTTTGACTTTTAATTGTTCTGCATATGTATTTTGATTGCTCCATCACTGGACCGTCTAATTTTTCAATCAACTCTCCTTTCTTTGCTTCCACAAATTCTATTCAAACCTCAAGGTCAAGTTATGCACCACCCTGCTCCAAAAAAATTCCTCTTCAACTCCTTACATCATTATCCAGCCTTTTGTGTTTTAGCTCCATATCGTATTTATCTTTGCACCACTACATAATTCTTATTTTTTGAGAGATGTTTTCATTATAGAGTGCATGTACTTACCAGAGAGACAGAGAGAGACAGAGAGACAGAAAGTGAGAAATCATTCCCCAAGGGGGATGGTCACGCCACAATCCCATCTCCTCTATTCCTCTCAGGATTTTGGGCACACACGCATGCACGCACCCGGGCCCAGCATGAGTTTTAAGCTGCCGGGTGCAGGATTCAAATCTCAGTTGACTACGTGGAAGTCCAGTGACATAACTATTAGATCATTTTCGGCTTCCCCAGAATTATTTTTAAAAAATGTATACTTAATTCCTGTATCATTCAAGATTTGATATAAATATTGTTTTGGAAATGGTATCATTGACAACACAAACCAGAGTGATACCCAACTCCAGTTTATTAGCATTTTACTGTGCTATATTAGTTTTATATTATTTATTACTCTATAACATTATTTTATGTTCCTATGCTTATTGTTTTTATATCTTTAAAAATTAAAAATTTCCTGAAGGTGAAGGTCTTGTCTGCTCTTTACAACTGTTTACTCAATGCCAAGGATGCTGTTCAGAAGATACTAAATAGTTGTATAATTTTTATATTAAACCATATGGCTCTACTATAATTACTATAATTCAATCAATCCTATATTTCTTCAACATTAAGTTAGTTATGATTTTTCACTTTATAAACGACCATTTCTTATAGGTACCTTACCTGCCATTTCCCATTCCTTTCTTTCTTTCTTTTTTTTAAATTATTTCTTTTATTTTATTTATTCATTCATTTTTTTTTTTTAAATTTGACCAGAGAGAGACAGAGGGTGAGAGTGAGAAAGAGGAAGTGAGAAAGCAAGCCACCAGATTCAGGACTTGAACCCTGGTCGGCCACATGGGAATGTCCAGCGCCTTAACCACCACGCCACCTCCTGGTCCCCTCCTATTCCTTTCTTAAGATAGAGTCCAATTTTAGAATCTAATGTCATAAAAGTTTTGTTTTGTACTATTTTGTTGTGGTATAACTTAAACACATTGAAATGCATGGATTCTGATGATAGTCAATTAATTTTAACAAATGCATACACATATGTAACATATACATATAGTTAATCAATATTTGCATCATCTTGAAGCGTTCCTGTATGTACCACCAGTTAAGAGCCATTTAAAATATAATGGTCTGGCCTAGCTCTGTGACCTAGTGGTTAAGGCAGCCAGATCCCACATGACTGACTGTGTAGTTTGAGTCCTGGACCTGGCAGCTAACGAAACATGCTGGGTACGTATGTGTGCATGCCCAAAATCTCAAAAGGAGGATGAAATGAAGAAGAAGGGATTGTGGCCTGACCATGCCCCATTAAGGGTACTTTCTCACTTTCCTTGTCTATCTTTCTCCAGTGAGTGCATGAACATTCTAGCACAAATAATAAATACATAAGTAGTAGTCTAAGTCCTTCTAAACTATATTAGCTTGCCTGCTCTTGAACATTATATAAACGGAATCTAAGAGTGTGCACTATTTTGTATCTTGCTTCTTTTACTCAGTTATTTTTTTGCAATTTACCATGTTGTTTCATGTACAATTGACTTTTTAAAGAATATTATTTAGTATTTCACTGTGTTAATATATTAAAATATTATTTTCCCCATTCTCCTGTCGATGGACACCAAGGCCATTTTAGGATGTACTGAATTAGGTGCTATGAACATTTACAAACATCCTTTTTTTTTTTTTTTAAAGATATATGGTTTTATTCTCTTCTGTAAACACCTAGAAGTAGAATTGTTTACTTATAAGATAGATGCATGCATATCTCTTCTAGAAACTGCCAAATAATTCTCCAATAACATTTTCTACTTCGACCTGCAACATATGATAGCTAACATTTCTTCACAGTCTCATGAACATTTGTATTGTCAATAGTTTTTTATTTAAATGATTTTTAGGTGTATAATTGTATTACAGTACATTTACCTGGTGACAGATGATTCATGGCTCTTTTCTCATGTGTTTATTATCCATTTCTCTCATGAAAGTGAGTGACAGAGAGAGAAAGAGAGAGAGAGAGATACGTGGACACCCAATAGAGCCCTACATCCAGCCCTTCTAGCCAGCCAGAATTATAGGTGCAGATACCCAGCAAACAAAGATCAACTGGGGTCCCAAACCTACAATCTTCCATGTGAATCTAACACCATCTGAACAATATGTTACCAATGAACCACTGAGCCAGGCCTATTGGTTATTTTTATATCTTTTTCTGTGCAAAGTCTTTTCAAGTTCTGGTCCACATTTTAGACAGATTTCTTTATCTTACTGTATCTGTATCGTAAAAGTTATTTTTTGTATTCTGTATAAAAGTCATTTGTCAGGTATATATTGAAAATGATTCTACAGGGACCAGCAGTTGGTGTAATGGCTATGTTTCTGGATTCCCATGTAGTCGACCACAGTTCGAGTCCCAGACCCGGAGGCTTAAACTCATGCCGGGTGCGTGTGTGTGCGTGCCCAAGATCCCGAGAGGAGAATGGAGGAGAAGGGATTGCAGCGTGGCCATCCCCCCTGGGGGGTGATTTCTCGCTTTCTGTCTCTCTGTCTCTGTCTTTCTGGTGAGCGCACGCGCCCTATAGCAAAAACTTCTACAAATAAAAAGAAAAGAAAATGATTCTCCAATCTGCATTTTGTCTATTTTGTTCCTTAGTACTGTCTTTTGATGAACAGATGTTTAAATTTTAATGAAATTGAACTTAATTTTTTTTTCTTGTATGATTTAATGCTTTGTTTACTTGAATGAATCTTTCTCAATCCTATGTCTTAAAAATATTCCTCTGTATTTTCTTTTAAAAGCTTGTTAGTTTTAGTATTTACGTTTGAGTCTCTGATCTTCTTTCATAATATTTTAGAGTATGATGTGACATAGGATTGGCAGGCTGTTGGTGTAGGGGTTTTATACACATAGCTAAGATTTGATATTCGTGTCGGAATTTTTAAAATTTTTGTTTTGCAATATTTACTGGTAATATATAGAAGCACAATTGATTTCCTTTTTAAGTTTTTCTTTTTTATTTCTTTCTTCCATATGTCAGAGAGAGAGAATGAGAAAGACAGGCACACCTAACAAGGCCTTCATGCCATAATTTACTCCCAGCTTCAGTCATCCCCAGATCAATGGCATGCATGTGCCCAGTGTGCTCAGAAAGGTCTCCAGAAGAGAATCTTTCTATATGAATTAGCCTTGCAGAGTCTTGAATTACCACTGAGCCACCATTTATCCCCTACAATTGGTGTTTTAATTGACTTGTACAATGTGATATTTCCAAATTCATATAGTATTTCTAGTATATTTGTGTAGATTATTTAGGATTTTTTTTAACACAATCTAGTTTTCTGTGAATACACACAATCCTTTGTGCTTCTTTCTAGCCAATTAACGGTCTCTCTAAAGCAACCACCAGGGACCAGCAGGTGGCATGGTGGTTAAAGGAGCTGGACTCCCACATGACTGACTGTAGTTCGAGTCCTGGACCTGGTGGCTTGCTTTCTCACTTTCCCTCCCCAACCCCCTATCTCTCTCTGGTCAAAATTGAAAGGATATAATAATAAAGTTAAATAAAAACAAATCTTTTTCTTTTTCTTTTTTTTTTTAAAAAGCAAGCACTAAACTGGTTTCTGTAAACATAGATCACATTTGCTTGTTTTGGGATTTTATGTTAAATAAATCACACTTTGTATACCTCCATTCTCCTCTTGAGATCTTGGGCAGGCACACACACGCACCTGGCATGAGTTTTAAGCCACCGGGTCCGGGACACGAACCGCGGTTGACTACATGGGAGTCCAGCAACATAGCCATTACGTTAACTGCTGGTCCCACTTTGTACACACTTTTTTTTTTTT
This sequence comes from Tupaia tana, assembly GCA_026018925.1. Classification (NCBI taxonomy): domain Eukaryota; kingdom Metazoa; phylum Chordata; class Mammalia; order Scandentia; family Tupaiidae; genus Tupaia; species Tupaia tana. Next base: position 67,244,324 of record JAKSZU010000009.1, on the reverse strand, counting down.
TTTGAGAGGTTTTTGCTATAGGGCATGTGTGCTCGCCAGACATAGAGAGACAGAGAGACAGAAAGCGAGAAATCACCCCCAGGGGGGATGGCCACGCTGCAATCCCTTCTCCTCCGTACTCCTCTGGGGATCTTGGGCACGCACGCACACATGCCCAGCGTGAGTTTTAAGCCACCAGGTCTGGGATGCGAACCGCAGTCGACTACGTGGGAGTCCAGCGACATAGCCATTACGCTAACTGCTGGTCCCCTACTTTGTACACTTTTTTGACAATAATTTTTTTATATAGTTTTCATACCATGCTGACAGGTTTGGCAGTTATCTTTTTGCTATGTATAAGCTGATTAATTAGTAAAGTTTAGGTAAATATTAGTGGTATCTGTATGTAGCAAAGAAGGAGTAGTGACTATCACAGTCATGATCAGAAAGGTGGAAGATTTGTTGGAAAAACGCAAGTAAGGAGTAAAAGAAGGTACTTTGGAGTGGGTGGTCCACTTGCCAGAGGTACAAAGAGTTTATTAACATAAAACATCAGCCTTCTGAGGAAAAACAATATTTCTTTTTAGAACAATGCTGGATAATAACAATATCTACTAGATTCCCATTTAGCTATGGGAGGATAGGGATGTACATCGGCAAAGGGCAAAGAGTATACTAGAGTTATGGGCTAAGCAGACAGTGAGCTCAGGAAACAGGCTAGAATTCCTAACAGTAAATGAAAAAAAATGATAAATGTTGTATATGAATTTGTGTTTTAGCTAAGGCAGTCCACAGAAATTATTAGGGCAGAGAATTTATTGTTTAGTGTAGGGGTCAAAGTTATCTCTAATGGTCAGGTCTTATGTCAGAGTGATGTTGTCTGTAATGTGGAACTGGGGTATGTGGGTACCTCTTGGGGTTAATGTAGCTATTGTTTTCCTGGACTGCTATTATAATGAGACTAAGCCACTTGTGTACTTTGAAGACAAAGTTGGGCCTCTAGAGACATGTGGGCACACGGCTAACAAAGGTGATGTTAGCATTTGTGCCAGAGCTTGACTGACACAATTAAGGCCTTGGGACAGTTTTCAACAATCCGAATTTATTCTAGATGGGCAAAGAGAAGAGATTTGTTGCAAATAGTCTTTAAATCAGATTGTCTGATTTGGATTTATATTGTTAATATGGCTTCAGGTTGCTACCAATTAAAATAGCTTTGATTGAGGTTGGAGCTCTAACATTATTATATTGAGTCTCCCTAATTTGATCAGTTACTATGTCTCAGTTGTTGGTTTGGTTGGTGATGGGCAAGCCGGTGAAGTCTTTGGGTTGTAGGGCTTGTATTGATGGTGTATGAGTCTCAGCATTTGCTATGTTTGGTTGAAATAATGGATGGAGGGTTTGTACCTCTGCATTACAGACGAATTATAGTACTTAGACCAATAGAAATGAGAACAACAGACCAACAGTCAACAGCACTTCACAGGAGAAATGAGACCAACAGTCAATAGCACTTCGCAGGCCTTTTTTTCTTTGAGGATGTAGAGGTTTAGACTCATTAAGGGTTTCATGGGCAAATGCTTGGTCTATGGGGAAATTTATAATTAATAGGTAAGTAGAAAGTATATGCCCTTAATCTGGCCTCTAGTCTTTATGGGATGGGTACAGGATTAAATATTTACAGGTAGGTGGAGGCGTTAAAAGGCTGCTTACATAATGAGTCTTTAAATACATGGAAATGAGACATATTTCTCCTTTAAACATAAGAAAGGGCAATGTGAATATTTTTGTTTTTTTTTAAGTTTGTGTAAAATATGAGTCAGCAAAGAAGCATTGAATTAAGAGATATTAAGGCCTGGGACAAGATAAAGACTTATTTAGAGATTCATTTTCTGAACTAAAATTTGAAAATGAATTGTTCAAAGGGAACAATATATCTTTCAATTAAACTGGCTATATGGGGTATATCAAGGACAGGGAAGTTCTGTTAAATGTCTTTTCTAAGAAGTCAGAATTGTGTATCCTGAGAAGTCAAATGTGTGCCTTGGTTACTGTCAGTAGTGTCTCTAACTCCTAAGGGACTAACAAGTGTCCCAGAAAGACTATCTTGTGGATTTATAATATGTAGAGACATGTTATTTAGATTTGGATTTCAGGTATCTGTGAGGAAAGAAATTCCAAGTATTTTACCCTAATGGGAAAACTTTCAGGCATTAACTCAATAGTTATTTTGTTTTTTTGTTTTTTGCTTTATTTATTTTTTTAGAGTTCTTTTTTTTTTTTTTTTTTTTTTTTTTTGCTATAGGGTGTATGTGCTGGCCAGGAAAACAGAGAGAGACAGAGAGACAGAAAGTGAGAAATCACTTCCCAGGGAGGATGGCCACACCATAATCCTTTCTCCTCCATTCTCCTCTCAGGATCTTGGGCACGCACGCACATGTGCCTGGCGTGAGTTTAAGCCACGGGGTCCAGGACTTGAACTGCGGTCAGCTACGTGGGAGTTCAGCGACATAGCCATTATGCTAACTGCTGGTCCCACAATGACTCAATAGCTTATAACAAATTTGAAAGTGGGGCCATTGGTTGCCAGGTGCTAAGGTGACTGTCTGAAGTTTGGTTGTGTTAACCCTTGGTTCCATTCTTTATCAGGAACATCCTGTGTAAGGAACAGAAAACAGAAATATTCCACTAAGTTCCATCATTTCTACTAGTGGCAATGCTATTGGCAGAGTCTATGAGAAACCACTGTTGTTGATTTAGTTAATCCCAAAGGGGTCCCCAAATAGCCAGAAATATGGGAGAAGGATGACTTCTATTAACAGCATGGCATCTGGCATGAGACTGAAGAAAGTGGAGATTGTTCTATTCCCTCCTGCAAGAGTCATATTTCAGAGGGCCCAGGTTAGTCTCTATCCCGTACTAACGAGGTCTCAGCTGTGCCGAGCTTGTAGGGTGCTGTTTTCAGGACCAAGAATAATGGGCAGCTGACTATGGAAGGTTCGGTGTTTTTGAGAACCTCTTTTTCCTAAAGAGTCCAATACGTAGCCAACAATTTTTGTATCAATGATATATAACATAGGGCTGAAAGGGAAACTTTCTTTTTTTTTTTTTTTTTTTTTTGGAGTGGTTTTCGCTACAGGGCGCGTGCGCTCGCCAGACAGACAGAGAGAGACAGAAAGACAGAAAGCGAGAAATCACCCCCCAGGGGGGATGGTCACGCCGCAATCCCTTCTCCTCCATTCTCCTCTCGGGATCTTGGGCACGCACGCACACGCGCCCGGCGTGAGTTTAAGCCACCGGGTCCAGGACGCGAACCGCGGTGGACTATGTGGGAGTCCAGCGACATAGCCATTACGCTAACTGCTGGTTCCTGGGAAAGTTTCTTGTATCAGAAGCATTGGGCAACTTTTGGTCATTGTAAGTGGTCCAGAGATCTCAGGAGGCACAGGAAGTTGTCAAAACCTCTACAGTAAAAAGAACTTTGAGAACGTTAACAAGAGTAACTGTTAATTTTAATTTGGACAGATTTTAGAATTATTTTTTGAGAAAGGAGCCAATAAAGATGAACAGATTTATAAATTGCAGCATCAGCGATATTAAGTCAAATTTGTAAATGAGGAACATGTTGCCACTAGAACTCAAAAAGTCTAGAGTATGTGGATTTATATATCATTAATGAGTGTTTCAAACAAATTTTCTTGGAGGGAGATGTCATTAATACAATGGCATAGCTGTGCTTCTGGAGAAAAGTGGGTAAAAAGAATTTTGTGCAATGGGAAAATTATGAGGTATCTCATGGGTAGCTACAAAAGGTATATTTTGCCCTTTCAAAGGTGAAGACAAATTGTATATGAAAGGTTTTGAAATAGGCACTGAATAATCTGTACTAACCATGTCAATAATAGCAAAATATTTACTGGCTGCTGATTGGATTGAGTCAGCAATTTTAATAATATTGGGTAGGGACCAGCAGATGACATAGTGGCTATGTTTCTGGACTCCCACCTAGTCGACAGTGGTTCAAGTCCTGGACCCAGCAGCTTGAAATTCATACCAGGCACGTGTGCATGAGTGCCCAAAATTCCAAGAGGAGAATGGAGAAAGGACTATGACATGGCCATCCCCCCAGGGAGTTGGTGTCTTACTTTCTGTCTCTGTTTTTCTCTGTCTCTGATGAGCACAGACACCTAATAGAAAAAAAAATCAAAATAGAAATTTAAAAAGTAATAATATTGGGTATTGGTTATGAGGATTAATGAATAGATCCACAGCATTAAGATTGTAGTGATTCATCATAAGGTACCATTTGTCTTTTCCAGATTTAAAAACTGGAAAAATTGGGCTGTTAAATGGAGAAGTAATAGAGAAATAATCACTACTTTATTTATTAGGTTTTATATAATAAGTGTTAATTCTTGAAGGCCCTACTTTAAATTATATTGAGCTGTATTATCTACTCTCACTAAAGATTCATAAGGTCTAGTTTTATTAAGACAATCTAGAAGTGCCAAAAACTTAATGGAATTTCAATTTATTACTCATTATGTTAGCATTGTCCTATTTCCTCAACTTTATTGAGATATATTTTACAAATAAGAATTGTATATTTTTGTAAATATATTGAATAGTGTATATGTTAGATTTGATATATGTATGTATTGTGTAATAATTGCCACAGTTGAGCTAATTAACTTATCAATAGATTCACAGTTACTTTTTATTATTTGTTTGCTGAGAATATTTCAGATCTACTCTCTTAGCACATTTCAGGTCTAAAATATAGTATGATTGGAACCAGCAGTTAGCATAATGGCTATGTTGCTGGACTCCCATGTAGTGACCACGGTTCGAGTCCCGGACCCAGTGGCTTAAACTCACGCTGGGCACGTGTGCATGCATACCCAAGATCCCAAGAGGAGAATGGAGAAGAGATTGTAGCATGGCCATCCCCCCTGGGGGGTGATTTCTCGCTTTCTGTCTCTCTGTCTTTCTGGCAAGTGCACGTGCCCTATAGGGAAAAAACCTCTAAATATATAAATAAATAAAAAATGCAGTATGATTAACTATTGTCATGCAAACATTAGATACCCAGACCTTATTCAATTTGTATAACTGATACTTTGTATCCTTTAACCAACATCTCCCCATTTCTCCCATTCCTTAGGCCCTGGCAATCACTGTTAAACTCTTCGCTTCAATGAGGCAAACTTTTTTGTATCCCACACATAAGTGGGATAATGCAGTATTTTCCTTACAGTACCTGACTTATTTCACTTAGCGTCATGTCCTTCAGGTTCATCTATGTTGTCACAGATAACAGGATTTCCTCCTGTTTTAACTCTGAATAGTATCCATTCAGGTATTCTATGTCTTTTAATTAGAAAATGTAATGCATTTATACTTGAAATAATTATTCATAGGTAAGAGCTTACTATTGCCATTTTGTCCATTTTTTTTCTGTTTTATAGTTATTTTGTTTTTTTCTCTCTTGCAATCTTTTGTGATTTGATGACTTTTGAGGTGATTTGTGACCCCTTTCTATTTTTATTTTATGTATCTACTACAGAGTTTTCCTTTGTGGTTACTATGATGCTTATACAAAATATTTTATTGTTTTAATAGTCTATGTTAAGACAATAACAATTCGACCATATGCAAGAACTCTAAACTTCTGCTCTCATTTTATGTTATTAATGTAACAATTTACATGTTTAATATATGTATATCCATGGACAAATTTTTGCAGTTGTAATTACTTTTAACTTTTGTATTAGAGTTTAAATTGATTTATGCATTAGTATTAGACTATTCAAGAAATTCTAAAAAGAGATTTTCAAGTTGAAATGAAAGAACACTAACAACATGAAAATATAAACTATAAAACACACTGTAAGGATAAGAATATAGCCAAATTTGGGGCTGGCAGGTGGCGTGATGGTTAGGGGTACTGAACTCCCACATGGCTGACCGAGGTTCGAGTCCTGAACTCGGCAGCTTGCTTTCTCACTCTCCCCGTTCTCTCTCTTTATCTCTCTCTATCTCTCACTCTCACTCTGTCCCTCTCTAGTCAAATTAAAATAAATAAATAAATAATAAATAAAGTGCAATAAAATAATTATTTTTTTAAAAAAGAATATAGCCAAATTTAGAATACTCATTGTGTTAGAACATCTATGTCCATCATGGAATGTTTTAGGATAATGTGTTCTGCTAAGGAGCCATTCGTGTTCAAGATTGTGAACCCCTGTGACTTGTTTTACTGAGAACTTGAGCAGCGTTTGCTGCTAATGAGCCCAACTGCAGCCCAGCAGCAGCAGCAGCTGCTCTCCTTCAGCATTTCCATCACCCTAATTCTGTTTGCTTTCACAGTCTTCAGGTACGTGATCCTCCCTGTCTCCAGGAGCCACAGAAATGCTGTTGCTATGGTTCTTCTGACCAGAGGATTCAGCCCAGCAATCTTGGCAGTACCTGGGTTCTTGAACCATAGCCATTCTCCCTCTTCCGTTCTTGTGCTTGTCTGAGCTGGTCCTGCCACCCGGAGGCACAAGATTGCTGGATTCCTAGTGCAGCAACCATAACAATCTTTCGGTGATTGACTCACTATCCTGCTCTGGCCTCCCTACCCAGAGCCACCTGAGCTGCTCCTGCCATGATTACCAAAACCAGAGTCCCACCCCAATGGACTTCACATTTTCCAGGTGCATAAGCTACCACTTTTCCTCTCTGGGGCCACACTAAGGACAAAGCACAGCTACAATATATGGGCTTGCAAGCAGCCCTGAAGATTCCCACGGCAGGCTCTTATCTCACTTTTATGTACATCCAAGGTTGACTCTAGCTTCTAGGCCACTGCACAATGCCAGCCCTGGCTCCTACAGCTATATGTAAATAAGCGGCTGACCCCAGCTCCTGCCACCGTCACTGTTCTTTCACCTATAGCTGATCTCTAGTGGTACTGGCCCTGGACCCTAGCCACTGAGCACAGAGACACAACTGAGGGCCCAGGAAGCCCTTGCAGCCTTTGTGGGCCTCTGACAGCTCTTGCTATCCAAGAAACCCATAGGTGCCCAAACAAAAAATGTTCCAGATTTCAGTTGTCCAAGCTGATGAGAGTCAACATCCTCCCAAAGCTAGACTCACTACATACTCACCACTTTGTGCCCTGCACCATTAAATTTTAAACCACAGCACATCCCAGTATGCTTCCCTATGTCCCCTCTGGAAGTGAAGGTCATTACTTACCAAAACTAACTTATAAATTCTGTAATAGGTAATTGTGTCTTCAAATGTGCAGACAGTATCACATAATACAAGAATAATGAAAAATCAAGGAAACATGACACTATGAAAAGAACACAACAAACTTCCACACAACAATTCCTTCTGCATTTTCCTCTTGAGATTTTTGGGGATACACACACATGTGCCAGGTGTGTTTTCCAGCTGCCAGTTCCAGGACTCAAACCATGGAGTTGGCCATGTGGGATCCAGCACCTTAACTTGTCCTTTGGTACCAGAGCCAAAATACATTGCTGTAATGATCATGTGAATATACATGTGCTATCATAAGCAATTGAAGAAATTCAAATAAATCAAAACTGTTTTACTGACTCAGTCTGTTTTGTGCTGCTATAATAGAGTGCCACAGATTGGGTAATTGTGACAATGAAAATTTTATTTTTTTGTGGTTCTGGAGGCTGGAAATCCAAGATTGAGGGCAGGTATGTGGTGAGGATCATCTTGCTGCATCATCCTATGGTGAGAAAGCAAAGAGAGAGAGAGAGGAAGAGTAAAATGTTTTTGAATTCCCCCTTTTATAACAAATTCACTCTTGCAATGACGAACCCACTCCCACCATAATAGCATTAATCCATTAACTCTACCTTCCTGGCCAGATTACTTCTCATTAGGCCCCACCTCTCAACACTGCTGCATTTAGAATTATGTTTTCAACACATGCTCTCTGGGAGACGCATTTAAACTATGAAATTAACATAATAATAATAAGAAAACAATGGGAGTATAGTGAGGTATAATCCTTTTTAAAAAGATAGTGGGATTATTAGTTGCATTTTCATAAAGATATTTGGCAATGCATATCAAGAGCCTTAAGCAGTTCATAATTAGACTTTTGAATACATGCCAAAATTTAGAAAGCAATAAGAGTTTGTTTTTTATACCTCAGTAAGAACATGCCCTATAAACTATAATAGTGTACGTTTAACCCATTCAAGATCTGAATTCGCTAAAACACCTAATGAATTAAAACCACAAAAGTTGGACAGTCATGTTAGGAAAGAAGAGATCCCATAGCAGTTTTAATATTTAGTATAAGAATGGGAGAAAAATTCATGCTATTGTGGGCAAGGAGCTAAACTTTTTATCCAACATTTTAATATGAAAACTTTCAAAAACACAGCCAACTTGAGAATATTTTACAGTTAACACCCATATATACAGCATTTGGATTCTACAATTAACAACTTACTATACATGCTTTATTCTGTATCTATCCACCTGTCAATTCCTCTAAATATCCATCAATCAGATTTTTTTCATGTTATTCAGAGTAAATTGCAGACATAAGGACACTTGTCACCAAATACTTCAGCATACATAATAGAATTCAATATTAGACAAAATTTCAACACATTTTTAAAGGCTGACTGTGGGCTAATATGACCGTTTAGTATTTCTGGAAACTCCAAAAGTAAAGATGGAGGTCTTCACCTACCCACTGAATTTTTTTCTCAAAGACGTTCACCAAGTGCTCATGAGAAATATTGAGGGTCAGGCAAGAGATTTTAGCAAGATCATCTCTAAGATGCAGGAGCTTAGAATTATTTAGAGTTTGAATTCTGGGCAGAGGAACTCAGGTAAATCTCACAGAAGTTCTAATATTTACACTGATTACCAGGTAGAGTCCATTTATCCCTAAGTGAACATCGGAAGAGCTAAGGTAAACCTTTTGCACCAAATTACAGGTGCACAGAGCCTTTTGTTTAAAGGCAGGGAAGAAAACTTCCCTGAAACTCCATGTACTAAAACACCATGCACATCTTGAACCTTCCACTAAGTACAAAATAGTGATATCTGAGATTTGTAGAAGGGAAACTGAGAAATCCACCAGTGAAACACACATCTATGAATTGTGCTTGAGAACATTAACTTGACTGCCTTTTTTTTTTAGTCTCTCTACTAAATGTCACTCTCCAGTCAAAATGGCTCATTAAGCGTCTCAGTTTTCTTTAAGAATTTAGCGCCCTTGAAGAGGGTCCAAAACAGAGGACAGAACTCTAACTGCTTTTTCCTATTTTCCGAAATCCTTTTGGGCCTGGAGGGAGTCACACCCACAAACATTAACAGACCATTTTGACCCATTGATAAAAGGATTCTTCCTACTTCTGTCCCTAGCATACTATCTCTGTGATGTGTATTAAGCCTCCTTATCTTGGTTAAAGTACATTCTTGTCTGATTTCTGCAACCTTCCTTTTCTAATCACCAACCTAAAAACTGTAAAACCCACCTATACTGTGTAAACCCCACCTCCACATGTCCCACTTTTTTGTGCTAGAGGAATGAAAAAACTCTTCAGTAAATTCCAAACTTTGCCTCTTGTCAAAATCAAATAAGAGGAACCCCTGTACCTAGTCACCCTGAGAAAAAGCATATTTTGCCTCCTCTCTGGGCCCAGGTCACTCATATTCTGCTTAAAACTAAACCACATTAATTATTATTTTTGCAGAGTTGGTTATTTCCATTGACATGCTGAAGGACATAGGAGAAAAGCTTTGAGAAAATTTTCTGGTATTCAGAGCCTTTGTCCTGGTGAAGGGAAGATTTTTGTCTGATCCTTGAGTCTGGTGAAGCTTGTGGTGGAATGAGTTTAAATAAAGCAATGACAAGCAGTAGTCTCAAATCAACTGCACAGTATGTCTCAACCTTCCACAACAATGCCTTGAAAGAAGGTTTACGCCTCTTCCTGGGCATAAATATTGTTTACTTTAAAACTCTACGGTTCTTTTGCATAATATGTCTGTCCCTGCTTGGTTTCTTATTATGTTGCTAAATAGAAATTCCTGAGACTGGGTGATTTATACAGAACAGAGATTTATTGATTTGGCTCACAATCCTGATGGCTTAAAAATCCAATGGTGTAAGGTTGGCATCTGGCCAGCCTTTGGTGCTACATCCCAACATGGCTAAGAGAAACAGACAGATCTGTGGGCACATGCAAAAAGAGAAGAAACAGAATTCCCACTTTCTCTGTTCATTCCTTCCACATGCGTGGCCGATCAAATGTTGTTCTACTATTTGGCCCCTACCTCTTAAAGATCTCACCATCTGGGACCAGCAGTTAGCATAATGGCTATGTCGCTGGATTCCCATGTAGTCGACAGCGGTTTGAGTCTCGGACCAGGTGGCTTAAACTCACGCCAGGCATGTGTGCGTGCATGCCCAAGATCCTGAGAGGAGAATGGAGGAGAAGGGATTGGGGCATGGCCATCACCCCTAGGGGGTGATTTCTCAATTTCTCACTTTCTGTCTCTCTGTCTCTCTCTGTCTTTCTGGGGAGCACACATGCCTTATAGCAAAAATCTCTAAAAAAAAAAAAAAAAAAAAAAAAAAGATCTCACCATCTCTCTATTACACCAGGGATCAAACTTCCAAAACATAAAACCTTTGTGGGACACATCACTGTCCAAATCATTCCAGTGAAGAAGTTTTTCAACAGGCTAATGAGCTAAAAGTAAATGGCAGAGAAAAGAAGCAGTGAACTTAAGACAGATAAATAGGAATTTCCAAAGTGAAACACAAAAAAATAAAGAGGTAAAAGAAAATGAAATAGACATCTATGATCTCTGGACCACCACCAAATATTTCTTTTGAGGGGGTGGGTGGTCTGCCATAGGGCATGTGAGCTCACTGGAGAGGGACAAAGAAAGTGAGAAATCACCCCTTAGAGGAGATAGCCAAACCACAATCCCTTCTCCATTGCATGCATACACATGCACCCAGAGTGATTCTTTCTTTTTTCCTTACTTTTTTTTAGAGGTTTTTGCCTTAGGGCACATGCACTTGCTGGAGAGAGAGAGAGAGAGAGAGAGAGAGAAAGAGAGAGAGAGAATAAGAGAGAGAGAAACACAGACAGTGAGAGAGAAAGTGAGAAAGTATGAAATCACTAACCAGAGGAGATGGCCATGCTGCAATCCTTTTTCTTCCATTCTCCTCCTGGGATCCGGGCACACATGCACACACACTCTGCCTGATTTCAAGTTACTGGGTCTGGGACTTGAACTGTGGTTGGCCATGTGGAAGTTCAGCAATGTAACCCCTGTGCCATCTGCTGGCTCCACACCTGGAGTGATTTGCAAGCCACCAAGTCCAGAACTTGAACCACAGTCAACCATGTGAGAGTACAACGCCTTAACCACCATGGCACCTGCTGGCCCAAATCTTTTTTATTTTTTTTGCTAGAGAGCACACTTGCTCACGAAACACTGAGAGAGGGGGAGAGAAGAAAGCACCTCCCATGGGAAATGTTCCCCTTCATTTCTTCCTCCTTTCAGTATTTTGGGCACTTATGTATGTGCCCATTGTGTGTCTGTAACTATCGGGTGTAGTACTCTAATGTGTAGTTAGCCATCTCATTGTTTTAACCACCAGGCCAGAGAGCCAACTCCAACATCAAATATTCTAACACATAAATAGTTGAAGTTTGAAAAGAGAAAAGATAGAGATAGATAAATAGAGAGAGAGAAGGGGGTGGGAGCAAAAGAAATATTTAAAGTGATATTGCACGATTTTGTAAAATCAAAGGAAACAATTCAGAGAACCATGAAGCTTCTTTAAAAACCCTATCCAGAATAAATTTCAAAATCCCCATAATAAGAAAAATATACTCACATTTCTGAAAACTAAATATATAAATAAAACTATGAAAAGAACCAGAGGTTAGGGGGGAAATACATTACAGAAGGGGAATAAGGCTATTATTAATGGTACTTTCTCTTTAGAAACAATGAAGGTCAAAAGAAAATAACACATTTTTACAGTGCTAAAATGAATATCTTTTTTAAAAGTTTATTTATTCCTTCCATGAGCAAGACACACACACACACTCACACACACACAGAGAGAGAGAGAGAGAGAGAGAGAGAGAAGAGGGAGAAAGGGAGAGAAGGAGAAATAGTACCTTAACAGTGGCCCAACACCATAATCCACCTCCAATGTTCAGCCAGCCTAGGATCAGAGGCAAATATATGCCTAGAATACTCAAGGAAGTCTCCAGACTTGAACAAGAAACTTCCCATATGGAACTGCCTACCAGTGTGTAACATTTTACCTCTGCACCTTCATCTGGTGCCCCAAAATAAGCATCTTTAAAGTTTTGTCAAGAAAAAAAACTTCTACTTAGAATTCTATAATGACCTTCGAAGAATGAAGGTGAAAAGTTATTCTGAGAGAGAAAAAGAGAAAAGAATTTGTCTCCAGCAGGCCTGTATTGAAGAAGGGGTAAAGTAAGCTATTTAGAACAAAAAGAAAGAATATTAAACAGAATTCTGGGACTCCAAGAAGAAATGAAGAGAATCAGAAAGTGCAAATATGTAAATAAATAGAACGGTACTTTAAAAGTAATTCATACACACTGTCGAGCCAAAAAGAACACCTATAAAGCAAAAGCTGTAAGGAAAAGGGGACTTTATTGCTCTCAGAAAGCTAGCTTCAAGGGTCAGACCCTGGGGCATGCCAACAGCATGGCCAGATGGAAACAACAAACATGTCCACTGACCCTGAAAAGACTAGAGTCTTTCATGCTAGTAAAAGAGTTACAATATGTGTAAGTTGCTTGGAAAGAATTTACATTGCACAAAGATAACAAAGGAAGGTCTTATAGAGACTGGAGAAAGCACAGGATTGAATGAAATTCCATTATCAGAAGCTATCTTATTGTCAGTAATGGCAGTTTGTGCAGCAGGATGTGCCATCAGCCTAAAGGAAACAGCAAACCTGGAATTATCTTGAGAAAGAATGTCTCATGACAGCCATGTAGTCAAACGGGTAAGCAGGCTGCTCAATCACACTTGTCTTCTTAATTTTCTAGCCCTTATTGTGTACATGTTTTTTAGAGCAGTCTCTTTTCTGGATAAAGTTTATTTTCACAACACGCATGTTTATTTGTCTACATACATACAAGGATATTTAAATCTTTTCAATTCAATAAAAAATATTGACTGAATTAAAATGATCACAATGAGGTATGGAGTTAGAGCATATTTAGAAGTTAAAATACATGACTCAAGAACAAAAAGAGAAAAAAGGTCATTGTGAAGTAGTACAATATTTTTATAAATAGGCTGTAGTAAGATAAACATATATGTTGTAAATCTGAAGCAACAACTTAAAAATGACAAAAATAGCCGTAACTAAAAATTTAATGGAAGAGCTTCCATGGAACACTGAAAAAAAAAAAAAAAAACAATTTACTAAATAAAAGCCATAAAAATAGGAAAGAGATACAAAGGCCAAATGAGATAAAGAGAAATCAAATGCCAATATTTTAGATCTAAACTCAAACATATTGGTAATTATATTAAATATAAATTAGGTAAACATTCACAATTTAAAAGGGATATATTATCAGAATGAATAAAACAGAAGCAACATGAAATTATATTGTTTACAAGAAACATAGTCTAAAGGTAAAAAATGAGAGTTTGAAAATAAAGGGGTAGAAAAGAGAAGTACCACAAATAGGCTAAGAATAAGAAATCTGATCTGCTATATTAATATTTTAAAAAGTAAATTAAAAAAAGAAAATTACCACAGGGATATTTCATAATGATAAAATGTCAATACTTGAAGAAGGCACATTTAAATATCACATTTTTTCATTTCCTTTGGCTACATGCCCAGAAGAGGGATTGCTGGGTGATATGATAATTCTATTTTCAATGACGTTAGGAACCTCCATACTGTTTTCCATAGTGGGTGCACCAATCTGCATTCCCATTACAATGTATGTTAATTTGCTTCAGTATTTTACTATCTATGTGTATTCCACACCATCATGTTGTACATACAGTAATCCTCTTTCTTCTATGGAAGATATGTTCCAAGACTCCTAGTGGATGCCTGAAACCTCAGTACTGAACTCTGTCTATACAGTGTTTTCTCCCATATATACCTAAGTACGTTGAAGTTTGATTTTAATAGATCAGTTAGGCACAGTAAGAGATTAACTACAATACCTAATAATAAAATTCAACAATTATAACAATATGTTCAATAAAAATTACATGAAGGTGATTTCTCTTTTTTCTCTCAAACTATTTTATTGAACTATAGTCATTTTTTTTATGATGATGGGAGACAAAGCCTACATGATGAGATAAAGTGAAGTGAATGACATAGGCATTGTGACACAGTGTTTAAAACTTATGAGTTGTTTATTTCTAGAATATTTATTTAACATTTTTTGGAGTGTAATTGACCAGGAATAACTAAAACCATAGAAAGCAAACTGCAAATAAGGAGAATGTCTTATTGTATACACAATACTGTATGCCTTAAGTATACACAATAAAATACATTAAAATAAGTAAACATATACATGCTTAATAAAAATTCTCTTTAATACATACTTCAAAAATTAAAGAGCTATGGGGCCAGCAGATGGAGTACTGGTTAAGGAGGTTGGATCCCACATGGCCAATTGTACTCTTCAAGTCCCAGACCTGGTGGCTTGAAAAATGCTGGGTGTCTGTGTGTGTGTGATGCCCAAAATTCCAAGAGAAAAATGGAGAAGTGATTACATGTGGCCATCCTCTTTGGGGAGTGATTTCTCACCTTCCTTCTCTTTCTCTCAGTCTCTCTATGGTAAGCACATGTGACCTATAGCAAACTATATTAAAAATAATTGATAGAATTAAAGAGAGAAAAACATAGACAAAAATTATATTTGGATATTTGAGTCCTTTCTCAGTATTTAATAGAAATAGACAAAGACTTCAGTATGTAGATTTGATTGACACTATCAACCTTCTTGATATAATAACATTTGAAAAGCATTACACTCAATAATTCAATAAGATATTAGGTTATGGGAAACTCATGACTTATTTTTCTATGTTTTGCTATGCAAAAATGCATCATGATTTTCCTGATGGCCTAATAGAAAGGAAGATAGAATATATACATTGATGTTCATAATTTGGAAAACAAATGTTTTATTTAATGTATATTGCTCTTTTTTTTTTTTCTTTTCTTTTTTTTTTTTTTTTTTTTTTAAGAGAGGGTATGTGCGCTCACAGGGAGACAGAGAGAAACAGAGAGAGAGAAACAGAGAGAAAGCAAGAAATCACCTTCCAGGGGGGATGACCACACCGCAATCTCTCCTCCTCCATTTTCCTCTTGGGATCTTTGGCATGCACCCTGCGTGAGTTTCAAGCCACCAGGTCTGGGACTTGAATCATGGATGACTATGTGGGAGCCAGTATAACCATATGCCATCTGCTGGTCCCAAATGCATATTATTCTTGATCTTATAGCTATTAATTCATAAAATAGCTGATAGACTCCAAACATTTTGAAGAAATTAAAAGTACTTGTGGAAATAATAATTAGTCTAATCTTAATACCTCTGATTCTCATTATATATGTCAACTACAAATGTTAAAACTGTAGGAGTTATAATCAGTTTACACTAAGGTTGGCATTTTTTTTTTTTTTTTTACTATTTCAATATCTTTTATTCATTTTCTCATACAGTGTGCTTTTTAAAATTCAGAATGTATCCTAATCCACTAGGTTTCAAATGCAAAGAATTGTTTTATGAGCCTTTAGGGCAAAAAAAAAAACACAAAACAAGCTATTGAAAATTAAAGCTTATTCAGAAACAAGAACTGATATATACTTGATACAGAATTTATTTTAAGATACTATAATGCATGAATTCTTTTCTGGAGTTACCTTTTTGTTATAAAAATATAACGCGGAGTAGTATTTGAACATTTCAGAAATTATACATTGTTTGGCTGTGAAATCTATATTTAAAAATGATAAACTGTGGGGGGGTCAGCAGATGCCCTAGTGGTACGTTGCTGGGCTCCCACATGGTCATCAGCCATTTGAGTCCCAGACTCAGCATCTTGAAACCCACATGAGGCATGTGTGAGTGCATGCCCAAGGTCCTGGGAGGAGATTAGAAGAGAAGGGATTGCAGTGTGGCCATCCCCCCCAGGGGATGATTTCTCACTTTCCCTCTCGCTGTCTCTCTCTCCCTCTCTGGCGAGCGTACACACCCTAAGACAAAACCTCTACAGAAAAAAGGTAAAATCCGTAAAAAAAATAAACTGTGAATTTAATTTAAAAACTAAGAGAACTTTTTAAAAACTTTTCCCTTTTTAAGTACATATTTTTTTAAAAAAAACTATCTGTTTATTATGTACTATTATGCAGGTCAAATAGACTTATACTGTGTATTTCTATATCAGATTCATTGGTTAAAAGAAAAAATATATCTGAATTGACTACAACACCATATAGCTAATGCAGGGAGTTATCTCATAGTGAGAATTCTCAGAAGCTTTTACCAGTATAAATCTATGCCATAGCATTATTATTTTTGCAAACACCCTTAATTTTTTTTCTATTCCTTCATTCTATGTAAGCTATCTTTTATAATGAATATATTACAATTGTCTTTTTTGTTCACTGACTATTTTAAGACAAATAAATATAATCCACAATATTTTTTCTTCTCCCAGGGAAACCTGTATTCTTCTTATTCAGTGCAATAAATGTAACAGAAATTGAAAAATGAAAATTCAATTTTTAGAACAAGGAGTTTCGTGATATTTATACCTATGAAGAGAATTCTTAGAAGCTGTCAAAAGAAACAAAATGGAAAAATAGAATAATGTGTACAATATTGTCCACCAAAGTAAATAAGCAAATTCCATTCTTCCACATTAGAGATAAACAAAACAAAGCAAATACTAGGTGTTTTGAAATAGCATTGATTTTGCTTTGTTCATGTACACAATTAATATTGCCAATGGACCCTTAATTTCTTCGTTGCAAATCCAAATATGGAAGTTAGGCTATGGTCGTATGCAATAATGGATAAGACAGTACACTTTTTTTTTTTTGGAGAATTTTTGCTATAGGGCGCTGCACTCGACAGACAGACAGAGAGAGACAGAAAGCGAGAAATCACCCCCCAGGGGGGATGGCCACACCGCAATCCTTTCTCCTCCATTCTCCTCTCGGGATCTTGGGCACGCATGCACACACGTCCGGAGTGAGTTTCAAGCCACCGGGTCCGGGACTCGAACCGCGGTCGACTACATGGGAGTCCAGCGACATAGCCATTACGCTAACTGCTGGTCCCTGTACATCTTCTCTTTCATACTTTCCTTTGTTACTGATGGCACATGCACATGTAAGAGAGAGAAAAGAAGAAAAAGAGGGATGCACCCTCTACAGGGTTTCATCTAGTGGTGATTCCCTTTCCTCAGCTCTCGACCTCCTCAGGATTTAGGGTGCTGAAGTATTTTCAGTCTGGTGTATTTTCAGGGAATCCGAACCCATAGTTGGCATGTGGCTTCTAGCACTGCAGCTCAATATTGACTATACTACCTAGTCTGTGCCTCTTTATCATACTTTCCAACAAAATAAGTCTTCCATTGGTTCTATTTAAAATAATAGTTTCTTACATTCAAATATTGGTAGCACAGAAGATAAAATCATTTAAATCATTTATAAAATTAAATGCCTCTAAATAAAAATTGTTTTGATTTACGAGTATTTTTTTCTTTTCTTTTTATTTTTTTCAGAAAGATTTTTTTGCTATAGTGTGCATGCAAGAATTATTTATGGCTTCTTTCAATAAAATTCTTTTAAACAAAACTGGTGGGACCAGCAGATGGTGTAATTGTTACGTCGCTAGACTCCCATGTAATTGACTATGGTTGGAGTCCCAGACCTGGCCACTTAAAATTTATGCCAGGTGCATGTGCATGAGAGGAAAATAGAAAAGAAGGGATTGCGGTGTGGCCATCCCCCCTGGGGGAAGGGGGTGATTTCTTGCTTTCTGTCTCTCTGTCGCTCTGGCTTACACACATGCCCTATAGCAAAAATCTTCGTCTAACAACAACAAAGAATAATATGAGGTAATGAAGCTAAGTTTATTAGACATGATGATTCTTAAACAGCAAAGTTCAGAAGAAAACAAATTAACTTACTTGAAATTAAGTACTAGTTGTAAATAATATTTCTATAGCACCATACATTCTTATGCTATGTGTTTTATGAGGCACAGAAGTCTGAGTGAAAATAACTTTTTTTTTTTAATTTCTAAACAAAGGGACATTTGCTTACTCTTCTAAAAACACCTTACAACATTACTATGCTTAGAGAAATTGGTAATTTTCATCATAGTGATTTTTATGAAAGAAATCGATATTCTCATTTCATTCACCTCTAAAGTTAGAAATAGATCATAATCTAACTTAGTCCCATAATATACATGACTTTGTAATGACCTACGTATAGGCAATTGCCCAGTTATGAAGTAAACTGACGTATTTTACCTTCTGGGTATATATGAGTGATTTGTTAGAGAAATATGTATCATGCATTGTGGTTTGATGGAATGTATTGAGCTTATTTTTTCTAATGTTTAAGGAAATGTGGAAAATTCTTACATCTATATAAACTTTCTAGTTAAGGTTCAAATGCATATATGCTATAAAAAGCCAACTGATGGGGACCAGCAGATGGCATGGTGGTTAAGGCACTGGACACTCCCCCATGGCCAATCACAGTTTGAGTCCCAGACCTGGTGGCTTGCTTTCTCTCTCTCTCTCTCTCTCTCTCTCTCTCTCTCTCTCTCTCTCTGTGTGTGTGTGTGTGTGTGGTCAAATTAAAATAAATGAATGAATAAATAAAATTAAATTTTAAAAATTATAAAAAAAGCCAATTGAATCTCATAAAATATTTGACTCAGTATGATACTTTCTTAAATGAGTTCTCACACTGGGCGCATGTGTGTGAGTGCCCAAGATCTCGCGAGGAGAATGGAGGAGAAGGGATTATGGCGTGGCCATCAACCCTGGGGAGTGATTTCTCACTTTCTGACTTTCTGTGTCTTTCTGTCTTTCTGGCGAGTGCACACCCCCCATAGCAAAAAGCCTCTCCAAAACACACACACACACACACACACACACACACACGGGAGTTCTTTTTCTTTTAATTCATCAGAAAAACTTTTAGGGTACTATCAGATCACCAAGTGTTGCTTAAAAATTGTTGACTATATACAAGGCATTGTAGAAATAGGATCTAGGGTCCTTGTCTTTGTGAAATCTGTCATTTTCTTGGGGGACAAGAACACTAGGACATATGAGACAGTTGCATCACAACAAATCCTGTGGAATTTAGAAAACAAGTAACATCCTAAACTGGGCTACTAAAGGAAGTTTCCAGGAGGAACAAAAGATTACCAGATACTTGGGAAATCTGCCAATAACAAGGACAGATATTCTAGCAAATGAGTTAAAAAGAACAAAATGCAACACACAGAAAAATGTCTAACTAATATATTAAAGGAAAGAGAATCTAGTGCAAGTATAAAATAAGACTAGGAGATTATAAAAAGAAAACATTCTGAGAACAATGAACTCCTTAAGATAATTATTTTAGGGCCAGCTCCATAGTTCAGTGGTTAAGTTCTGTGCTTTGCAAGGTGGATCCTACATGGCTGACTGAGATATGAATCCCAGCCCTGGTGACTTGAAAAACACACCAGATGTGTGTATGTGTGTGTGTGTGCCCAAAACCTCTATATGATGGAAAAATGGAGGAAAAAGGATTGTAGCATAACCACAATCCATTACTTTCTTCCCCCACCCTCTCTGATGAGCACATGTGCCCTCTGGCCATTAAACAAATAAATAAGCAAATAAATGGATTAATTAAATATTTTCATAAAATCTGTAGCAGATTTTAACTGTCCTAGAAACCAGATAAAATAGATATTATCACTAAAAGGAAAACATATGAAGATTAGCTGCTGAATCTAGGAGATCAAAACACTGCTTAATGTGATCAGCAGATAGTATAATGATTTATGTTGCTGGACTCCCACATAGTTGACCACGGTCCAAGTCCTAGACTCGGCAGCTTAAAATTGACGCCAGGCTCATGTGCATGTATACCCAAAATACCGAGAGGATAATGGAGGAGAAGGAATTGTGATGTGGCCATACCTCCTGGGGAGTGATTTCTGTCTTTTCTTCTCTCTTTTCTTTCTCTGTCTCTCTGATAAGCACACGCACCCTATAGCAAAATTCTTTTAAAAAATTATTTAATTTTATTTATTCGGTCATTTATTTTAATTCAATCAGAGAGAAACACACACACACACAGAGAGAGAGAGAGAGAGAGAGAGAGAGAGAGAGAGAGAGAGAGAGGAAAAGTGAGAAAGCAGGCTGCCAGGTCCAGGACTCAAACCGGGGTTGACCAGGTGGGAGTGTTCAGTGCCTTAACCACCACACCACCTGCTGGTCCCCAGCAGAATTCTTTGAAAAAAAAAAACAGACAAACAACAACAACGAAAACAAAAACATCACTTAATAAACTTTCCAGAAAGATAGAAGAACCATAACCATGGTGAAAGTAAGCCCAAATCAAGATTTTGGTCAGGGTTGTGATTTCAGTTGAGGCTCTGGGTCCTCTATGAAGCTCACTCTTTGGAAAATTTCAGTTTCTTGTGCTTGTTTAGCTGAAGTCACTTTTTTCTTGTCTGCCAGCCAGAGACCACTCTCAACTTTCAGAGACCACCCTCAGCCTTGACATTAAGCCCTAACCTTAAAGCTTTCAACTTTTGAGACCAGCAGTTAGCATAATGGCTATGTCGCTGGACTCCCATGTAGTCGACCACAGTTCGGACCTGGTGGCTTAAACTCACCGCGGCGTGCCCATCCTCCCTGGGGGGTGATTTCTCGCTTTCTGTCTCCCTGTCTCTCTCTGTCTGTCTGGCGAGCGCATGCGCCCTATAGCAAAAACCTCTCCATGTTATATATTTTCCTGTTCATACATCAGTAATTTTTACCCACCTAATATCCCATTTTCTAAGTAAATGAGTTTTTCAAGATATCAATACAGGGGTAGTGTTTTGTTTTGTTTTGTTTTGGAGAGGTTTTTGGTATAGGGCACGTGTACTTGCCAAAAGGACAGAGAGACAGAAAGCGAGAAATCACCCCCCCGGGCGGGATGGCCACGCCACAATCCCTTCTCCTCCATTCTCCTCTAGGGATCTTGGGCACGCACGCACACATGCCTGGCATGAGTTTTAAGCCACAGGGTCTGGGACTTGAACCTCGGTCAACTACGTAAGAGTCTATAGCTATTACGCCAACTGTTGGTCCCTAGAGGGGTAGTTTTAATCAGTTAATATTTCCTAACTGGTAAACTAAATAATTGGGGTCTTCTACCTCATATTATGCCTGAACTATGTCCAGTGGGGAACATATCATAGAAGACAAGTCTGTCTCCATAAAAATGTAATTATTACATTATGAAAGTAAATTTAAGCAAAGGAATTCTCATTTTTCCTTACATTATATTTTATATTAACTTCTTTGTATGTTTTTTCTTAATAGGACCATACATGAAAATCCCTATCACCCTTTTACTCTACATTATTCCCAGTTTTCAGCTATCTCCCACACTGAACATTTGTAATCAATATATTTTTTCAATGTTCGCAAGAAAGTGCACGCACTCACCAAAGAGACAGAGAGAGAAAGTGAGATAGAATTCTCTGTGGGGAGTGGCAACTCTGCAATCCCTTCTCCCCCATTTTTCCTTTTGGAATTTTGGGCATGCAAGCATGTATATTTGGTATGTTTTTCAAGTTGCCAGGTCTGGTTCTCAAACCTCTCAGTCAGCCATGTAGGATTTAGCCACCTTAACCCCCACACCAGCACCTGGCCCAATTTTGTAAATAATCTTGACGTCTTTGGATTTGTTTCTGAGAAAGCGTTGTTCCAATATCTTACAGGTAGGAGAAAATACTACCTACCCAGTCTCTATTATTTTCCTTTTTCCTTGACAAAAGATCTCAAAACTTTTTCCAGCTAAGTGTGGATATATGACTAAATTGTGGCCAGTGATGTGTAAGCAACATTACTTGGGCTTTGGGAAGGATTTTAAAGGGAAAGACTGTACTGGAAGGTATACTAAGCTTGCTATTCTTTTTCTTCTTTTTCCCCCTAAAGTGCCATCTATGTTCAAGGGATAAACTTGAAGATGCAAGGCAATGCCAGGAGGCTAAATTTAAAAAGGTATAGATATGCAAGCTGTGTGATCATTGTGGAACTTACACACTAGACCTACTCTACCCAGCTCCTGATTTCTTTTCTGTTTAAAAGATATAATCTTATATTTGCAGCTATTTTTATTTTCAGTGTTTTGTTAATACAGCTGAGCACCAAATGGATTTCAAATAAGTCATATAATGCAATTTATGTAAAAGTTACAAGCATTTACACATTCACACGGTTTTTGTTTTGTTTTGGAGAGGTTTTTGCTATAGGGCAAGTGCACTCACCAGAAAGATAGAGAGAGACAGAGAGATAGAAAGCAAGAAATCACCCCCCAGGGGGGATGGCCACACTGCAATCCCTTCTCCTCCATTCTCCTCTCAGGATCTTGGGCACACACGCCCACATGCCCAGCATGAGTTTAAGCCACCGGGTCCGGGACTCAAACCTGGGTCGACTACATGGGAGTCCAGTGACATAGCCATTACACCAACTGCTGGTCTCTGGTTTTTTTTTTTTTTTTTTTTTTTTTTTGTCTCTTTCCTCACTAAGTCTTTTGCAAAGAGAATTACTCAAAGTAGCTTCAAAAATGTTTGTGAGGCGAGCCCATGACCTGGTAGTGAAGGCAATTGGATCTCATATGGCCAACCATGTGATCCAAGTCCTGGATCTGGTGGTTTGAAAAATATGCCAAGCATGTGTGTGTGCAAGCCAAAAATCCTACAAGGAGGGAGACATAAGAGATAGGAGAAGAGGTGGGAGATGGAAGAGAAAGGATTGTAATGTGACCATGCCCCATGGGAGGCTTCTTGTTTTCTCTCTCACTCTCTCTCTCTCTCTGGTGAACACACATGCTCTCTAGCAAATTTAAATAAAAAAGAAAAGAAAAAACTTTTGAACTTTCTCTGTAAGAACAGAATGACTGGAACACTTGATCTGCTTATAAAATTTAAACAAACAAACAAACAAACAAACTGCCCAAACTGAGAAGAGAGTTATAAAAATAAAAGAAGAAGAAGGAGAAGAAAAGTAAAAACCCTGCTCAAACTGAGGAGAGAGTTACAGACATTTAAACACAGGGAAAGTTTCTATTAGCTGTTTTATTTAAGTGAAAATAATCTATCCATTATCCAGTCTTCCCCAATTTTCTTCTTCCCTTTCTTCTATCATAATCTATGGCTTTGGCTTTTCTGGTTCCCTCTTTAGAATTCTACATCATAAATCTTCTTATATTGATACTTTATGCACTGTTGTGTTCTAATTTCCAAACTACCTGCTGTAGTGTGGACATAAAACTTTTACTGTTTCACTTACCTGTCCCAAAGAAAATTTATCTCTTGCTTGAATAAATGACCTTCAGTTTCTATCATGAATTTTAAAACAAGTAGACATTTCTTTCAGGCTCTCCAGAGTGAATGGCTAATCTTTCGTATCTTGGCCTTCCCTCTATACAGCATTTATATTAACTTCTTTTGGAACCATTCCTTTATATTTGGTCAAATAACAGATTTATTTTTCCTTTCTAAGTTATTCTTCTGAGGTTCCCTACCCTTTTTGTATATTCACTTTTTTGTAATTACCTGACCGTGGTATTTTTATTTGAATAGCATCAGCTTTGAAATCATCAGAATTTTCTGGAGAGCAAAATTGGAATATATTATGTCTGTCTTGTTTGCCACCCATATTTCAGCTCACCTCATTGTGCTCTGCATCATCAGCATTGTAAGTAGTCTGTATTGTCAGGGTGCTGAGAGCAACACAGGAGTATTAGAAATATGGTCACAGCCCCTCCCCCCAAGGAGCCTAGAATTTGGTTGAAGACATGATGTAAGTATGCAAAATGAATAAATAATATCATTTGACTTACGGGAGATGTCACAATGAATAGCATAGGCATTAAGAACTGACTGAATTTGAAGACTTGGCATCATCCTGCAGTTGCTTCTATCCAGCTGGCTTAAGAATCTGTGTACAGGGACCAGCAGTTAGCGTAATGGCTATGTCGCTGGACTCCCACGTAGTCGACCACGTTTCGAGTCCCGGACCTGGTGGCTTAAAACTCACACTGGGCACGTGTGCGTGCGTGCCCAAGATCCCAAGAGGAGAATGGAGGAGAAGAGATTGTGGCGTGGCCATCCCCCCTGGGGGGGTGATTTCTCGCTTTCTGTCTGTCTCTCTCTGTCTGTCTGGCAAGCGCACGCGCCCTATAGCAAAAACCTCTCCAAAAAAAAAAAAGAATCTGTGTACAATTTTGCTGCCCTGTTGTCATCTACTCTGCGTACAAACACCTTCATCAATAGTGCCCTAATACTTTCCCAATACAATAGGCTTTCTCATTACTCCTTTCACCTTTAGGTGATGCCAAGTGTTTAAGATTCATCTTCTACAAGCTTCCTCCTATTAATTTAAGGTCATGTCCTTCCTTAAGATTTATAAAGCCCGGAGTAAAAGTATAAATGGAAGCCTACATCTCATATGTATAAATGTTTTAAAAGTATAAATCAAGTTAGCCAAATTTGTATAAGAATATTATTTTACACTGACAAATATACCGTTATAACATCACAAAAATCATATAAAACTATTGTGGGTCTTATTGTGTACATGTGTGTGTGGTTTTGTTGTTGTTGTATTTTGCCATAGAACATGTGTGCTCACCAGAGAGAGAGAGAGAGAAGTCACCATCTTGCCCAGGAGGATGACCGTACAGCGATCCCTTCTCCTCCATTCTTTTTTTGGGATGTTGGGCACACAAACACATGCAGCTGGTATGATTTTCAAGTCATCAGGTCTGGGACTTGAATTATGGTGAGCCATGTGGGAATTCAGTACTTTAACCACCACTCCTCCTGCTGGCCCCCAAACCAGGGTTTTTTTTTTTTTTTTTTTATGAATAAAAATTGGAAAAAGTATCAAGAAGATTTTTTTGTTTTTTGGAGAGGGCACATGCACTTGCCAGAAAGACAGAGAGAGAGAGAGAGACAGAGAGACAGAAAGCGAGAAATCACCCCCCCCTCCCCAGGGGGAATGGCCATGCCGTAATCCCTTCTCCTCCATTTTCCTCTCGGGATCCTGGGCATGCACACACATGCACCAGGCGTAAGTCCAAGCCACCAGGTCTGGGACTCGTACTGCATTCAACCACATGGGAGTTCAACAACATAACCACTAAGCTAACTGCTGGTCCCTCAAGAAGATTTTTAAAACAGCTATACTTATATTAGAACCAAATTTGGATATTATGATAATTCTTTGAGAACAATGATGTCTACCCATAAAAATGACACTACAGTCTCTAATGACAAGTAGACTTTCTAGTTTTATCCAAATCTTTATAATTCTCTCCTTTTCTATATTCTCATTTATGTCTAGCTTTCATTGCTTTGGCTAGATTCCTCTTTAACCATCTATATTTCCTATTACAAATTTAATTTTTAACTTCACAGTTTTCCCTGTGATTCTATTCCTTTTCCCACGACAGCTGTTTTAATTTCTCCCCTTGTCTTTGTCATTTTTATTTCTCTACCCCTACTAAAAATACGTGTAGAATTATAGAAGAAAAAAGTTGAGAAACTTAAATAATTTTTGTTATTTACCACCACAGTTCTTTAAAAAATGCTATTTTAACCAGATTTTTAAATAAAATCTAAATTTCCTAATAGCAGTTAGATGTCTGAGTATTTTTATCTCCAAAATGCTATCTAAAGAGTCCTCAAACAGTTATTTGCTTTTTAGGTATTTTGTAATGCAGCAGCACCTAATTAATAAAGAATTAGTATAACTTATCATATTCCATCTAATAAAAACATACATTTATGAACAAAATCATTCTTATTGATACAGAATGTTTTTGAATTTTATGATTATTAAAAGTATTGAAGTACTTTAAAGTTTTGAATATTTCAGCATCTATTTTTCACTTTGCAATATTATCTTTATTAAGATTCCTGTGTAATTTCTAATTTGTAGATTTTTTTAATCATTGCTGACTGGACATTTTAAGGACACTGAATGTAGTTGTCATTTATACAACAGATAACAAAATAATCCAATTTCCTAGTCTCCTACAAATTATCCCTTCAAAGAATATAGGCTTACTGCCCATATTTTAAATAAGCATTACCCATAGCCTAGATACCACTGTCAATTATTAATATTTTATTATTGCTTCTGGAAAAAGATTAAAGGAAAAGCAGAAACATAGCTGACAGTTTGGTTATCACATCTGGAGTAAATGAAAAGCATGGCCTGAATCCATCACAGAAGATTAGGTAAATATGAGAAAATTGCTGATGTCCTTTCACACATGTAAATTCAAACTAGTCTCAAATTGAGGTATCAAACATTGGTCAGATAACACCTATTGGGTGGTTAATAGTAAAAACTAAAAAATAGTAGCCAGAACAGGAAATATTTTATCAGTCATGAAGCTACTCTATAAGTGATTATTAGAAAAGTAAGAAAATGTCAATGTACAAACTTACGTTAACTAGGATCAAACATTTGACAACAAACTATGTTGTGAGAAGGGGAGTTAGGATGATACAAGGATGAGCACTAATGGTTAAGAAATAAAAATCCAACAATTTCAACCAAATAAATTATTCCACAGAGATAAAATTGATGTCTACTTTGGGTGAGGCAGTGACCAGTCAATTTAATATGCTTTAATCAAAGTATTAGGTGAGCACATCCTCTGGCAAAAAAAAAAAAAAAAAAAAAAAAAAAAGTCCACCTTCAACTTCAGCACTATGAGGTCATGGGCATGGGTGACTCTAGCATGTTCAGGGAAGTCTCCTGATACCAATCAGGAACCTCTCCCTGTGGGTCTGCCTCACAGAGTGCTGCATTACTATATACCACCATCCAGCTCTAACATTTAACTACTTTTAAAATTATATCTTTGTATATTGATCATTACTAAATATATATATTAGTTATATGTGTGTATATATATATGTATAATGTGATGAATATAAGTTTATACTTAGGCTCTAATTATTGTGAGAATTATTCAAAATAAAATTTTATGTGTTTATTTATCATTAAAGTAAATAAAATAAAAAAATAGAGTTTATCTCTACTTACTGTATGTGTAATAATGGAGAATGACCTATTTTCTGCCGCAAGGAAGCCACAGATATTTGTTATTACAAAGGGAAGCATCCTCTCAAACACCTCCCTAAAGTAATGGAATAAGATGTGAACAAAATAATGCATTTTTGTGGAATGTGATAATTACTAAGCATATGAAACCCATACATATAGTTAGAAGAATATGTAATATATTATTTTCATTTCCTTTTTTTTACAGTTTTATTTATTTATGTATTTATTTTCATTTCATTTTCTTCCATACGTTCAATCACATTATTATTTGTCTTACAAAATGGATATTTCAACAGGTGAACATTTCTCCCTAGTACTGTTGATAAAACTACGAAATATCTTCAACAGATAATACCACACCTCTTTGTGCCATAAATGCTTTGCCTCCTTTTCCCTCCCCCAAATGTCTTTCCTCAGACCCTCCTCTTTCACACACACTATTTCTGGTATTTACATCTATATACTGCATTTCTATATCCTTTAGTGCTATGCCAGTCAGCGGTCTTCATGGAAACACACAAACTCCAACCAATTGAGGCATAAAAACAATTTATTGGAAGATTATTCAGAAGGGCATAGAAACATCAGGGTGACTAAAGGACCTGTTGAAAGAAATGAATTAACAAAGGAGATAGGGCTGGACAATGACTGTAACCATCACCACCAACATAAATGCTCTTTATTTCATTACTATTATAATTATTTTTAATTCCTATCCTCTCAAAGTTTAATCTAACTAGCTAATTCTAGGTTGCATAATTATTTCATACGTGCAAGAGAGAACAGAAAGGAATTATCAGACACGCTCAAAATCTGCCTTCTGGTATTATCCCACAATGATGATTACTAAAAATAGGCATGGTATTTGAATGCTCAATAACCAAAAGTATGACCTATACCTAGTATCATTCATCTAACTAGCTAACAAGCCTCTATGCACACACTTTTCCCAAAATGGCACCACTAATCATGATGAAAATATTCTTAATATTCCTTTATGTCTTCAAAGAGAAATCAAAATCTCAGTTACTACATCCAGTTCCAAGTTCATGTCCTCTGAGTGATACCTCATTTCTCCTTTTGCATCAAACAGTTGAGATGTGTTCTATTATTTTACAACTTCTGGGCAGATTGCTAATTTATTTAGTTAGTTATTTACAGATTTTTGCCTTAGCTAAGGTGCATGCACTTGCTTGGGGGGGAGAGAGAAAGAGAGAGAGACAGAGACAGTGAGAGGGAAAGTGAGAAATCACCACCCCCACAGGGGAAATGTCCATGCCACAATCCCTTCTCCTTTATTCTCCTCCCAATATCTTGGGCGTGCGTGCATACTCATCCAGTGTTATTTTCAACCCAGTGAGTCTGGGACTCCAACCATGGTCAACCACGTGGGAGATCAGCAATATAAGCACTACACCAACTTCTGGCCCTCAGATTGGTAAATTTAACCATTACCAATATATGATACTTACAATAGCACAGGAAAGAAGAAAGAAAAGTTTAAAATAAAAATGTACAAAAAATTGATAGTTGTGAGCTGTTGATTAGATTATTTTCTGTTTCCCTAGAACTGGAGACAAAAATGAATACATCAGAACAAAGTTTCTTAATTAACTGATACTCTTTTTTTTTTTTTTCTTTTTTTAAAATTTGCTATAGGGCATCTGTGCTCACTGGAAAGAGAGAGAGACAGAGGGAAGGAAAGTGAGAAAGGACCCCCGGGGAGGATGACCACATTGCAATTCCCTCTTCTCTATTCTCCTCCCTGGATTCTGGGTCTGCATGCACAGGCACCCGGTGTTTTTCAAGCCACTGGGCCTAGGAGTCTAACCACACAGTTGGCCATATGGGATCCAGCTGTCTTAACCATTATGCCACTGGATGGCCTCAATTAACTGATATTCTACATTCAGAAAACTAGCAGCTGTCAAGTGCAGCCATTTTTTTTTTTATAG
Organism: Tupaia tana; assembly: GCA_026018925.1. Classification (NCBI taxonomy): domain Eukaryota; kingdom Metazoa; phylum Chordata; class Mammalia; order Scandentia; family Tupaiidae; genus Tupaia; species Tupaia tana. Next base: position 67,214,949 of record JAKSZU010000009.1, on the reverse strand, counting down.
GACTCATTATTTAAATAGAATCATTGCAAAAAGTGTGAGAAGAATCATTTTAATTTGCAATCCAAAGTTCCTTGAAGAAGGTGTTATGGCTGTAGTGAATGAACACAGAATCTTTAAGGATCGGACCTCATTTATCAAGATGCCTCCATAAGTATTAATTTCAATATCTACATACTCTTCTTTCTTCAAAAATTCCCTCACCAGAGCAAAATATATGGTAAAAAGTACATACATTTTAAAAATCCTATTACCCATTTTCATTTTTCTAGTCAAGCTATAGTCTTTATTCAGATTTGACACATTTTCTCATTATAATATCCTTTTTCTATTCTAGGATCCAATCCAGGATACCACTTTGTATTTAGCTATCATGTCCCCTTAAGTCTCCCCCTGAAATAACTCTTTACTCATTTTTTCCTCACTCTTTTCTTGTGGTTCATGATTTTGACACTTTTAAAGAGTACGGGTCAGGTATTTTGTGAAACAGGTCTCGATTTTGGTTTGTCTGACATTATCTTATGATTATAATGAGGCTATAGATATTTGGGAAGGATGCCACTGTGATGACGTGTCATTATCAGTTCATCATATCAGAACGCGTGTGATGTCGATATATTGTATTACTGGTGATGATAATATTAATTACTTGGATAAGGTTATATCTGTCTGTCTTCTTCACTGTAAGTTTCTATTTTCCTTTTGTAGCCAAATATTTATGGAGATATATTTTGAAGCTATACAAATATCCTGTTTGTCTTTAAGTACCTGCCTACTAATTTTAACATTCCTCAATGGATCTTGTCTGCAGCAATTATTACTATATATTTTCTAATGATGATTTCCTACTTTATTCATTGTTTCTACATTTCTTTTTTTTATTTTTTTTTATTTTTTTGGAGAAGTTTTTACTATAGGGCGTGTGCACTTGCCAGAAAGATGGAGAGAGACAGAGAGACAGAAAGCAAGAAATCACCGCCCCCCCCACCCCCAGGAGGGATGGCCACGCCACAATCCCTTCTCCTCCATTCTCCTCTTGGGATCTTGGGCATGCATGCACACTCACTCGACATGAGCTTAAGCCACCGGGTCCGGGACTCGAACCACGGTCATCTATGTGGGACATAGCCATTACGCTAATCACTGGTCCCTGTTGCTACATTTCTACATTTGATTGAAATTCTTCGATACGGAAAACTTGTCCTTCTCTCATATTTTACTTCTTTTATCAGTGTGGCCTAGAGATATCAAAATCATTCTCAGGATTATAATATAAAACTTTTATATTTATTTTGCTGCTCAAACTTTTATAGTTTTGGTTTTTAGGAGCTCTTTCAGGTTGGCTCATTTTTTCTTTAACACACCCCATCCTTTTTATTTGTACTTTTTGATCACTTCCTTACTATATAGCACCACAATATGCTCTAGTGTCATCTTGTATTTCCTTGCTCCGTCCCTGAAATCATTCACGTTTATGGATCATTGGTCCCCATGACCTACACGGACTCATTGGTATGGGACATCATTGCATCTAGGCCTTCTCAGTGAACAGAATTAGGAAATACATGCAAAATTACTAACCCATGTAAAATATTGGGGATAAGGAAATGATACCTCAAAAGCATGGCACTTTGACATACTGAGGAGCCTAATAAGCTGTCTTAGAATCAAGGTCCCTCAAATTTTGTCTTATCTGTCCAATCCACATCGTCAAGTGCTGAGAAGGGTTCTTTATGGAATTCCTTTCTCTGACTGAACAAAACTTTGACCAAACGTAATGCAGTTGTCTTAAATCCCTCTTTACCCCCTGCCAGGAATCTCATCAAGCAACCAGAGAAGACTAATTTTTATCACAAAAAAGGAGAACAAAAGTTTCCACACCAGGACACCCCAATTGCACAGACTTTCACCTTATTCTTTTTTTTTCTCTTTGTCTTATGTTTTTACTTTTAATCACTGTACATTTTTTTTTTTAAAGAGAGAGAGGTATTTTTTCTATAGGGCATGTATGCTTGCCAGAGAGACAGAGAGAGAGAAAATGAGAAATCAACTCCCAGGCTGATGGCCACGTCTCAACTCTTTCTCCTCCATTCTCTTCTTGGGATTTTGAGCATATATGCACATGTGCCCAGCGTGAGTTTCAAGCCTCCGGGTCCAGGACTCAAATCACAGTTGACTATATGGGAGTCCAGTGCCTTAACCACTATGCCACCTGCTGGCTCCCATCACTGTACATCTTTATAGCATGCAAAATAAACTTTCTTAGCATAAATACACTGCATCTTAGTCCAGTCAAAGCTATTCCCATACACATTATAATCAACAGGTCATTTTTAATTTTCTGTGTCTGTTAAATGTTTTGCTATTTTTTCCCTTGATTCCTTCCCACCTGTTCCCTATCCCCACCCACAGTGTCTCTAGTATCCACAGTTGTTCCCCATATTTTTATACCTTCTAATCTTTCAGTTTCTACCACAGAGTGCTGGCATTTGGTATATATTAAGTGGAGACATACAATGCCTCTCTTTCACAGTGTGGTTAGGGAAGATTCATCTATTCTTTTGAAGGATACTCCTAGAGATTACCCAAGATAGTTTATCTACATAAGACAGTCTTTGTTCCTGTGTAGTTTCATCCCTCATCTCCCCTTGTTGGTCTCATACATACAGCTCTCAAAAGAGAATCATTAACTAACCACTGTCTGAACTTTGGGCCTATTTTTCCCCCATCTACTTTCCTTGTGAAGAGGTTATATAAATCTCAACTATTTGGTTCCTTTTTGAGTTTGTATTTTGTATGGCTTCAGTATACACATGTATATATTCAGTGTATACATGTATACACATGTAAATGCATATGTCATTTTATCATGTTAATCTATTTTCACTTATTTCATAGACTAAAATTATTGAAGTTTCAGAAGGAAAGGAGAAAACTTAAAAATTTCTTGCAATATATACGTTAATATTAATTTCCGTATTGATCTATCTGTATGTGTATTTGTGTATGTATGCCTATCAAATACAAAACAACAACAAAAAAACTTATTCTGATATCTCTGACTCTAAACCACTGCCACCTGGTTCATTCTAGCATTCTTCCTTTGTTTAAGTGTGACTTCTTTCTCAGAAAGTTAAGAGATGTGGCTCTCATAATCTATAATGTATTTACTTATTTGTTATACATATCCAGTAGTGTCAGAATTTCTAACCCATGCATTTGTGAAAAATAAATTTACCAATTTGTGCATAGTGGTTGCATACAGTTCTATTTTCATAGGTCTTAAGACCTATGAAAGAAGGTCTTAAGAGAAATGCTGAAGCAAAGTAAGTGAAGCAAAAGAGTTTATTGGTTCAGGGTTACAATAATTGCCTGGACACTATGAGCTCCAAGTTGCCCTGAATAATGTGAAATAATGAGAAAGTCGCAGAGGTCTTGTACAGAAGTGACTGACTACATTCTATGATAAGGGGAGCAGGACAGCCTCATGATCATTTCCAGTCACTTTGTTTAATCTTAAGAAAAGTGGAAACAGTGAATCTGGCACATTTTTGTAACAAAAACATTTTGAAAGTTATAACTAATAGACAAGGCTGGTGGAAGGTAAAGGAGGAATGCATTTGGACAGTAAGGATGTTCATAAAACAGAAAGTTTAGGTAGCATCTTCAGCTAATTCAGGTATGCATTTCTAAGAAAGCCACAAAAACTGTACACCTGTTTGTTTTTGTTTTTGTTTTTGTTTTTGTTTTTTAATAACACTAACACAGGTAGACTGGAATCTCTTATTATCAGGAAAATATTGGCCTATTTTGTGGCCTATCAGCTTCTTTAAAGTTTCAATTTGATAATGTGACACTTTAGCATCAGTAACTCTATCTGGTCTGATCTTTTGGCACCTGGAGCAGCAGTTTAGGCCAAGAAAAATCTTGTTATGGTTTTTTTCCTTATTATCATTTTATTTAACAATTCTTAACAGAGATCTTTATACTTTTCTTCCTGAATCTGTCAATGGGCATTTAGACTGTTTCCTTGTCTTAACAATTGTGAATAATGCTACAATGAATATTGGAGGGTAGCTATCTGTTTGAGACAATGATTTTTTTTCACCTTTGGATATTACACCCAGAGGTGGAGATGCTGGATCATACGGTATTTCTAAGTTTAATTTTTTTAAGAAGCTCCTTACTATTTTCCGTAATGACTGTACCAATTTACATTTCCAACAATGTACAAGGGTTGCATATTCTCCATGAAATTGCCAGCACTTGTTATCCCTTGTCTTTTTAATCATAGCCATCCTAACAGGTATGAAGTGACAAGCCAGACGCAGGAAGAAAATAGTTCATAATGTCACTAATAAGTGGACCATATTGACTATATGCAAACAGATAGCAGAATAGTGCTTACAGAGTGGTGGCATGTGGAATGGATAGATGTAGGTCAAAGAGTACCAAGTTTCAGTTATGTAGAATGAAGAAGTCTACTGATCTAATGTACAGCATGACGTCTTTAGTTAATCATACCGCATTGTCAGTACCAGCAAATGGCATAATGTTTGTGTCACTGGACTCCCACGTAGTCAACCACAGTTCAAGTCCTAGACCCAGCGGCTTAAAATTCATACCAGGTGCATGTCTGTGTGCGTGCCCAAAATCCCCAGAGGAAAATGGAGGAGAAGTGATTGCAACGTGGCCATCGCGCTTGGGGGATGATTTCTGGCTTTCTGTCTCTCTGTCTCTTTCTGTCTCTCTAGTGAATGCACATGCTCTATAGCAAAACAAATAAACAAACGAAAAACACAACTCTGTAAAAAATATTCATACTTCGCTGTACACTAGAAGTTTGCTAAGAAGGTATTAGTTAACCAAGTGAGATGAAGGATATGGTCATTTGTCTGTAATAATCATTTCATTGTGCATATGCATATCAAGAAGTCATGGGACGGGACTATAGCACAGCAGTAAAATGCAGCAATCTGGGAGGCTGTCTTACTTGAGAAGATTTTGGGTTTGTAACCAGAGATCTCCCTGAGAAGGCCAGGTACATGTATGCCCACAATCCAAGGCTGGCTAAAGATGAAGGCAGATCACAACATTGAGACACCATCGGGAGTGCTGTCTTTGTCTTCTCTTTCTCTCTCTCAGGTAAGAAATACATTTTTGGGGACCAGAAGTTAGCATAATGGCTATGTCGCTGGACTCCCATGTAGTTGACCGTGGTTCGAGCTCCGGACCCGGTGGCTTAAATTCACGCCGGGCACATGTGCATGCGTGCATGCTCAAGATTCTGAGAGGAGAATGGAGGAGAAGGGATTGCGGCGTGGCCATCCCCCCTGGGGGGTGATTTCTCACTTTCTGTCTCTCTGTGTCTCTCTGTCTGGCGAGTGCACGCACCCTATAGCAAAACCTCTTAAAAAATAAATAAATGAAAAGAAATAAATTTTTAAAACATCATGTTATACACCTTAAATATATAACATTTTAAAAGTATATACACATTAAAGATATTCTTTACAGTCAGCAATGCAAGACTACAATTTAGAAAGGGAATAGTGCAAGGGAACTTTTAAAAGAGAAGGGAAAATTTGAGGGGGGTTTTATATAGCTAGATATCACTGAATGGTAACATGGGGATCTCTTAGACAATGCTAAAGGACTGCATCGCTTGGATTTATAGCTATATGGTTTGTGCTATCTGTGGTTAGAACATCTTTCAGTATATATAAAGAAGACAGGCTCTACTGCCTCAAAATATGCTTGATTTTTTTAAGTTTTATTTTTTTGGACAGGTTTTTGTTATAGGGTGCATGTGCTCAGCAGAAAAACAGAGAGAGACAGAGAGACAGAAAGCGAGAAATCACCCCCCAGGGGAGATGGCCATGCCACAATCCTTTCTCCTCCATTCTCCTCTCGGGATCTTGGGCACACACGCACACATGCCCGGAGTGAGTTTAAGCCACTGGGTCTGGGACTCAAATCGCAATCGACTACGTGGGAGTCCAGCGACACAGCCGTTAGGCTTACTGCTGGTCCCTCAAAACATGCTTATTAGGTCTATATTTCAAACAATTGGATGTGTAAGAATTTATCACTGGAAGACTTTGAGCTAACAGCTCTAGTCTGCTGTGAAAAGCAAACAAGATATGGGACCAGCAGTTAGCATAATGGCTATGTCGCTGGACTCCCACGTAGTTGACCGTGGTTTGAGTTCCGGGCCCGGTGGCTTAAACTCACGCCGGGCGCGCGTGCGTGCATGCCCAAGATCCCGAGAGGAGAATGGAGGAGAAGGGATTGTGGCTTGGCCATCTCCCCTGGGGGGTGATTTCTCGCTTTCTGTCTCTGTGTCTCTCTCTGTCTGTCTGGCGAGCGCAGGCGCCCTATAGCAAAACTCTCTCCAAAAAAAAAAAAAAAAAAAGCAAACAAGACATGAGCCACAGGGATAATCTTTGGCCCAATTATATACAATTTATCCTCTGTCCTCATATTTTATAATTTACATTGTAGAACCAGCAATAAAGACTCCTAAAGACCCAGAGTCTTATAGGAACACAAACTAGGATTTCAAATCTTATTCACAGTCAATCTGCTTTTTAAGCGGGGAAAACCAGAGAACAGATCAGAAAAGGATTTTTTTTTTCTAAATTTGCTTAATAAAGGGAGTGGCTGTTGGTGCACATTCTTGGCTATCTATAAAACTTGGTGAGTGTTACCTACCCACAAACAGCAAAGTGCAACTTCCTCTTTCCCTCTTCAGTAGCCAATTAATAATCTATGGTTCTGAAGTTATATAACATCATGGCCCCTAATGTAATAATAGGATTCAATTGAAAGTTCTAGTCCTTAGGTTGTTTGGTTAGTTTGTGTGGATAACTCCTAGGATATAGCTATTTGCATTTCTGTTCATTCTTGTGTGGTACTCCACACATATGCTGTTTCTACTGGATACTAGTAATCTTAGATCTATTATTGCCAAGTGGAGCGATGTTATTGGTAAAACTCATTTGTGGTGTGGAGAGTTGTGGTTTGTGGAGGAGAAGTAGCTGAGGGATCATCTCTACTGCTGAGTAAAAAGCTATTAAAATTCTGAATGAAATCCAAGTATAGGAAATATTTTACAGGGTTGCATGAGAGAAACTTGTCATAGGGGAAGCTGTTTGATTTCCTTCCAGACTCACTAGGCTCCCTCTGCTTTTTGTATTCTCTATATATCTACGAAATTAAGTGTGCATGGCTTAGCACAATTCCAAATCATATTTGCTATGGTTTGAATATTTGTGCCCAACAAAACTCAGGTTGAAATTTAATTGCTAATGTAACAATATTGAGTGATGAGACCTTTAAGAAAATGATTAGGCCATGAGGCTTTACTCTCATGCTCTTCCACCATATGATAATGCAGCAAGAAGGCCCTTTCCAGGTGCTAGGACCTTGATATTGAATTCCCCAGCTTCTATAACTGTGGTCCAATAAGTTCTTATGTATTATAAATTGTCCAGTCTGTGGTATTCTGTTATAGCAACACAAAATGAACTAAGATAGTTAAAAAGAGCATATAATCTTACAGCCACACAAGTTTGCATGGCATTCATCTTGAATTCAGCACATGTAAATTGATTATTAAATCAACATGGCATTGCCCACATATTTGTATGAGTAATCTTGCACAAATGTGGATTTTTTTTTATTAGATGTTGATGGTTAGAGTAATAAGCTCACCTTTGTAAATAAGGTTATTAGCAACTTGACCAAAGGAAAGATGCTATGGTATATGTACTAAAATTACATTGGCAGAAGAAAGCACATTATGCAGTTATATTTACTATCTTATGTATTTTTTTTTTTTTTTGGAGAGGTTTTTGCTATAGGGTGCCTGCAGTCACCAGAAAGACAGAGAGACAGAGAGACAGAAAGTGAGAAATCACCCCCCAGGGGAGGATGGCCACACCACAATCCCTTCTCCTCCATTCTACTCTCGGGATCTTGGGCACGCACGCACACACGCCCGGCATGAGTTTTAAGCCACCGGGTCCTGGACGCGAACCGTGGTCGACTGCATGGGAATCCAGCAACATAGCCATTACCCTAACTGCTGGTCCCACTATCTTATGTATTTTAGTGGCTAAGACAATATGCAGGTTTGTTTTGTGGACAACCGTATATTCATCCTTACTTTAATTGATGTGCACTAGAAATCAACTTTCTTGTCAATTGTCAATGGTAAATACTATTGATGTATTTCCATGGATGTAAGATAATTTTTGCAGATACTTTAGGTGGTTAGACAAAAAGTTGTGAGTTTAGCTATGCACCAAATTATATATTGAACTAGAGGCACTCACATATGGGATTCCCAAATGTACATGAGTTGTGTGTTACATATTTGCCCTATTTTTATGCATTGTGTGTGTGTATGGGGGGGTGTTGCTGTATTTCAGTGGAGAAGAACCTACTCCATTGTGTCTATTCTAGGTTAGAACATTATAGGGCAGTCATATAGGACAGTATAACTTCAACGGCCTCAGGAGTGGTCCCTTAGTTGGTGGTGGTATAACTACACTAATAAATTTCTTCTCAAGTAAACTGTGGGGATTTTTGAATGCCTTTTTCTCTATCTCTGATAATGTAAGATGACACTGATTTCAGGGGATTCAACAAATGAGCTTCCAACTCATTCAACAAATGAGTTTCCAACTTTCAAGAGTAATCTTCCACAAATAATTTCCAAATCAATATTAATGGTGGTTTTGGTAAGCCTGACAAATTTTGTAACAGTTAAAAGAAAGTAGTTATCAATTTAAGTAGAGAAACTCTCAAGATTAGAAGTGGTTATATTTCTCCATGAGACTAAATATGACCTTTTTTTGAGGGGGGGGGGGGATAGGAATTATGTTTGCTTAACACTCAAGAAGTATGATATTTTACTGTGGCAGCCAGCATTGCAATTGTGATAGGGCCTGTTTTCGTTGAGAACTATTTAAAATTTGTAGTTGGTATTAAAGGAAGTTTAGATCTGAGGAGAATTCTCAAGCTAGATTCATTACATGATTTTTTAGACATGCCTTTGTCCAAGTAATATTATGTTGTATGCATTGACTGCCTTGCATATATTGACTAGTGGTCAGGGAGGAAGTTCATGGTGATATACCCTTGAGCACTTGATATCCTTTAACAAAAACTCCCCATTTTCCCTGTGTCTAGCCCCTAACCACTGTAATTTTTTTTTACCGTGTCTACGAGTTTGACTACTCTACATACTTCATATAAATGAGATCGTATGGTATTTGTCTTTTTGTGACTGGTTTATTTCACTTAGCATAATATCCTCAATGATCATCCATATGAGAAGTTTTTAAAAATATTCATGGAAAATGTGTATTATGAAAAATCTATGCATGGATTTCAACATTTTTTTTTTTTTGCAGCAAAATAAACCTGCAACTTCCTGCAAAAATACTTTACTGGGTGGTTAAGGTGCTAGATCCTGCTTGGACTACTCCACAGTCTGAGTTCCTATCCTGTGGCTTGAAATTCACACTGAGTGCATGTGCATGCATGCCCCAATTTCAATGAGGAGAATGGAGGAAAAAGGATTACAGCATGGCTATCCCCTCCAGGACGCAGGGGATTTCTCACTTTTCCCTCCTCTGTGTTTCTGTCTCTCTCTAGCAAGCATTTACACCATATAGCAAAAATCTAAAAACTACACACCAAAAAAAAAACCAAAAAACACATTTAATAGTTTAAAGGTTTTTATTATTTTATTTTTAATACATATGATTGATCTATTGAATTCATGCACCATAACTAAGGCCTGAATAAAGCTTTTATAACATGGATCTTTTTCTTTATAAAGCACATTGAAGCATTTTAATATTAGCTAGCTTTTCAGGACTTCCCTTGGGGGCCATTTGAAATAGAAAAACCATGGAAATAAGGTTAATAAAGCAAAATATTTTGACTTTAAATAGACTGTAAGAATGACATTTGTTTACAGGTTGAGAGTTAAAACAAAAACGCAAAGCATCACAGAATGCAACCACGGCTGGAAGCATGTGCTGTGGATAGCTCATTTTTTTTTACTATTCTGCACTCGTCTGTGAATGACTGCAAAGCGCTGTGGATATCAGCTTTGGACAAACAGATTTTAGCACTTATGTAACTTTGCAAATATGAAATCCACGAATAATAATATGATAATTAGATATAACTTCTTTTCCTATCAACAACAATATAGAAACGTAACAAAGATATTGAAGAACACAATTAGGTAAGAACTAAAATACATAGAACACTCCAGTAGACAACAGCAAACTAAACATATTTCTCCAGTATTTATTAGACATCCACCAAGATAGAACATGACTTTGGCCTTAAAAGATAAACATTGACTAATTTGAAGAATTTTAAATCATTAAAAACTGTTTATTGACTGTAATGGACTATAAGACATAAGTCAATAAAATGTAATAACAGGAAAATCTCTCAATAATTTGAAAATAAACACAATTCAAATAATAAATCAAAGAGGAAATCTCAAAAGAAATTTCTTCCAAAATAGCACTGTATTAAAATAATAAAAATACACCTTGCTCTGCAGAAGCACTCCAATTCCATCTCTAAGCTCCTGGCCACCAAGGAAAACTGAGAAAGGGGCACCACTGCCCCCGGCCCACTTCCAGGCTCCCAAGACCGGGATCCCATTCCCCCCGCAGTGAGAGTGGTCCTTGCTTTGCAGGATGACTCCAGTTCTATCTCTAGGCCCCTGTCCAGCAAGGGAAACTGAGGCAGGGGCACCATTGCCCCTGCCCCACTTCCAGGCTCCCAAGACCAGGACCCCATCTCCCCAGTGAGAGTCAACCTTGCTCTGCAGGAGCGCTCCAGTTCCATCTCTAGTGTCCTAGCCACTAAGGGAAACTCAGGCTGGGGCACCACTGCCCCTGCCCCACTTCCAGGCTCCCAAGACCAGGACCACATCCCCCAGTAAGGGGCACTCCAGTTCCATCTCTAGGCTCCTGGCCAGCAAGGGAAACTTAGGCAGGGGCACCACTGCCCCCACCCCACTTCCTGGCTCCCAAGACCAGGAGCAAATCCCCCAGTGAGAGTCGTCCTTGCTCTGCTTGAGCACTCCAGTTCCATCTCTAGGCCCCAGACCAGCAAGGGAAACTGAGGCAGGGGCACCACTGCCCCCGCCCTACTTCCAGACCCCCAAGACCAGGACCCCACCCCCCTAGTGAGAGTGATCTTTGCTCTGCAGGAGTGCTTCAGTTCCAACTCTAGGCTCCTGGCCAGCAAGCGAAACTCAGGCAGGGGCACCACTGCCCCCACCCCACTTCCAGGCTCCTAAGACCAGGACCTCACCCCCCAGGCAGAGTGATCCTTGCTCTGCAGGAGCGTTCCAGTTCCGTCTCTAGGCCCCTGTGGAAATCGGGTGCCACGCTAAAGCGCGGTGCGCGACTTTTTCTTTATTCTCCTCTATACTCCCTTCTTTCCTCTTACCCTACCTTGTGATCTTCATCCTCCACCCTGCCAGAGGGACTAGGCAGATCTAGAATCACAGTTCTGAAATTCCCTAGTATTGTAAGGTCTCCCGGGATCCTCCCCTGTACTGAACCACCTGTGAATACGGAGATACTACTCTTCAGACACCTCAATAGAGTACACCTCTTGGGACCACATTGCTAAAATCAACAGAAGAGAGACTTTCCCATACATCAATTCACAGCAAAAGGGAAATATACTTGCTCCTAAGAAGTATTCAAAAGTGAATGCATCTTCCAATGGCTAGAAGTCGAAGAGCCTCAGGTCTGAATAAACCAGGAAATATGTCTCCATCGAAGGAACAGAGTAACTCCCCTCCATCTTTCCTAAAATCTGAGAATGTTACCAAAATGTCAGAGAAAGATTTAGAACATTCATGGTGAACAAATTCTATGTATTGGAAGAGAAAAGAGAGAACAAACTACAGGAGATTAGAAAGTCCTTCCATGATATGAAAGACAAAATGGACACTCTGAGAAAGAATCGTACGGAGCTATTAGAGATGAAGTCTGTAATACAGGAAATAAAAATCTCTCTTGAAAGTATTAAAAGGCAATTAGACCATGCTAAAGATTGAATCTCTGATATAGAAGATAAAACCACTGACCTTGAAAAAAACACCAAAAAAATAGAGAAAAATAACAAAAAAAAAACACAAGGATAATCTATGAGAAATACTTGATTCCATAAGATGCCCAAACATCAGAATAATTGGCATCCCAGAAGGTGAAGAAACTAATAACATCATGGAAAATCTATTCCATGAAATTCTGGATGGAAACTTCCCAAGTCTAGAGAGGCACTCAAGCATCCAGACCCAAGAAATACAAAGGACTCCAAATAGAATCAAGCCCAGAAGGTCTTCCTCAAGGCACATTGTACATAGACCGTCCAAGACCACAGATAAAGACATGATATTAAAACTGGCAAGAGAGAACCAAGAAGTGACTTACAAAGGTCATCCCATCAGGCTAACACTGGACCTCTCAACGAAACAATGCAAGCAAGGAAAGAATAGGAATATGTATTGAAAGTGTTAAGACAGAAACAATTTCAACCAAGAGTATTATATCTTACAAGATTATCTTTTATATGGGAAAAAAGATTAAAATCTCAGACAAACAAAACCTGAAAGAATTTGTCAAAACTACACCAGCTCCTGGGGACCAGCAGGTGGTGTGGTGGTTAAGGCGCTGGACACTCCCACATGGCCTACCAGGGTTCAAGTCCTGAATCTGGTGGCTTACTTTCTCACTTCCTCTCTTTCTCACTGTTACCCTCTGTCTCTCTCTGATCAAACTAAAAAAATAAATGAATTAGTAAATAAAATAAAATAAATAATTATTTAAAAAAAAAAAAAAAAAAAACTACACCAGCTCTTTAAGAAACTCTGAAGAATGAACTGCTCTAGGAAAACTAAAGAATTAACAGACAGAAACAAAGGAATAAAAGGCAACTAAGACAATGGCCAACTTAAACTTCGGGACAGATTCGGTAACATCGATAATAACATTGAATGTGAATGTATTAAATTCTCCAATCAAGAGACACAGACTGACTGAATGGACAAAAAACAGAAACCCTCTATCTGTTGCCTACAGGAAATCCACCTCATGGATAAAGACATACATAGACTGAAAGTGAAGGGTTGGATAAAGGTGTTCCATGCAAATGGGAACAAAAAAGAGCTGGGGTTGCAATACTAATTTCTGACTAAATAGGCTTTAAAACAAAAACTGTTCAAAGGGACAAAGAAGGGCACTATATTTACTAACCAAAGAAGTTAAAGACCTCCACAAGGAAAACTATGAGAAGCTAAAAAAAGAAATTGAAAAAAGTGGAAGGACATCCCATGTTCCTGGATTGGAAGAATTAATATAATCAAAATGGCAATTATACCCAAATTAATCTACATTTTGAATGCAATGCCAATCAAAGTACCAGACACATTCTTCACAGATCTAGAAAAGACAATCATAAAATTTGTCTAGAATCATAAAAGACCCTATATTGCCAAAGCAATTCTACACAAGAAGAGTGGAGTGGGTGGCATCTCACTCCCTGACCCAAAAATATACTACAAAGCTGTGGTAATCAAAACAGCATGGTACTGGCACAGAAACAGACACGTGGACCAATGGAACAGAATAGAGTCCCCAGAAATAAATTCCAAAACATACAGTAAACTGATTTTTGACAAAGAGTACCAGTCAATCCAGTGGGAAAAGGAAAACCTCTTCAGCAAATGGTACTGGAAAAACTGGATTTCCACCTGCAGAAAGATGAATCTGAACCCCTACTTCTCACCTCTGACAAAAATCAAGTCAAGGTGGATCAAAGATCTAAATCTAAGGCATTAAAATATAAAACTGCTCCTAGAAAACACTGGGGAAACTCTGGGAGACGTGGGGGTAGGGAAAGACTTCTTAAATAACATCCCTAAAGCACAGTCAATAGTCCACAAAATGGATAAGTGGGATTACATCAGACAAAGAAGTTTCTGCATGGCAGAAGATACAGTAATTAGTGTGAATCAACAGCCCTCAGAATGGGAAAATATTTTTGTAAATTATGCATCAGATAAGGGATTGATAACCAGAACACACAAGGAACTCAAGCAGCAGTTTGGAAAAAAGATGATCAACCTTATTAAAAGATGGGAGAATGAGTTGAAAAAAAAAAAAAAAAAAAACCACTCTCTAAAGATGACATACAAAAGGCCAAAAGGTATATGGAAAAAATGCTCAACATCCCTCATCGTAAAAGAAATGCAGATCAAAACAACAATGAGATACCACCTAACCCCAGTCAGAATGTCTAGAATTAAAAAAAAAAAAAAGATTAGTGTTGGGGGGGCTAGGGGGGAGGGTGATGAAAGGGAAACTCTCTTACACTGCAGGTGGGAATGTAAATTAGTCCAGCCACTGTGAAGAACAATTTGGAGATTCCTCAAAAATCTACAAATAGAACTACCATATGATCCAGCGATCCCACTCCTTGATATCTAACCAAAGGACAGAAGAATTCTTCATCAGAAAAGTGCTTGCCCATCAATGTTTATTGTGGCACTATTCACAATTGCTAAGACATGGAACCAACCCAATTGCCCCCGAACAGATGAATGCATTGAAAAACTGTGTCACATATACTCTATGGAATACTATTCAGCCATAAAAAACAACAAAACCCTGGCTTTTGACAGAAAGTGGAAGAATATGGAAGATTTACTGCTGAGTGAAGCAAGCCAGGCTACAAAGGAGAGACATTGTATATCCCCACTTAATATATACCATGTGTCTACACTCTATGACTGAAACTGATTGACTAAAAGATATATAAACACAATAAATGGGTGTAAATACCAGATATAGTGTGTGTGGAAGAGTAGGGCCTGAGGAAGGACATTTAGAAGAAAAGTTCAGAGGCAAAACATTAATGGGACAAAGAAATGTAGTATTATCTGTTGAAGATATTTTAAGTTTAATCAACTGGACTAGGGAGAAATGTTCACATACTGAAATAAATATTCACTTTTTAAGCTAAAAATGTGATTGAACATATAAAAAAGTGAAATAAAAGTTAAAATAAAAAAATAATAAAATAAAATAATAAAAATACAATACATTAAAATACATAAAATGAAACTAAAACTACACCAAAGAGAAAATTATAGCACTAAATACTTAAACTTGAAAACAGGAAAGATTTAAAACCAATTGTATTGCAAATGGAGTCAGGAGGGTTTAGTCTGACTCCCTGACCACCTAGCTTATCATGTTTTCTGGCCACAGGGCAAACAACTTATGTTATTAGTTGTACTGAGCTCACACAATTGTTATATAATTATACCTTTGCTGTTTTACACCATTAAATGTAATGTGTATGTGCATGTGTGACGGTTTGGTTTTGGCAATGAGCCACTGTTATCTGCAGCCTCTTTAAGGGAAAGGAGCACTTGGTCAGCTAGTACTGCTCAGCTAGTACTGTTTAGCTAGCTAGCACAGCTCAGCTCAGCGTTGGTTCAGACTGGAGAGCTCTGAGGCCCTTGGCTCTGGCTGCTTAGCCCTGATGGCCTTGGCTCACCTCACCTCAACTCCACATGCTGTGAGCTCCAAGGAAGAGGAAGCACTCTGTGAGTGTTCTCCATGCCTGTCACAAGCTCCCAGAGGGAGGAAGTGCTTGCAAGCACTCTATGGGCTTTGTGAGCCTACTAAGAGCTCTGTGAGCTCCCACTAAACTCAGCCAATAAACAAAATTATATCAGTGCCTCATGTCTTTTTCCAACTCCCAGCGTCTCTGTTCAACTCACCCTTTGAAGAAGGAAAGAACCTCACAACACAAATATTCTTGGTTTAAACTTTAAGAATCTTGCAAAGGAGAGCAAAATAAAGCTAAAACAAACAGAAGGCAGAGAATAAAAAAGAAATAATGAAAGTTTTAAAAAGGAAAAAAAAATAGAGAAAGTCAATGAAAGAAAAAATTGGTACTTTGAAATAATAAAATTGTTGAACCCTTAGCAAATGTAATAAAAAACTTTGAAGAAAATAAATAAGTCAACGGTATAAAACAGAGGGTACAGATTTACAGATACTGTAGCTTGCAGTCATTAGAAGAAAAATAAAGGAATACTATAAGTGTGTTTACATATTTGACAACTTAGAAGATGTGAATAAATGACCTAAATGCAACTAAATTGAAATAGGTAATTTGTATAATTCTGTAACTATTTAAAACTCTATTCATATCATAAATAAAAATTTCTCCAAAAACAAGTCTCCTGGTATAAATGGTTTAAATGAAGAATGCTACAAAATATTCAAAAAGGAATTTAGCACAATCTTTCCCAGAAAATAGAGAAGGGAACACTTAATTATTTGTTGAATAGGCATGAAATACCCTAATACAAAAATCAGAGAAAAACAGTTCAAAAACAAAACAAAACAAAAGCATAAAGACTAGTACCTTGCATACATTTAGTGTCCAAATCCTCAGCAAAATATTAAAACACAAATCCAGCAATAAATAAAAAGAATTATATACCACAACCTAGTGAGCTTTATTGCAAGTATGCAAATCTGGATCAACATTTGTTTTTATTTATTTATTTTTTGGAGATTTCTGCTATAGGGCACATGTGCTTGCTGGAGACACAAAGAGAGAGAAAGCAAGAAATCACCCCCATGGAAGAATGTCCACACCACAATTCCTTCTCCTCCATTCACTTCTCAGGATTTTGGGCACATACGCACATGCACTCAGCATGAGTTTCAAGCTGAGTCTGGGACTTGAATTGCAGTCTGCCACGTGGGAGTCCAGCACCTTAACTACTGTGCCACCTGCTGACCCTGTGGATCAACATTTATTAATTAATCAATTAAAATCACCATATCAACAGGCAGAAGAAGAAAAAGATGATAATAATATCAATTATTACAGGAAAAAAGTATGCAAAAATCTATCACCCATGTATAATAAACATTCTTACCACTGATAAAGAAAAGCCAGTCAATATGTGACCATTCTAGATAATTGAAACTTAAAGACACTTGTGTTTATAAATGTTTCATTTGAAGAAAAGTTTTCCGCTTCACTCTCTACAGTTTTTATTTTAAAAGATTGACAAATTGGGGCAAAATGAATTATAAACTTTTGCCCTTATTCTCTACTGAGTAAAGCCAATCTACAGTTTCAAGGAAAAAACACTGTTAAAAAAAATAAAAATAATACATTCTTTGTAGCCTATCAATACATGCTTTTCAGAAGAAAAAGAAATATCTGAGTAAAACAAGACTGAGTTGGTGGAACAACTTAAGGGCATGTGTCTTCTATTAGAGACATTTTTAAATGTGCATAGCCATTAGGGAGAGACTATAATTGGTAAGTAAAGCAACACAAATGAAAAACTTAAAAATGTAAGTATAAAACAATACACTGCAATGTTCTGTACCATACAGTTTTAAGGTTTCTCTTCAGCTTTTGAAAGAGCTCTGAGAAGAGTTACAAATAGTTTTTAAAATACCCTCAGGCCTCCAAGTGTCATTTGGCTTACAAAATATTTTTTACTCCCAACTAGCAAGTTATCCACTTGTTTTCTACCAATTATCACACCTCCTTCTATAGTTTTGTATTAAAAAGGTTAGGATATCAACATGTGCCTGAAGGAAAAACACATGCATTTCAAACTAATAAGTAAATAAAATAAAAATCTGAGCACACCAAAACAACAACAAAAGCTCAACATGCTAAGAAAAGAGTGGAACTTTTTTAACTTGGTAAAGAAGTTCCAAAAGAAAATAAATCAGCTATATCCCATTTAACTGTGAAAGACAAATGATTTCCCACAACAGTCAGAAGGAAAGCAAGGATATTCACCCTCCACTTTTATTGAACATTGTATTGAAAGTTTTAGACACCACAGTTAGGCAAAAATAAACAGATAAATATTAATAATAAAAATCAATAATATAAATACTGTTTAGAGAGGAAGAAATGAAATAATTTCTATTAGCAGATGGTTAATCTGCCTATGGAGAAAGTCTCAAAAGATTTAAAAAAGAAAACTAAAATAAATGAGGTAAGCATGGAACATATGGAAATAAAAGTTTGTAGAGAAAATGGAGTCAGTCGAGCTCTCACACTTTCCTGTCAGACCATCCTGCTGCAGGCTACAGGACAAACAACTTAAGTCATTAGCTAATGTGTGCCTGTGTGACTTAATATAACCACGACTTTACTTTCTTATGTTATTACATGCAATACATGTACACCTTTGCACCTGTCAATGAGCCACTATCGTTTGCTTTAAAAGGAACGTGCATCTGGTAATAGGAGCTAAGCCTGAGCTCAGCTGGTAATTAACAGCATGACATCAATGCCATTGGCACCTAGGTCTTTTTCCAACTCTTGGCATTTGGTTTCAACCTACCCTCCAGAGGAGAGACCTTGAAAAACAAGTTAAAATTAAAGTACTATTTAAAATGCCTCTAAATAGCATTATGTAAATTTAAAAATCATGTGTATGGCAAGTATGCCAAAGATTTCAAAGTTCTGCTGGAAGAAATCAAAGTAAGCCTTAATTAATAAAGATATCTCATATGCATGAATCAAGAGATTCAACATCATAAAAGTGCCAATTTTCTCCAAATTGATCCTTCAGTTTAATGCAATTTCAAAATTCTTGCAGGTCATCATAAATAAAGACAATAACATTTTAAAGTTTATTTGAAAATACAAAGTTTTAGAAAAATCATTAAAAAATGGTGTCAAGACTCAGGTTCTTAGAATGGACACACAACCGATAAAAAGTAAAATTGATAAATTTTCATCAAAACTAATTAGATTTGAGGTTTAACCTACTATCATTGTTCTTATTTTTAATCTTACCTATTCTTTTTTGCCTTTTCACCCTTACATTTTTTGTTTAGTTTTTTTTTTTTTCCTTAACATTCTCTAGGTTAAAATTGTTTTAATTTTTGTCTTTTAGATTTATAAACTTTCATCTTAGAAGTTTATAAACTTTCATCTTATTCTCTTAGGATTTACCATAAAAGTAAAAACATTCATTACTGATGAGCAAATTCTAATATTAATTAGAAATTGTTTTTTTACTCATTTTCCAACATTAGGACATCTTAAAATCATTTATCCCATTATCAATTGGAATGCTACTGCCGTGTGTGTGTGTGCGGTGTCTTAAAAAATGTCATGGAAAATGTATATTATAAAAAAATATGCACGGATTTCAAAAATTTTGCAGCAAAATACACACTAATTTATAACATGTCTGAATTGGATCTAGTCTGAGATGATAAGAAGGATAATATATCAGATTGAAAAGAGTCACTATTATGCTAAAATTGAAGCAAGACAAGCATCAAATTTATGGTGAAGCTTGAGTGAAAGAGGGGTGAAATCATTGACACTTTAAAAAAAGTATATGGAGACTATGTCCCCCCAAAAATCAGCAGTTTATAAATGGCTAACTCATTTTAAGAAGGGACAAGACAATGTTGAAGATGACATCTGCAGTGTCAGAACAGCCACATCGGTTTCTGAGGGAAAAGAAAAATCTCATTTGTGCCTTAATTGAAGAGGACTAATGATTGATGATTAAGAAGAAACTTTAGCCAATAATATAGACATCTCAATTTGTTCAGCTTATACAATTCTGAATAAAAAAAATTACAGCGGACAAAACTTTTTGCTCAATGA
Source organism: Tupaia tana (assembly GCA_026018925.1). Lineage (NCBI taxonomy): Eukaryota > Metazoa > Chordata > Mammalia > Scandentia > Tupaiidae > Tupaia > Tupaia tana. The sequence continues at coordinate 67,195,203 of JAKSZU010000009.1, read as the reverse complement.
GTGCCAAAACTCTCATGTCTAGATTAGTTGTAGATAAAAGTAGAGCTTTAAAAGGACATTTTAAATAAGTATAATCAAGATCCTGAAGCATTTCTTTTCTTTTTTTTTTTTTTGGAGAGGTTTTCGCTATAGGGCGCGTGTGCTCACCAGACAGACAGAGAGAGACATAGAGACAGAAAGCGAGAAATCACCCCCCAGAGGGGATGGTCACACCGCAATCCCTTCTCCTCCATTCTCCTCTCGGGATCTTGGGCACGCACGCACACGCGCCCGGCGTGAGTTTTAAACCATCGGGTCCAGGACGCGAACCGCGGTCGACTATGTGGGAGGCCAGCAACATAGCCATTACGCTAACTGCTGGTTCCCGTGAAGCGTTTCTTCAAAGAATTATAATAGGAGATGACATATGGCATTACCAGTAAAATTCTGAAGACAAAGTACAATCAAAGCAATGGCTACCGAGAAGTGGATGTGGCATGGGAAAAGCAAAACTGGACTAGTCAAGAGCAAAAGTCACAGCAACAGTTATCTGGGATACTCAAAATATTTTGCTTGCTGACATTGTGAAGGGCCAAATAATATGTGCTTATTATGAAAGTTTTGAGAGAGTTATCTGAAACTTTAGCAGAAAAACACCTGGGAAAGCTTCACAAGAGTCTTCTCCACCATAACAATGCTACTGTTCACTTCTCTCATCAAACAAGGACAATTTTGTGAGTGTTTTTGTGGGAAATTATTAGACACCCACTGTACAGTCATGAAGTTGGCTCCTTCCAAATGTTTTCCACCATATCTTAAAAAAAATCTTTAAAGGGCACACATTGTTCTTCACTTAATAATATAAAAATATCTTCATTGACATTCCAAGGACCTTGATTCGTAGGGTTTAACTAAATGGCTGGTATCATTGCGTATAGACATTTGTTGAACTTGATAGAGCTTATGCTGAGAAACGATGTATATATTTTTTATTTTTATCATTTCATTCCCACCTACTTTTTGAAGTTCCTCATACATCTCCTGCTTTAGTTTAGACAATGATTTGACTCCCAAGGATTTGTGTGTTATCATTGCATCCCTAGTATAAAGGTACTGGGAGATGATAAAGCCTTTCAGAGGAAGACCCACCATCAGTGTGTGTGAACATCGTCCAACTGGCTAGAAGCATGGGAAGGGAAAACAGAGGCAGTAGACAAGTTTATCTCTTTCTCTCTCTTTCTTTATGTCTCCATGTTCCTGCTTTCCCTCTCTGCTTCCGTCAGACATGTTGTGATGTAGTATCGGAAGACAGCCTGATGCTAATCCCATGACTTTGGACTTTCCAGCCACCAGAATCATGAGCCAAATAAACTTATATTTGTTATAAATTACTCAGTCTCAGGTATTTCTGGGTAGCAGCACAAAAATGAACTAAGACATCCTCTAAACACTATTATGGTTGTTTTATAAAATATTTAATTATATTTAACCATGTCCATCCTATTTTTTTTCTTTCTTACATGTTCCATTTCCCATGACGGTAAATTTTTCTTGGGGTTGAAGGTGAAATGTTAGCATTTCTTCTCTCTGGAATTGTAATTAATATAAACTCTCAAAAATTTGTTGTTGTTGTTCTAAATTTATTTTGTTTTTCTGTTTATTTGTTTTATTTTGATTATTTACATTTTGAAAGATGTTTTCACTGGGTAATGAGTTATAGGTTGGGAGTTATTTTCTTTAAGTCTTTTGACTATCAGTGTTGCACTGTCTTCTGAATTCTCTTAAAGATTAATTGTTAGTCTAATATAATAATTCTCAATAGGGATGAAGGGTGATTGTCCCTCAGAGGATGTATGGCAATGTCTGAAGATGTTTTTGGTTATCACAACTGAAGGAGAGGATGCTATTGTCTCTGATGGTAGGAGGCTAGAGGTGCTGCTAAATATTCTACAATAAATAGCACAAGTCTAGCCCCCCTCATACAAACGAATATACAAAGACACACACTAGTAGAAAAGGCATGTTCAAATAATTGATTCTTTGATGCTAATCAGTCATTTAATTTATGTTTCTATAATATATCTAGGGTATGAGTTATTTTTAGTTATTCTTTGTGTTTTCTGAGACTGTTGAATATCTGGATAAATATTACTTTTATGAATGTGAAAAGATGCTCAAGACATCATTTCTTGTCCTTCTCTCTCTTTGCTAATTCTGAAACTCAATTAAATATAAGCCAGATTTTCCCATTACATCTTTTCTCTTTCCTTCTCTTCTGTTTTTGTTTTTCTTTTCCCCATACTTTCATCTCTCCATTTTTTTTTTTTAAGAGAGATTTTTGCTATAGGATGTGTGCACTCACCAGAGACACAGAAAGCAAGAAATCACCCCCCAGGGTTTGGCCATGCTGCAATACATTTTCCTCCATTCTCTTCTTGGGATTTTGGTCATGCACACATGAGTTTAAGCCTCCAGGTCCAGGACTTGAACCGCAGTCGACTACAAGGGAGTCTACTGATGTAACCAGTATACCATTTGCTGGTACCCAAAGTAAGAATTTTAATTTTGAAGTTTGCCTCTGATTATTTCAATATCTAACACTATGAGTTAGTTATCTCTGCTTGTTCAAGACATGACACCTCATTTTGTGTTTGGTTATTTTTCCTGTATTTAAAATTCTTTGTAAGCTGTAGTCTTGGAGAGGATTGATTAGTTTCAATCTCTAACTGAGATCACATTTTCTTAAATGCTAGAGGGCATGTGTGAGTGTGTAAAAGAAAGAGAGAAAGGAAGGAAGGAAGGAAGGAAGGAAGGAAGGAAGGAAGGAAGGCAAAAAAGAAGAGAAATAAAAAGGAAAGAGAAAGAAGAAAGAAAAGAGGAAAGAAAGAGAAGAAAGAAAGAGAGAAAGAGAGAAAGAGAGAAAGAAAGAAAGAAAGAAAGAAAGAAAGAAAGAAAGAAAGAAGAAAGAGAGAAAGAAAGAGAGAAAGAAAGAAGAGAAAAAGAAAGAAAGAAAGAAAGAAAGAAAGAAAGAAAGAAAGAAAGAAAGAAAGAAAGGAAGGAAGGAAGGAAGGAAGGAAGGAAGGAAGGAAGGAAGGAAGAAAGAAAGAAAGAAAGAAAGAAAGAAAGAAAGAAAGAATAAAGGAAGGAAGGAAGGAAGGAAGGAAGGAAGGAAGGAAGGAAGGAAGAAAGAAAGAAAGAAAAAGAAAGAAAGAAAGAAAGAAAGAAAGAAAGAAAGAAAGAAAGAAAGAAAGAAAGAAAGAAAGAGAAAAAGAAAAAGAAACCACCCCCTTAATGGGGCTTGGTCGTACCATAATCTTTTTTTTCTTCCAATTCTCCATCCTATTAGGGTCCTACACACACATGTGCATGCCTGGTGTGTTTTTCAATCTGTGGGAGCCAAGACTTGAGTCTTCATCAGTCATATGGGATATGGCCTCCTTAGTGCAATGTTTCACTGATATGCTATAGGCTGTTCCAGTTTTCTGTTTTTCTATTTTTTAATCAAGATGTCTACCCTGGACTCAAATGTTTGTGTCTAAGAAGGGAAAAAAAAAATAGTAAAAACAAAAACCTCTAGTCAGTCTCCCATATGACTATTTTTTTTCCAAGTTTATTTTTTTTTATTTATTTTGAAAGAGAGAAGCACCACCTACAGGGTCTTTAAAGCACAATTCACCACACACCTCAACCAGCCAGTACCACAGACATAATGCTCTAGTATATATAGGGAGACCTAAGGATGGCAATCCAGGATTTTCCCATGTGGCTTCCCATGGGCATAACTGCTGTGGCATGAAGGTTGGTGTCAGTTGATTATTTCAAATTAGCAATCATCTCTAGGAAAAAACTGGCCTAAAATGTTCATGTATGTACATTTCTGACTTCTTTAGGATATCTGTGTATTATACCATTATTACTGTACAAACTCCCTGATGCTTTCACATAAAAACAGTTTTAAATAGGCCCAGTCACAATGGTGCAAGCAAGAGGGTGCTACTGCGTGGTAGCTGAGGCCACATGGGATGTCCATATTTAGTTTCCAGCTCAATCTAAGCAGACCAGATGTAGTGCCATACACTTGTGTTCCTAGCTAAGTGAAAGGCTGGGTCAGAAAGAATTGTAATGTGGGATCAGCAGTTAGTGTAATGGCTATGTTGCTGGACTCCCACATATTCGACCGCGGTTCAAGTCCCGGACCCGGCGGCTTAAACTCACGCCGGGCGCATGTGCGTGTGTGCCCAAGATCCCAAGAGGAGAATGGAGGAGAAGGGATTGCGACATGGCCATCCCCCCGGGGGGTGATTTCTAGCTTTCTATCTCTCTGTCTCTCTCTGTCTTTCTGGAGAGAGCAAGCGCCCTATAGCGAAAACCTCTCCGAGAAAAGAAAAAAAAAAAAAAGAAAGATTGTAATGTGGCGTGACGCTATAAAAAAATACCAATCTATCTCTCTCCTTCCTACCTCTCTCAAAAGAAAAAAGAAAAGCTTTTAACATTTTCTTTGGTTTTTCAACTTGACCTTAATGAGAAGATTTCTCTGAATTACTTCGTCGTTTATTACCGGAGGTAGGTATTTGTAGATGGGTCCTATTATTATTTTCATTTAATAGATATAGAAATTGTGACATAGCAAAGTCATGCATCCAGGAAGCAGATGAGCTGTATGTGTGCTTAGTTTTAAATTCCATACTTTTTCAACTGTACCATGCTGATTTTTTTGCAGTAGAAGAATATTTTACTTTTTAGATGTTATTGGTAATGGAAAACAGCACACCAGAAAAGTCATAAATCTTAATCCAGTCACTCTGTAGATTCTGAAAATTTCTGTGGAGATAAAAATTAAAGTACAGAACCCAGAAAGTCAGAATCTTTTAAAGAGCACTGCTAGAGATAAGAGTTCAGGAATTAATTAGTTGCTTATTTTTTTCTTAAGCCTATTATATATTATTCTATTCATGTGACAAATTCTTTGTTATAATCACAGGTATTAATTTAAGCAGTAAGGAAATTAGAAGCCAAGTAGAAATTTTTTTTTCCTTAGGGAAAAAGGGCAAAGAGATGCTAAGTTTATTGTCCATGCTCTTTTATGAGTAGGTGGGCTTTGGACAGTGACCAGCAAATGGCATAGCATTTACTTCATTGGACTCTCACATGGCCAACTGCAGTTTGAGTCCCAGATCCCACGGGTTGAAAGTCATGCCAGGCCCATGTGCGTGCACCCCCAAGATCCCAGGAGGAAAACAGAGGAGAAGGGATTGCAATATGGCCATCCCTTCTGGGGATGATTTCCCACTTTCCCTCTTGCTGTCTCTGTCTCTCTCTCTCTTTCTCTCTCTTTCTCTCTCCAGCAAGTACACATACCCTAATGCAAAAACCTCTGAAAAAGAAAAGATTCTTTGAACATAAACAAACTTTTAAGTGTCCCCTAGATTATCGGGTCTTGGATACATTTATACTAATAGACCCCAGCATAAGGAATAAAATCAGCAGAATAATCTTAAATTCTAAACATTTTGCTTTCCAACAACATGTAAATTGACATATGTCATTTTCCTTTCAAATATTACACTTAAACACATATGTAAATATGTCATCATTTTGACATTTAGCATTAAAATATGCTGATAGTACCAGGAGTTGTCTAATGTACTAATATGCTAGAATATGTTATGTTAGTAATGGTTTTCCATTTATTTCCTTAATTTTCTTTCTTTTTTATTAGTATGATTTATTATTTCTATACAGTCAGTCATTATACATCATATAGTTTGTAAAGAGATTTTACCCAACATAATATATGCCACACAGCAGGCCAGTTGTGACTACTATATAGATCACCAACAGGCAGCAAACCATACCTGTGTAACACAAATGTCTTACTTCTCCATGTTTTCCCAAATTTTATAAAATAAGTTTTATTTAATTATTTTAACATGATGAAAGATAAGCTTTTACTTAAATAAGAAAATATTTATTTCCAAAACGAAGTAACACGAAATATACTTTTGATTGTTCTGTAATGTTTCATTTCAAATATCCTTTGAGAATTATTATACAACCCACATATTTTTTACTTAAACTGTTATGTTAACAGGGCTTGGCCCAGGTCAGTGGCACAGTTAGTAGCAAACTGAACTGCAGTGCTGAAAGGCATATGGCCGACCCTGGGTTCAGATTCTTGGGTTGGCTTGAAAACATGCTGGGCACCTCCATGTATACCCAAGATTTTGAAGAACTGAAGGGCTGAGGAGAAAGGATCATGACTTAATGAGGCTCTGTGGATAGTGCTTCTCTCTTTCTTTCTTTTTCTTTTTTTTTTTTTTTTTTTTTTTTTTTTTTTTTTGAGAGGTTTTCGCTATAGGGCACGTAAGCTTGCCAGAGAGACAGAAAGCGAGAAATCACCCCCCGGGGGAGGATGGCCACGCCTCAATCCCTTCTCCTCCATTCTCCTCTTGGGATCTTGGGCACGCATGCACATGCGCCCGGCATGAGTTTTAGGCCACCGGGTCCGGGACACGAACCGCGGTTGACTACGTGGGAGTCCAGTGACATAGCCACTACACTAACTGCTGGTCCCTCTTTCTTGTGTATATACACCAACTCTATAATAAATTTAAAAAGCTTCTAAAAAATTTCTTTAGTCTCATTTTGCATCCCAAATTGGAATTAATTCCATAGTTTTGTTTGTTTGTTTGCTTGTTCTAGGTCCTGATAAAAACTAACCAAAACAGACTGCTCTAACTCATGAGTCATTTTATTTGTCTTATGTCCATTAAAAAAAAAAAACAGCTTTATTGAGATTTAACTGAAATATAAATTGAATGCATTAAAAGTGAAAAATTTGCTAAGTTTTGACATACATATGCATCTGTGAAACCATAACCAAAATCAATCATAAGCCAAATAGTAAACATATCCATTGCCACCCAAAGATTCTGCATTCCCTTTAGTAATCTTTCTTTCACACTACAGCCTTGCTAGTCCCTAGGTAAGTACTGGTCTGCTTTCTCACAGTATAAATCAATTTTTCTAGAATGAATACACTCATCTCAGTATCCATGAAGCATTGGTTTTAGAATCCCTAAAGATACCAAAATCCCTGGATACGCAAGTTTCTTGTGAAAAATGGTGTAGTATTTGCATAAAATTGACACACATCCATCCATATACATTTAATCAACTCTAAATAACTCAACATACCTAGTGCAATAGAAGTGCTATGTAAATAGTTGCTATATTTTTTAAATTTGTGTTATGTTTTCTATGCTATACTGTTAATTTTTTAAAAATATTTTTGATTTGTGGTTGGTTGAATCCAAGAATGCAGAACCCACAGATATGGAGGGTCTTGCCTTTTTCTTTTTTTTTGGAGAGGTTTTTGCTATAAGGGCGTGTGCGCTCACCAGAAAGACAGAGAGACAGAGAGACAGAAAGCAAGAAATCACCCCCTGGGGGAGATGGCCATGCTTCAATCCCTTCTCCTTCATTCTCCTCTTGGGATCTTGGGCACGCAAGCACATGTGCCCGGAGTGAGTTTAAGCCACCAGGTCTGGGACTTGAACCATGGTCAGCTACATGGGAGTCCAGCGACATAGCCATTACGCTAACTGCGAGGGTCTTGTCTTTAAACAGACAGGCTTTACATATTTTGTTTTGCTTTTCAAGTTGACTTCAGTGAGAAGACTGACCTGAATTATTTATATAAAAATGTGTGTGTGTGTGTGTGTGTGTGTGTGTGTGTGTGTGTGTCTGTGTCTGTGTGTCTGAAGTAGGATCAAAAAGTTCTTGGGAAAAATGGATTTAAAGCATAGATTTATTTTGGTGCAAAAACTTTTTTTAAATCCATAATAGTTTTATTGTAATACATACTTTCCATGAACTTTTTAAAGACTATATTTACATATTTCTTGTTTCTGTAGTTTCTTTCATCAGCATAATCATTTTGAGATTAATCCAAAATCCATGTTATTGCATATACCAATAGTTATTTTCAAGCAGTATTCTATTGTAGAGATATACTGCAATTTGCTTATTGAATTATTTCTTTTCTTTTTTCTTCTTCTTCTTTTTTTTTTTTATTTTAGAGGTTTTTGCCTTCAGTTGCATGCGCTTGCCCGGAGGGACAGAGACAGTGAGAGGGAAAGTAAGAAATCCCCCCCCCCCCCCCCCGAGGATGATCACACCGTCATCCCTCCTTTTCCATTCTCTTCCTGGGATCTTAGGCACACACACAAGTAGGTCCGGGATTCAAACCACAGTTGGACATGTGCAAGTCCAGCAATATAACCACTATGCCAACTGCTGGCTATTCAATTAATTTACCTCTTAATGCTTAATGAACATGTGGGTTGCTTTTTCCTCTTTTAAAGGTACTATAGCTAATCATGTACAAGTCTTTTTTTTTTTTTTTTAGAGGTTTTTCTTTTTTTTTTTTTTTTTTTTTTTTTTTTGCCTTAGGGTGCTGCACTTGCTGGAGAGAGAAAGAGAGACAGACAGTGAGAGGAAAGTGACAAATCACCCTCCAGGGGGATAGCCACTCACAATCCCTTCTCCTCCATTCTCCTCTCGGGATCATGGGCACACACGCACATGTGCCCGGCGTGAGTTTAAGCTCCTGGGTCCATTGTTCTTTTTTTCCTTAGAGAGAGATTATTGCTATAGAGTGTGTGTGCTTGCCAGAAAGAGAGAGACAGAGAGAGAGAAACTAAAAAATCACCCCCCAGGGAGGATGGCCACACCACAATCCCTTCTCCTCCATTCTTCTCTTGGCATTTTGGGCGTGCATGCGCACGAGACTGCTGTGAGTTTCAAAGCAATGAGTCCAGGGTTCAGACCACAGTTGACTACATGGGAGTCCAGCAATGTAACCATTATACCTTCTGCTGGTTCCGGGTGTGATTTTTAAGCCACCAGGTCCACAATTAAAACCAGTCAGCCATGTGGGAGTACAACAATGTAACCGCTATGTCATTTGCTGACCCCTGTACAAGTCTTTTTTGGATATGTGCTTTTTTTTTTTTTTTTCCAAGTATACCTAGAAATCAAATGTTTGGATCATGTGTTAGGTATAGACTTCTCTCTTTAAGAAAATGCTCACTTTTTTCCCAAAGTATTTATATATTCTATTAGAATATTCAAGTTCTAGTTGATCCACATCATTTTCTAGGCTTTGTAGTATCAGTGTTTGTATTTTTATCTGTTCTAACCTGTTTAGAAGTTTATAAAGATGGTTTAAATTTGTGTTTTCCTAACAGCTGCTTATGTTGAGCACGTTTCATGTGGCTATATGTCATTCTTTTTTTTTACTATTATGTTTTTGAGTATTGTTTAGGAGGAAGTTAGGCTACTTGGAAACAATCTAATCTTTTGATGTTTTACTTTAAGATTTTTTTTTTTTAGGCAGAATAGGGTGGGGTGGTATTTAATCCAAGGTTAGTAATCCCTAAAACTAAGCCAAGACCCTTTTCAATATTCTACCCAATGAACCATGAGGTTTTCCCATCTGGCAAGGAAAAAGACAGTTTCTAGTCCTGTATGACTTTCCAACGCTATTTTTCTAATCTTTCTAAATGCATCTTTCCTTGACCTAGGTTAAGATTCCTCATATAAAAGTGCTCATCAGCATTCTAATAAATACTTGAGAGAGAGTCTCTTCAGATCTTAAGAGTTCTCTTTCCTTTTGATCTCACCTGCTCTCTCCTCTCTGGTACTTGGCCCTGCAAATTCTATCTGTGTGGAATTACCTGGATTCTCAACTCAAGCTCTTCAATTGAGTATATGTGCTAGTCTTTACCTGGGTTCCTATACTTGAGTCAGGACAGTAAGTTGAGTTAACTGTAAGCCTTATTCATTTCCTATCTCTCAAAAATCACTGTATTTATTCCATTGCCTATGCTTTGAAAACATTTACCCAGTAGTCTAGCTGTTTCAAGAAAGGGTAAACGTAATCCTTATTACCCCATCTTGGTTAGAAGTGGAGGTATCTAATCAGTTCACTTTTAAAAAGGTCTGTAAGAGGTTTTTGTTGTTTGTTTTTTTATTTTGACTGGAAATCAGTCAGTGTGTGAAATGTAAATTTCACTGTTAACTTCTTTTCCTTCCTTATGTCACTTCTGATAACTTCTATTCCATATTGGTAAATAAAAGGAACTACAATGGCCTTTAAATCTTGGCTAAACAGAAGTATCACTAAATTTCACTTGTCACTGGTATTCTTAGACATGTATACCTCATACTCCCCGTGTGTCACAAACATACAGTTTACTTACCAAAGAACATTGAATTCAAATTAGATGAGCATTAGTTTCACTTTAAAATATCTCATTCTATGCTCCAGTTTTTCATAACATTTGTTCCTGTAACAAAAATTATTATTATGAAGTAATAACTAAAATACCTATTCTATATAAAGCAATGTTATTGCATCTATATTTTTGTATTCATGGAGATAATGGAAAATATATTGGGATGGTCCGTTAGCCTTGTGGTTAAGGGAAGCAGAATTCAGGGCCAAACACAGTTCAAGTACCAGCCCTGTGGCTTGAAAAACATGCCAGATGCATGTACGTGTGTACCCAAATTTCTAGCAAGGTGGAGAAATGCACGGAATGCAGTGTGACCACCATCCATTAGAAGATACTGTAAAAATAAAGAAGAAAATATAAAGAGTAAGAAAATTTGCAAAAATACATTAAATATGATGGTTAGGGATAGGATTTCCTATATGTTATACTTCAGAATTTAGCTAATACCTTACAGCCAAATAAAGAAGAACTAAATTGCCCCCCCCCCACCCTGATTACTAATTTGTCTTGACAGAATGGAAAATGTATGGACACCATGAGAAAATGCTCTGTTTCCTTAGTTTTGGCTCCTCAAGCTATTACAAATTTTACAACTCAACAATTTAAGGCCATTACTTTCTACCAATGAAAGATGAGTTTAAAACAGTAATAATCAAATTAAAGGAAAAAAAAAGAAACAAGTGAGTTAAATATAAAGGTGAATGCCGGCTCTTTTAACCTCTACTATTCCATTTCTATTTCAAATATTGACTAACAAATAAATGTCCTTTTTAAATGTAGCAGAATATCTTGTTTAGCACAAAATGCTTAGATTTGATTAGTGTGTTTAATTTCATTAGTATAAAGACTAAAATGAAAAACATATAGGAGTTCAGAAGTGATTAGGTACCAAGGAACAAATTAAACTTCAGTAAATTTCTAAAGACAAAAATTATATAGCTTTGGCAAACTGCAATTAAAATAGAAATTAAAACAATTAAGAAATTTAGAACTTTCCTTTTAACATCTCAAAGGTCAAAGAAGATGATTAAAAACTTGCATTAATACGGTGCAAGAAATACTAAAGCCTAATATGCATACATGCTATAATAAGAAATGGAGGACGTTTTTATTATTGAATAATAAAGTCAATTTAGTCACATCAAAATAGCCTTTAAAGCACATGATGTCATTAGAGAGGGGGGGGTCACTACATTATAAAATATATTCAAGCAATCAGAAAGAGTAGAGAGAAAGGCGTATAAGGTTATAATCAACAATACTAATGCCCAGCATTTAGGTTATGCACGTTTGGAAACTGAATCATACATGGCCCATGCCATTCAAATTCCACCTGCCTGCTTGAAAAACACACGAAATGGCTTGAAAAGCACTCCTGGGGTCAGGACCAACAGTTGGCATAATGGCTATGTCGCTGGACTCCCATGTAGTCGATCGCAGTTCGAGTCCCAAACCTGGTGGCTTAAACTCACACCGGGCGTGTGTGTGTGTGAGTGCCCAAGATCCTGAGAGGAGAATGGAGGAGAAGGGATTGCGGCATGGCCATCCCCCCTGGGGGGTGATTTCTCACTTTCTGTCTCTCTGTCTCTCTCTGTCTTTCTGGCGAACGCACATGCCCTATAGCAAAATCCTCTCAAAAAGAAAAGCACTCCTGGGTGCATGTACGTTCATATGCCCAAAATGCTGAGGGGATGGAGAAATGAAGGAAAGCCAATTGCAGGCATGACACCTACTCCCCAACAGGAGTTCTCTCTCTTTTGCTCATTCATTTGCTGTCTCTCTCTGGTAAGTACAGGCCCCCTCTCACAATTAATTTTAATTTTTTTTAAAAGACAGATACAATGAACAATACTCAAATGAAATGAGGAAGTGACATCAGCAAGATGGGGGAATAGTAAGTCCCAGGCTTCAGCTTTCTCATCACAGAAAGTTTAACTACCCAAGACCACTTTTGTGAAAACTCTCATACTTGGAAATAAGCCAGAGACATCTACATGGAACACAGAACCAAATAAGAACTACATTAGAAAGGTCAGAAGAATGGGGGGACCAGGAATTCCTGTAATGGCTGAGTCACTGGACTCCTATGTGGTCGACCGCAGTTTGAGTCCCAGACCCAGTGGCTTAAACTCACTCCGGGCGCGTGTGCGTGCACGTGCGTGCCCAAGATCCTGAGAGGAGACTGCAGAAGTGATTGCGGCGTGGCCATCCCCTCTAGGGGTGATTTCTCACTTTCTGTCTCTTTGTCTCTCTCTTTCTGGCAAGTGCAAGCGCCCCATAGCATAAACTCTCCAATTAAAAATAGAAAAAAGAAAGGTCAGAGGAATGGTATCACTTTGAACTTATCACCCCTCCCCCTCTCTCAAGTGTCACAGTACCACAGAGTGGATTCTCCTGGACCCACTGTTTCTGTGATGGGAGAAGAGAATCAGAGGTGGATATTCAGCTTCTGGAGCATTCCAAGACACTTCCACAGAAGCCCACTCTACTCTCACCTTTCAAGGGTCACTTAGGGTTATTGAGGAAACAGCACCACAATACTGCTAGGGTCAGATGAAAACAACAACAACATAAAAGAGGTAGAGCTCACAGCTCTTAACCCTGAGATCTTGTTGATAGCCCTGTGTTCTCCTAGTAGTGGCAACTGATGAAAGGTGAAGGCCAATGGCATTGCCCCCTACACAAAGCTAAGCTGGTTGAGCCCAGAAGCAATATGGGAAGTTCAACCTGGCTTGAGTTCCTATACAGCCAGTCTCAGATCCCACCCCAAGGCACTTCTCACTCAGGAAGCACTCACCACAGCACATTTTGGCAAATGCAAAAGTTAGACTTGCCTTATTTCAGATTCCAAACTGCAGCTTCGCTGAGCCAGCCTCAGAGCCTACTCCAAAGCCCTGACTAGGTAAGGAGACACATTTTTTTGGATTTTTTTTTTTTTTTTTTTTTTTTTTTTTTTTGGAGAGGTTTTTGCTACAGGGCTCAGGCACTCGCCAGACAGACAGAGAGAGACAGAAAGCGAGAAATCACCCCCTAGGGGGGATGGCCACGCTGCAATCCCTTCTCCTCCATTCTCCTCTAGGGATCTTGGGCACGCACTCACACGCGCCTGGTGTGAGTTTTAAGCCACTGGGTCTGGGACTCGAACCATGGTTGACTACATGGGAGTCCAGCGACATAGCCATTACGCTAAGTGCTGGTCCCAGGAGACACTTTTCACTGTGCATTTCTTCAGAATTTAGGGGCTACACTTGCCCACCTGGGAATCCGAAGAGTGGTATAACCCAGCCTCAGAGCCCATCTCAAGTCCCCACCCAGGGAAGGAGACACCTGCCACAGTACAGTTCTGCAGAGAGCAAGGGCTTGGCCTGCCTGACATGTGAAGTCAAACAAAACTGGTGCAGTTCCAGAGCCCACCCAAAGCCCCACCCAAATATGGAAGCAAACTTCTACCATGTGCTGCTAGGGATCATAGCTTCTGGTTCCCTCCATTCCAAACAGTGAGTCTGTCTTTCTTCCCTCCCCAACCTGCAGGCCTTCCCACAGCAGAATCCAGATAAGCAATACCACTCACTCAGGTAATATTCCATGTGATATGATCTGATCAGAGGTAATCCCAATGCCCAGTTAGCAGCTCCACTTGCCTGTGGAGCCCAGCCAGTAGCATCTCCAGACAGCAGAGGCCAGCCTACAGCCCCACCAACCTCAAACCAAAGGCAATAGCATAGCCAACTACAGAATCCAGCCACAATTTCTGCTTTCCAGGAAATCCTCATATATGATCTTTATTGTGTTGAGGTATACTCCTTCTATACTTAATTTGTTGAGAGTTTTATTATATAAGGATGTTGAATTTTGTTAAATACTCCTTCTGTGGCATATCTCATTTACAGATTTACATTTCAAGCCATTTTTGCATCCTGAGGACAAATCTTACTTGATCATACTGAATAATCTTTTTTATGTGCTATTGAGCTTGTTTTGTTAGTATTTTGTTGAGACATTTCTCAGTTTGTTCAATAGAAATACTGGCCTATACAGTTTTTCCTCTTGTAATATTGTTGCCTAGCTTTGCTATTATAGTAAACAGTGAAAATATTTACTTTTTGATTTTTTTCAAAGAGTTAAAAACGATTTCTATTAGTTCTTTTTTTTTGGAGAGGTTTTTGCTATAGGGGAGCATGCGCTCGCCAGAAAGACAGAGAGAGAGAGACAGAGAGATAGAAAGCAAGAAATCACCCCCAGGGGGGATGGCCACGTCGCAATCCCTTCTCCTCTATTCTCCTCTCAGGATCTTGGGCACGCACGCACACGCGCCCAGCGTGAGTTTAAGCCACCGGGTCTGGGACTCGAACTGCGGTCGACTACATGGGAGTTTGGCGACATAGCCATTACGTCAACTACTGGTCCCAGATTGCTGTTATTAGTTCTTTAAATGATAGAATCCATTCGTGAAGCCATCAGGTTTTGGACTTTACTTTGATGGGAGAATTTTCATTATGGGATTCAATCTTTTTAAGCTTCATTGGTCTTCAGAGTTTCTATTTCTTCATGATTCAGTCCTGGTTAATTGTACGTGTCTAGGGATATTTCATTGGCATATAATTGTCATAATTATTTCCTACGATTCTTTGTATTTCTGTGATAGTAGTTGCAATGTCTCCTATTTCATTTGTAATTTCATTTAAGTCTTCTCTCAATTTTCTGCAAATAATTTATGGACTAGATGAATACCACAGCATCTCACTGATGTCAATTAAACTTATAGAAGCAAAGCGTAGAATTGCTGGCTACCAGAGGCTAGGACATAGAAAAATAGGGAAATGCTGTTCAAAGAATAAAAGGGTTCATTTAAAGAGGAGAAGTAAGGTCTTTTTGAGATTTATTGCACAGCATAGTGATTATAATTATTAAAGTGTGTTGTGTTTTTCAAAATCGTTGAGAATAAATTTCAAAAGTTCTCATACAGAACAATGATAAGTATTGAGATGACGAATATATTAATTAGCTTGATTTAATCATTCCACATTGCATACTTAGAACATAGCTTTATTTTGTGCCCCATAAGTATATATAATTATAGTTATAATGTGTCAATTTATAATAAAATTATGATGAGCATCATTTCAGATACAATATTGTCTATGTCATGGGAAATAATGTAAAATTTTTATTTGAAATTTTAAAAACTTAAATGTAACTGACAATTTCCTGCATGAGCATATTTGACCTTCCAGAATTAATGGGATAGAGGAGGGATAAATAAGCATGATCCAAAAGGAAAAATTATGTTGTTGCACTGCCTATAATTACATGGAAAAATTAATATAGCTCATCCTTGTTTAGCGAATTAGGTCAAGTATTTTAAATATGTATTTAAAAGAAATGTTTTCATGTTTCTCCTTCATAAATTCTTTAGGACACTGTCAGCACCAAGTCCATTATTCTATTTAAGAGCATTATGATTTATTTCATAAATCAAAGTTATTTTTACAACTTTGCCTTAAATATCAGCCATCAATCATGTGTAGCCTATAGCATTTTGACACTCACTTAACGTCACATAAAGCAATATAGATAGTAAAAAATAGAGAGCAATATATATGTATATATATATAGAGAGAGAGAGAGAGAGAGACATATACATATATAGAGAGAGAGACATGGATATAGATATAAAGATAGATATAAACTTTTCATAGGGATAGAAAATACAAAATTGGTAAACTATATTTCTGCTATTAAAGCACATGGACAAAACTTTTTAAATTAATCACTTATAAATATTTTTCCCTAATTTAGAAACACATAAATAAAAATGATTTATAATATTTTTGTTGAATGGAAGTCACTGAAAATGATGTAGTAGGTAGCTCCAAAGATCTTTCCTTTGTTATACAATAGAAAAAATTATTCTGATACCTGTTAAAATCATAACAAAGGGGACCAGCAGATGGCATAATGGTCACATCGCTGGACTCCCATGTAGTCAACCGTGGTTCAATTCCCAGATCCTGCGGCTTGTAACTCATGCTGAGCATGTGTGTGTGTCCAAAACTCTGAGAGGAGATTGGAGGAGAAGGGATTGCAATGTGGCCATCCCCCCTGGGGGTGATTTCTTGCTTTCTGTCTCTCTATCTCTGTGTCTCTGACAAGTGCACATGCCCTACAGCAAACATCTCTTTTTAGAAAATGATAATAAAGACTTTAGGACTCTTACAATGGGTGTTGAGAATATCACAGTAGGATAAAAAGATCAAAATCAAGTCCAGATACAAAAAAATAAAGTGAACATATAGCCAAGGAGCAGGTTGACAGAGTTTGTGGATGGAAAATTACTTAGAGGAACAAGAACAGAAAGTTTCTTGCTAAACTGACTTAACAGGATTCTTGGTGAAAGTAGGTCAAAAACTTACATATCAAGGAGGGGTCATAAAGAATTTGATCAAATAGTGAGAGTGGGGGATTTCTTCTGAACTGATTTGACAGAATTCTTACCAAAACTGGCTATGCAGTCTCAGCAAGGACATGGTCCAAGTCCAAGACCTCATCAAGAAGAGGATTCAGAGGACCCTGACTAAAGATTGGTTAAAAACAAAGTGTTTGCCATCCTCCACGGAAATAACACCAAAATGAGCAAAACCTGTTAGAATCAGCTTTGTTGAAACTCTAAGAAGCAGTTGAAGTAACCAACTTAATGCTGACTCAATAAAGAGGCAAGTTAAAAGTGGTAGGAAATGTTCATGGAATTTTTATATGCCTTTTTCCTACCTACCTCCATAACTCAGAGAGGGGTTTTGTAGATGGCTGGCCACATTCCCTATATTAGGGGTTCCCAACACCCAGGTTATGGACCAGTACTGGTCTGTAGCCTATTAGGAACTGGGCTGCACAGCAGGATGTGAGTGGCAGGCAAATGAGAATAGCTACATTTGCATTAATAGCCACTCTCCATTGTTCACACTACTATCTGAGCTCTGCCTCTTGTCCAATCAAGGACTGCATCATAGGAGTGCAAATCCTATTGCAAATTGTGCAGGTGAGGGATTTAGGTTGTGCACTACATATGAGAATTGAATGCCTGATTGTCTGAGGTGGAACTGAGGCAGTGATGCTAGTACTGGGGAGTAGCTGCAAATACCGCATTATGTTGAGTTGTATAATTATTTCATTATATATTACAATGTACTAATAATAGAAATAAAATACACAATAAATGCAATGCACTTGAATCATCCTGAAATAATCCCCTCCTCACCCGTGGTCGATGGAAAAATTGTCTTCGACAAAACCAGTCCCTGGTGCCACAAAAATTGGGGATCACTACTCCAGGGGGAGCAGAGCAAACTTACTTCTCAAATTTTGTGTTTGTCCATTTTGACCTATTTGGGGGTTACTGAAGAACTGATACAATGTGTTTGTCTTTGTTTTGCTTACCTTATAACACTCTCAGGTTGGAAGAAAGACTACACAGGGACATTACCCAAAAAGGGAAAAAAATAAATGAATTGACCCAGTGATGACTAGGACGGAAGATTACAGTTGAGAAAAGCAAAAACTATTCTGAAAGCCTGGAAGAAAAAACTAGGAAAAGAGATCATTTGAAGGATTAAGATATTGAAAAAGTGTCACTTCTACCAGGGAATTAAGAAAGCCACTTGCATGCTTAAGGCAGGACACAGGCTCAGAAAAGACTTGCAAAGACTCTAGGATTTTATCTCTGGCAGAACTTCAGGCTAAGAGCAAGCAGGAAGTGAAGCCTGGGGCAAAGATGTAAATAGTCCAACCTATCATTGAAAGAGCATCTGAATACAAATCCGCACTGAGAGAGTTTTTGTTTATTTCTCTTTATGTTCTTACTGTAATTATTTTCATCATCAGGCATTCAAAAAAATAACCGTCTAAATACTAGGTGTCCACAAGCTAAAAGAACAAAGACTTCAGAGACCATGCAAAACAGATACTTAAGCCTTTGTAAGAGAGTTTAGAAAAGTAACTAATGAATGAATACAACCCAGAAAAATCTAACAAAACTCTGATGATGAAAAATAATATGATTTCTAGAGTTACATTACAATATCCAAAATATCTTGTTTTTGTGGGACATCAGCAAGATGGCAGAATTGAACACTCCAGTGCTCCTCTTCCCATAGAAACATCCATTCAAACAACTATCTGGACATAAAAAATAATTTCAGAAGAGCGAAAAAAAATATGTGATGGATTACTGCAGTTGGGTATAGCACTAAAATAGGAAAAGAAAGGCACATGTGAAAGGATGGGCCAGTCGGTGGCATGGCTGTTAAAGCAGCTGGATCCCACATGGCTAGCTGCATGGTTAAAGTCTCAGACCTAGTGTCTTGAAAAACATACCAGGCACATGTATATGCATACCCAAAATCCTGACAGAAGGGAGAAATGGAAGAGAAGGAACTGTGGCATGACCATACCCCCTGGCGAGTGATCTCTCTCTCTCTCTCTCTCTCTCTCTCTCTCTCTCTCTCTCTCTCTTTCTCTCTTCTCTCCAGCTAGCAAATGCACCCTGTGTCAAATTGAAAAAGAAAAAGAAAGAATATTGGGTCTGCCCATGACTCAACAATAATGTACTGCTCAAAGAAGCTGGATCCCACATGGAGATTATGATTCAAATGTCCAACCTAGTTGGCCGGCAACATGCTGGGCATCCATCTGAAGGGTTGGAGGACAGGAGGAAAGGAATTGTGGTAGGATCAGATCCTGTGGAGGGTGCTAATCTCTCTCTCTTTCTATTTATCTCTCACTATCTCACATGCATGCTCACATACTCTATCATGAATAAAGAAAATAATTTTTTGGACCAGCAGGTGGCATGGTGGTTTAGGTGTGTAAGGGTCCAGAGATCGGTCCAACCGATGGAGACACAGAAAAGACAACGACAATGCAACTGCAAAAGAGGCTTTCATTTTTCCAGCTAGCTGGGGTCCAAGTTCCTGCCCGTCGCAGCGGGCCTTCACAAAGACCCCGAGCCTAAGATAAAGGGATCTTTTATAGTTCAGGATTTTTCATAGAATGTAACACATACAAAGGAGGGGGTATGAGAAGCGAGGGTCCAGCTATCACCACCTGCTCAGGTCTAGATAAGGGCTCTCAGCTAAGGGTCCGGATGACCTTGCCTCGGAGGTGCTGGGCCCTCCCGTTTTCCACTTATCTGAGAGTTCCCAGACTCCTGGTTCCCATCCTTGAGGCCCTAACAAAGTGGGCTCCGTCCTTGAAGACTTAACAGGGTAGCAATTAAGCTAACTTGCCCCAGCATTCCCTAACATGGCGGTGATTATGCTAACTTGGCCTAACAGGTGCTAGACTCTCACATGGCCAACTGCAGTTTGAATCCTGGACCTGGAGGCTTGCTTTCTCACTTTCTCTCTCTCTCTCTCTCTCTTTCTGACTGTCTCTGGTGAATGTGAGTGCCCTGAAATAAATTTTAAAAAATAAGTTAATAGAATAAATAAACCTTAAAAGCATAATTTTTCAATGAAGGAAAGAAAGGACGGTTTTACATTGATTGGTCACCCTTCACCAACCCCAGGCAACATGGCATGCAGAGAGAGAGAACTCTGATTGGGAGAAGGAAAGGGAAGTGACCATCAGACTTTCCCTTGAACCATTAAACCAGCTTGTCCCCAATAAAACCCATCAGGACTCCATAATCCCAGACTCCAAGCCAGTATCCATAGATTGAACCTTCAAGCCTGCTCCAATGCTAAGCTGAATTCTAAAGTCCAAGAATCCAGTCCTGCCTAGTCTCTAAATCACCCCACCACCATATCAACACTAGCAGTCCCAGGCTACATACTGTCCCCAGCACTAGGCTAGACCCTATGACCTAGCCTTTGGGCCTGCCCCAGCAGCCAGTTGACCTGTATAACCCTAGTCATCAGGTCATCAACAATGGACCCAGTGGGCCCTATAGATACAGACTCCAGGTTCATTTAGGGTTAGGGCCACTGCTACAACTTTGGCCTCTGAGCTTGTACCTGGGAAGTGAGGCTCCAACCTTGTCTTGGTGTCAGGTAAGTTACCATAGTTTCAGGCTCCAGGCTTATCCAGAGGCCCCAGTCTTGGCATTGGCCCCAGTGTCAGATAAGCCCCAATGGTGCCAGGCTTTGCACTCATCCTGTATCAAGCTAGCCCCTACAGAATCAGTCCCTAGGTCACCCCTGTGCCAGACTTGCCCTAGTTGACCCAGACCCCAGTCTACCCAAAGAACTAGTCTACTCCCTACAAACATAGGTTTTAATGCTGTCACTGTAGCAGGTCAGACCTCATTATCCCAATCATCATGCAAGTACTTTTGTGCCCACCCTCTAAATTGGTCCCTATAGATATAGGATCCAGGCTCATCTAGGGCCAATCAAACCCCTGCAGCCCTAGGGTTAAGGATCATCACAGGATTAGACCAGTTCCCTAGCCTCAATTACTAAGCAGGTACCCCTGGGTGTGCAATAGACCTCCACTGTCAATTCATTCTCCATAGTCCAACATTTCAGGCCATCTCCTGAGGCCCCATTCGCCAGAAAACCTGAGCTCCAGACCTTCCCCTGTGTACCCAAATCCCATAGTGGCTCCCAAAGTGATAGGACCTATATAGGCCATCATCTTCACCCCCAGCCTCCAGACTGGTACTAGCTTATCTCTCTCCATGGCCCCATATTCCAAGGAAGCCCCAGTAGCTCCAGACAGTAGGCCAATGCCTGCGACACTAAATTCCAGAACAGTCCCTACAGATATAAGCTGCATATTTGCCTCAACATCAAGCAAGCCCCAGGCTCCATAACAATGCTTATGTCCCCAAACTCTAGAGAAGATTCAGTGATCAGTCTACTCCAGGAGACCCAGGGTCAAGGGTCACCCCAGTATATCCTGGTACCAAGTGAAACACCATAGGCTCATGTTCCAAGACCAGTCATTTAGACCCAATTTCCAGACCAGCCCCATGGGCCCAGGACCCAGAACCACACTTGTGGACTCCAGTTCCAGGGCCAGCCCAGTGGTCATAGGTATCAGGCCCATTCAGCATCAGGCCAGCTCTAGGGATGCAGGCTTTAGGCCAGCCCCAGAAAACATAGGCTCCAGGACTACCCTCAGGTACCTAGGCTTTATTCCCATCTCCACAGTACCAATAAAAGGCCAGCCTCAGTGAATATAGCCATCAAGCCCAACCCTATGAACTCAGGCACCAGTCCCATCCATCTACTGAACCAAGCACCAGGTTAGCCTGGTGGCAAGCCTTCTACTGGACCATACCAGATAGTCTGCCAATAATCTCTGAATGTACTACTAATGAAAGGCTTTCTCAGAAAAAGCCAGTCTGTGGAATGCAGTTAGCCCCTACTTCTTCAAATGCACAGACATCAACATAAGGCAATGAGAAACATGAAAAATGCCCTTTGAAAGTTTTAAGGAGGGTCTGAAAACTCTTGGTGTCTTGGAGAAAATCCAGATGTATCCAGAAGCATTTTGTAGCATCCTTTGTCATAAACCTGAGAATCTTTCTGCAAAAATCCTTAGTGATCTTTTTACAGTACGCACATTATCTGATGTTCAAGCTTTGGGGTTTTGGAACAGTTACAGACTATTGAGGATGGTAAATCTGCAACAACAATGGAAGACATTCTTGTTTTTGCAGCTGGTTGCAGTTCCATTCCTCCTGCTGGATTTAAACCTAGTCCTTCTATTGAGTGCCTGCATATCAATTTTCCTGTTGGAAACAAGTGTAGTAACTGTTTAGCTCTTCCAATCACCAATTCCTAAGAAGAGTTTCAAGAAAATATGGATTTCGCCATAAGAAGCACTCTAAGACTAGAAAAGGAAGAAAGTTCTCACTACATCTGACATTAAAATGTTTCTTTGGAAAAAGAAATGGTTCATTAAAAGCTGCTATTGATAACTTTTTTTTGTTTTAGAAGTCTGTTCGTAATCACTTTGAACAAATTTTTTATCTTTGGCCCAATAAAAATTATGATATAAGTATAAAGGAATGTTTTGGCCATTTAAGCTAAAAAAAATTTAAGACATATTGGTCAAAAATGGTGATTTTTCAAAAAATCTTTTCTTAACATACATGGTCAAAAACCTCAATATACTTTGGAATGGTTATATAAATTTTATTCAGGTATAGTGGCATGGTATATAAAAGAAAAATACTGTTTTACTCTTTTTATAAATGAGGATTACCTATAGGGTTAGGATTCCATGATTATTATAGTTTTGTTCAGTTTTCAAATTATTCCTTATTTTAAAGCATTAATAGAAAAGCAAGTTGGTTGAATCCTGTCTTATAAATTAGAGGCATATATTCTAGAATATGTATTATATGTATGCTTTTCAAGGATGGCAGTAAATTGGTTGCTTTAAATGTTTTAGGTACCAGCTTTATTCAAGTGACTCACACTGCAATTAGATTGTGCCTAATGGGAAGTATTATGTAAAAAGCAGAATTGCACAAATATTCCAGAATCTTTGGATACTCTATAGGCTTAAAAACACATCTGAGGTGGATAAAATATAGTTGAAAATAGCTAGGAAATGGTGTCCTTCTTTAAAGCCTTGGGTTTAATCACCAGTTTGTTTTCTCTCCCATTATCTTCTGCGTAGTATTCCTTATGTCTGATCCATAATCATTCTAGGTATCTGATCTCTGTAGATAGCCATGTGGTAGGTTTGACTGACATTTATTTTCTAGGTGGTTATATGATAGGAAAGCTGACACTATAGCATTATATAGTTACCTTCTTTGCTCTTGAATGATATGTTATTATATAAGCAATGTAAATAAAGCAAAAAGGAAATATTCACTTATACTCACTAGGCAGAGATAAAAAAAAAAAGAAACATGAAAAATGAAGGAAATATAACATCACAAAAAGAACATGGTAATCTTCCAGTATTTGACCCCAAAGAAAGAGAGCTATACAAACTACCTGAAAAATATAATTGTTTTTTAAAACAATTGTTTTAAGGAATCTCAGTAAAATCAAGAAATTACAGAGAAACAGTTAAATTAATCCAGGGAAACAATAAATGAAAAAAACTAGGGATTTAACTGAGATAGAAATTGTAAAAAGATCAAGCAGAAATTCTGGAGCTGAAAAATACCATGAGTAAAAAGAAAACTGCAAGACATAATCAACCACAGAACTGATAAAGCAGAAGAAATAATCTGTGGACTTGAAGATAGGTTATTTGGCCGCCCGGCCAAGAAAACAAGATTTCTGAAACAACATGTAAAGAACACTTCTTGAAGTAATAGGAACTAGTGAAAAAGAGAAATAAAAGCAGGTAGGAGTCCAGACTGGATCCTGGGAACAACTTTGAAACTTTTGGACTGTTGTCCACCATTCCAGAAGTCTGGCCCCACCCCGCCCACCGATTTTAGAGTGCGTCTGCTCTCAGGACATGGGAACAACTTTGAAACTTTTGGAATCCTTCTCCCACCATTCCAGGGACCTGGTCTCACCCTTCCTGGCCACCAGGAGTCTTGAGCAGGTCCGGGTAGGTTTTAGGGTGAGTCCTCACATGGGGCCCGGAAACAGCTTTGAAAATTTGGACTCCATTGCCTACCCTTTGGCTATGTCCCACCCACCCACTCACCCACCAGGAGTCTTGAGCCAGGTCTGGGCAGGCTTTACGGTGAGTCTGTGCTCCTGACCTGGGAACCACTTTGAAACTTTTGGAGTCTGTTGCCCACCATTCCAGTGACTTGGCCTCGCCTGTCAGCCCACTAAGAGTCTTGAGCCGGGTCTTGGCAGGCTTTGGGGTAAGTCCACGCTTGGTGCATGGGAGCAACTTTGAAACTTTTGGACTCCATCAGCCACTGTTCCAGTGGCCTGACTTTGCCTCACCTGCCCACTGGCAGTCTTGAACCTTGCCTGGGCAGGCTTGAGAGTGAGGACATGGTTGGGGCCTAGGAAAAACTTTGAAACTTTGTGACTCCGCTGCCCACTGTTCCAGCAGTATGGACTTGCCATGCCCACCTGCTTGGGAGTCTTGAGCCTAGTCAGAGCAGTCTTTAGGGTATGTACGTGCTTGGAGTCTAGGAATAATTTCAAAACTTTTGGATTTCATCACCTACCATTTCAGTGGCCTGGCCTCTCCTTGTCCACTCACTGGGAATCTTGCTTGAGTCTGGTCTGGGAAGTCTTTAGGTTGAGTCCACGCTCAGGATCTAGGAACAACATTGAAATTTTGGACTCCATCACCCTCCATTCCAGAGGCCTGGACTCACCCCACCCACGCACTAGGAGTCCTGAGCCGGGTCTTGGGAGTCTTGAGGGTGAGTCCATGCTCAGGGCCTGGGAACAACTTTGAAACTTTTGAACTCTGTTGCCATCACCTCCAGTGGCCTGGCCTTGCCCTGCTTGCCCACTGGAGTCTTGAACCCCGTCTGAGTAAGCCTTAGTGTGAGTCTGTGCTCAGGGCCTTGAAGCAACTTTGAAACTTTGAGACTCTTTCTCCAGTCATTGCACTGTCCTGGCCTGGCCCTACCCACCTGCAGGGAGTCTTGAGCCCAGTCTGGGCAGGCTTTAGATTGAGGTTGCACTTGGCGCCTGGGAACATCTTTGAAATGTTAAACTCCATCACTCACCACTTCAGAGGCCTAGCCTCATCCTACCTGCCGGCTGGAAGTCTTAAGCCTGGTCTGAGCAAGCTTTAGGGTGAGTCTACCCTTGGGGCCTGAAAACAACTTTGAAAGTTTTGGTATTTCTTGCCTACCTTAGAGCAGCCTGGCTTCACCCCACCCACCCACCAGGAGTCTTTAGCCTCATTTGGGAGGACTTTTGGTTGAGTCTGTGCTTGGGACCTGAGAACAACTTTGAATCTTTTGAACTCTGTTGCCCACCATTCAAACATCTTAGCCTTGCCGTGCCCAGCTATAGAGAGTCTTGAGCCCAGTCTGGGCAGCCTTCAGGGTGAGTCCATGCTCAGGAACTGGGAATAACTATGAAACTTTTCAACCTTGGCATCCACTGTTACAGAGGCCTGGCCTCACCAAGCCCTCTGGCCAAGAGTCTTGTGCCTGATCTGGGCAGTTTTTAGGATGAGTCCACAATCAGGGTGGAAACAACAATGAAACTTTTGAACTCAGTGGCCCACTGTTCCAGTGGCCTGGCCTGCATAGCCCACCCACCAGGAGTCTTGGCAGGCCACCCACCAGGCCATCTACACAGACTTTAGAGTGAGTCTGTGCTGGAGCCTGTGAACAACTTTGAAAGTTTTGGACTCTGTCTTCCCACCTGCCCTCTGTTAGTCTGTAACCCAGTCTGGGCAAGCTCTCAGATGAGTCTGTACTCAGGTCCTGGGAACATCTTAGAAACTTTTCAACTCTGCTGCCAATAGATCCATAGGCCTGGCTTGTCCCACCCAACTGCAGGTAATCTTGAACCTAGTCTGGCAGACAATTGAGGGTGAGTCCACACTTGGGGCCTAGGACCAACTTTGAAACTTTTGTACTCCTTTGCCCACCATTCCAGTGGCCTGGCTTCACCCCAACCAAATGTCGGGAGTCTTGAGCCGGGTCTGGACAGACTTTAAGGCAAGTACCCATTCGGGGCCTGGGAACAATTTTGAAATTCTGGACTCCATCTCCCACTATTCCAGCAACCTGGCCTCTCCCTGCTTGCCTAATGAGAGTCTTGAGCCTGGTCTGCGCAGACTTTAGAATAAGTTCATGCTCAGAGCCTGAGAAAAACTTTGAAACCTTTGGAGTCCATCACCCAGTGTTCCAGTTCTCTGTACTTTCCTAGCTTGCCCACCAGGGGTTTTGAGCCAGGTCTAAACAGGCTTTATGATGAGTCTGCCCTTGGGGTCAGGAGAATAATTTTGAAAACTTTGGACTCTGTCATCCACAGTTTCAGCAGCCTGGCCTTGTCCCACCCACCCACTGGGAGACTTGAACATGGTTTGAGCACGGTTCAGGGTGAGTCAGCGCTCAAGACCTGGGAACAACTTTGAGATTTTGTACTCCATCACCCACTATTCCAGTGGCCTGGCCTTGGTCTGCCCACCTGTGGGGAATATTGAGTCTGGTCTGAGCAGGTAACTCAGGGCCTGGGGACAACTTTAAAATTTTTGGACTCAATGTCCTACCGTCCCCATGTCCTGGCTTCATGCTGCTTGCCTGCCAGGACTCTTTAACTTAGTCTGAAGAGGCTTTAGGGTGAGTCCACTCTCAGAGCCTGGGAATAATTTTGAGAACTTTGAACTCCGTTGCCCACCGTTCCATTAACCTGGCCCCACCCCGCCCACCCACTGGGAGTCTTTAATTAATTAATTTTTCATTCATTCACAGCATACAAAATGTGATTTACGTCCAGAATATACTGCATAGTGGCTTAATCATACATACTATTGTCGATAAGTTTCTATTTCTAGTTTTATATATATGTATATATTTTCCCCCTAATTTTCACCCTCTACCCTTTTCCACCCTCCTCCCACACTATTTCTGGTGTCTATAGTTGCTTTCCATTCCTTCCCCTCCCTCCACATTTTATTGATTCACAAAATATCTTAAATGGTCTAACTACTTTCAATAGCAAGGTCAGCTGGTATATACATTTCGGTAAATATATGTCTGGCTTTAGGCGTGAAACTCTGAGTAGAATGAATATTCTATAAAGTAGCACATAGCTGATGCTATATAGCTTACTGCGGTCATTAAATAGGTATTTTTTTTTAATTTTTTATTATCATCATATTCTTCTTTATATTACATTGAATTACATATAACTTTACAGTGTATTACATTGTTTTTTCAAAAGGGAATGCCATGCATGTCAGTCAGTACAGAGACATTAATCTCCCGACTTTAACATTCAATATCTTTTCTACGTTTTCCCCAATCATTATTATTATTATTCTAATTATTTTTAAAACAGTCAATTGCTATTTCTCATTTTGCTTATACAAATACTTTGCCCATCATGAAATACTTCTCAGACAAATCCAGTTGAGAATACTGTACATGTTAACATCAACAGTTAATAAGCCGTATCTGTTTCTCACTAACGTCCTGCCTCTCTATTGTTCACTTGTTATCTTTCTCTATTCTCTTCTCTTTACTTCCCCCATTCCACACTGTTCTATTCTCGTTAAGTACCTTCACTGCTTTTATGTCCTCCAATTTTCTGCTCTCTATTATAGAGTGCTGATAGTCGGTATATATTGAGTGGATACATACAATATCTTTCTTTCATAGCCTGGCTTACTTCACTCAGCAAAATAGGTATTTTTTAAATATATTTTTTTTAATTTCAAGAAAAGCAGCTTTAGCTTTAATAAACCAAAATTAAAGAAATGCTAAAAGTGCTTTGCTTAAAACTTAAAGCCAAGAAACAGGTTAGGATTCTGTTCAAATAGTAGGTACATGAACCTATTTATAGCTCAAGATAAGGCAAAAATCCAGTTCAGTCTCATGTACTTAATCTATCTTCTGCTGTGGTCTGACTTTCCCAATTAAATTCTGGGTTATAACATTCAACCCCAGAATTGTCCCTACCATTAAGTTGACCATTTGCTTAGTTGTTTTTGAACTCTTTTTTCTGTGTGCCTATATTCAGTTTTCCTGGTACAGCACTCCCTTCAGAACTTCTTGGAGAGCTGGTCTGATGTTGGTAAATTCTTTCAGGTTTTGTTTATCTGAGAATGTCCTTGTCTTTTCTTCCCATATGAAGAATAATCTTGCTGGGTACAGTATTCTTGGTTGAAATGGCTTTTCCCTTAACACTTTGAATATATTTTCACATTCTTTACTAGCTCACATTGTTTCCGATGAGAAGTCCACTGTTAGCTTGTTGGGATATCCATTGTAGGTAACTCGATGTTTCTCTCTTTCCAATCTTAATATCTTGTCTTTGTCTGTGGAAAACCACAATCAGTCTGGCTATCAGGTGTCTTGGAGAAGATCTTCTTGGATTGATTCTATTTGGGGTCCTTTGTATTTCTTGGGACTGGATCTTTGAGTGCCTCTCTAGGTTTGGAAAGTTTACTTGTGGGATTTCATGGACTAGATTATCGATGCCCTTATGAGTCTCTTCACCTTCTGGGATACCAGTTATATGGATATTTGGATGTTTGATGGTATCTAGTACTTCTCATATATTTCTCGTGTGCAGGAGGAGGTGATCTGCAGTCTCTCTTCCATTCCATTTTTCACTTTTTGTGTTCAGATTCAGTGGAAATTGAGGAATATTCTGACCCTAATAATATTCAGATATTTGGATACTGTTCACTTGGACTTGTCTAGACACTCAGTGCTTAGACGCAGAGCAGCCAAGGAATGAAGTTAAAGGAAAAAGAAATAGAATTAGAAAAGAGGAAAGAAGAAAAAATAAAAGAAAAAAAGACAATACAAAAATTTTATATTTTAATTTTAAGCTGCAAAAAATGAAAATCGCACTAGCACAGCGCAAAACCAATATTTAACAGCTTAAGTTCAGTAGCCATCTTAGGATGGGCCTGGGTTTGTGCCTTTCCTAAATGGGACTGGGAAAGACTCAAATTAGCATGATAAAGGAGGGGGTTGAGAACTCAGAGAATACTTTATCTTCAAAAAAAATTAAAAGACACAGAGAGACCAAGAGAGACAGAGAGATGGAGAGAAGACAGATGTAGCCCTATCCATTAGAAAGGAATCTGGAGGGAGAAGTCTCAGCAGAAGATCTTCATTTTTACTCCCTGAAAGCAATATTTCACAGCTCAAGTTCAGTAGCCACCTTGAGCTGTGCTGAGCAGGCTTTAGGGTAAGTCCGTGCTGGGGTCTGGGAACAACTTTTAGACTTTTGGACTCCATTGCAAATTATTCTAGAGGCCTGGCCTCACCACGTCCTCCCGACAGGAGTCTTGATCCTGGGCAGAGCAGGCTTTAGGGTGAGTCCATGCTCTGAGCCTGAGAACAACTTGAAAACTTTTGGATTCCTTTGTCCACTGTTCCAGTAGCCTGGCCTCACCCTACCCACACTCTGTAAGTTTTGAGCGTGGTCTGGGCAGACTTTAGAGTGAGTCTGCAGTCAGGCCTGGGAGCAACTTGAAACTTTTGGACTCCATCATTCCACCCACCCGCAGTGAGCCTTTAGCCTGGCCAGGGCAGGATATAGAGTGAGTCCTCACTCAAGGTCTGGGAGCAACTTTGAAACTTTTCAACTCGTTGCCAGCAGCTTCAGCGACCTGGCCTCAGCCTGTCCACCCGCTGGGAGTCTTGAGACCGATATGAGCAGGCTTTACTCTGAGTTCATGCTCGGGGCCTGGGAACAACTTTGAAAGTTTTGGTCTTCGTCACCCACTGCTCCAGTGGCATAAGCTCACCTAACCTATCCACTGGAAGTTTTTAGCCTGGTCAAAGCAGGCTTTATTGTGAGTCCATGCTCAGAGCCTGGGAACAACTTTGAAACTTTTGGACTCCCATCACCCTCTGTTCCAGAGGCCTGGCCTTGGCCTGCCCACCCTCCAGGAGTCTTGAGCCTGGTCTGTGCAGGCTTTAGGGTAAGTTTGTGCTTGGGGCCTGGGAAATAACTTCGAAATTTTTGGACTCCATCACCCACCCTTTCAGCGGCCCAGCCCTGCACTGCCCACCCACTGGGAGTCTTAAATCCAATCTAGGCAGTTTTTAGAGTGAGTCCACACTCGGGGCCTGGGAAAAACTTTGAAGCTTTTGGACTCCATCATCTCACCTGCCTGCCGTGAGTCTTTAGATCAGATTAGGCAAGCTATAGGGTGAGTCAACATTTGGGGCTTGGGAACAACTTTGAAACTTTTCAACTTCGTCACCCACATCTCCAGCAGCCTGACTTCAGTCCGCCCACTTGCTGGGAATCTTCTACTCAATATGGGCAGGCTTCAATGTGAGTTCATGCTTGGGACCTTGAAACTACTTTGAAAATTTTAAACTCTGTCACCCACCACTCCAGTGGCCTGGCCTCATCCTGCCTGTGCATCGGGAGTTTGTAGTACATTCTGAGCAGGCTTTATTGGTGAGTCCATGCTCAGAGCCTGAAAACAACATGGAAACTTTTGGAGTCAATCCTTCCCCTTCCTGCTGCCTGGCCTCGTCATGCCTGCCTGTCGGAAGTCTTGAACCTAGTCAGAGTAGGCTTGAGGGTGAATATACACTCTGGGCCTGTGAACAACTTTGAAACTTTTGGACTCCATCGCCCATCATTCCATCGGCCTGGCCTCGCCCCAACCAACCACCCACTGTGAATTTTGAACCCGGTCTAGGCAGACTTTAGGCTCATTCCACTCTTGGGGCCTGAAGCAACTTAGGAGCTTTTGCTATACCAACCTGCACGCTGCACATCATGTAGCACGTGACTTGATCCTCTTCACCAAGTTATATCTCCTAAGCTGCTACCACCACATCAAGAACTGAACATTTGATAGAGGGGTCAAACAACTGAGGTTACCAATACCTTCTCTGACCTGGGAAACAGAGCCCTCCAATAGGAACACACCTGGGAGCTAAGGCTGAAATTTTCTCTACCAGCATTACAGAATGTACTCCAATAAATAGAAAAAAGTAAATACAATATCAGATGACTATTAACTAGCACATATCCTGAAGAAATATGAGAAAATGAGGTGGTACCTCTTTACCAGGTGAGTGTACTAGCCCCTCACCAACAGTGGACAGTACAGAGAAATACACAGAAATGTCAGGGAAAAAAAAATTCTGAATACTTATAGTGACAAAACTCAATGAAATGCAAGAGAAAACAGACAATCAGTTCCAGGAAATGAGAAAATTATTTCAAGACATGAAAGAGGAATTTCATAAAGAAATAGATACCCTTAAAAAGAATCGAACAGAAAGCCTGGAAATGAAGAATACAATACAATAAATTAAAATCTCCCTAGAAAGCATTAACTGCAGACAGGACCATGCAAAAGAATTTCTGACCTCGGTGACAAAGTGTACAGCATAAACCAAATCACCAAAAAGAAAGAAGAAACAACCAAAAAAAAAAATTGAGGACAACATATGAGAAATTCTAGACACCATGAAACACTGAGATATGTGTATAATATTTCAGAAGATGAATAATCTGCTAAAGGCATGGAAAACCTCTTTCATGTAATACTATCTGAAAATTTCCAAATATAGAGAAACATGGAGAAATTCAGACCCAAGAGATAAAAAGGACTCCCAATAGAATCAACAAAAAAAGATCCTACCCTAGCACATCATAGTCATACTGGTAAACATTAAAGATAAAGACAATAAAGACAATATTCTTTTTTATTTTTTATTTTTTTTGGAGAGGTTTTCGCTATAGGGCACATGCGCTCGCCAGACAGACAGAGAGAGACAGAGAGACAGAAAGCGAGAAATCACCCCCCAGGGGGGATGGCCACGCCGCAATCCCTTCTCCTCCATTCTCCTCTTGGGATCTTGGGCACGCACGCACACGTGCCCGGCATGAGTTTTAAGCCACCGGGTCCGGGACGCGAACCGTGGTCGACTACGTGGGAGTCCAGCTACATAGCCATTACACTAACTGCTGGTCCAGGACAAAGACAATATTCTAAAAATGGTAAGGGAAAAACATGAAGCTGCTTATGAAGATTATCCCATTAGGCTAATGTCAGACCTCTCAATGGAAACAATTCAGGCAAGAAAGGAAAGGGATGATGTATTCAAAACATTAAAAAGAAATTTCAACCAAGAATATTATATCCAGCAAGATTATCCTTCAAATGGGAAGAACAAATAAATGTATTCTCAGATAAACAAAAAATGAATGAATTCACCAATAATAGACCAGCTCCACAGAAGTACTGAGGGGAGTGCTATATCAGGATAACTAAAGAGAGACAAACAGAAGTAGGAGAACAAAAAAAAAAAAAAAAAAAAAAAAAAACTAAAAAAGTGGCTAACAAAATGATGGACAAATTTGGATATATCAATAATAACATTGAATGTTAATGGATAAATTCTCTCATTAAAAGACACAGACTGGCTGAATGGATACAAAAACAGAAGCCATCTATATGCTGCTTACAAGAAACACACCTCACTGATAAGTACTTATATAGACTGAAAGTGAAGGGCTAGAAAACGATATTCTATGCAAATGGAAACCAAAAACAGGCTGGGTGGCCATACTGGTATCAGACAAAATAGACTTTAATATGAAAGATGTAAAAAGAAACAAAGAAGGAAATTATATATTACTAAAAGAACTTGTTTACCAAGAAGTTATAACACTTATAAATATCTATGCACCCAACACTGGAGCACCTAAATGCATCAAAGAGAGATGGTTGGATCTCAAGGGAAAGATAGACTGTAACACAATAATTGTAGGGGATCTCAACACTTCACTGACTCCTCTGGAAAGATCATCTTAACAAAAAATAAACAAATAGATACAAGATCTTAATGATACTATACATGAAATGGACTTGACAGACATCTATAGAGTATTTCATACAACAACCACAAAATATACATTTTCCTCACCCACATATGGAATATTTTCAAAGATTGACCACATGATAGGACACTAAACAAGCCTTTTTACAAACTCAAAGGTATAGAAACTGTATCTAGCATCTTTTCTTTCCTTTTTTTTTTTGGAGAGGTTTTTACACTCTCCAGAAAGACAGAGAGACAGAAAGCAAGAAATCACCCACCAGGGGGGATGGCCACGCCACAATCTCTTCTCTATCCTCCTCTCAGGATCTTTGGGCACGCATGAACATGCGCCCAGTGTGAGTTTAAGCCACCGGGTCCGGGACTCAAACTGCCGTCCACCATATGGGAGTCCACCAAAATAGCCATTACGCCAACTGCTGGTCCCTCTAGCATCTTTTCTGACCATGATGGAATCAAACTTTAAATCACCAACAGAAAAAGCCACAAAAATTCACAAGCACGTGGAAACTAAACAACCTACTCCTAAATGACTTCACGACTATAGAAGAAATTAAGACTGAAATCGAAAGATTCATAGAAACTAATGATAATGAATAAACATTTGTTTATAACTTAAGAGACACAGCAAAAATAGTTATAAGAGGGAAGTTCATAACAATTAGTGCCCACAGGAAAAATGCAGAAACGTGACAAATAAACAACCTAATGACACAACTCAGGGAATTGGAAAAACAACAACAAAAAACCTAAAAGAGTTCCAGGAGAAAAGAATAAATAAATAAATAAAATGGAAAATAAAAGAACTGTACAGAAAATAAACTAAACAAAAATCTGGTTCTTTGAGAAGATATACAAAATTGACACACCATTTGATTAATCAAGAAGAACAGATAAATGAACCAGATAAGTTAAATCAGCAAGGAAACAGGCATTATTAAAATGGATATAACAGAAATACAAAATATCATTAGGAGTTTTATATGCCCACGAACAAGATAAACCTAGATGATATGGATAAAATTTCTGGGCATATAAAACTTACCAAAACTGAACCAAAAAGAAATAGAAAGAATTAACAGACCCAAAACAAGCAATGAAATTGAATCAGTAATAGTCTCCTAACGAGAAAGAGCCCAGGTCCTGATGGCTTTATTTCTGAATTCTACAAAACTTTTAAAGAACTAACCCTAATTCTCCTTAAACTATGTCTAAAAATTCAAAAGGAAGGAACCCTCCCAAATTCATTCTATGAAGCCTCCATCACCTTAATTCCAAAATCAGATAAAGACATGATCAAAAATAAAACTTCAGACCCATATCCCTGATAAATATGGATGCAAAAATTCTCAACATGATACTTGCAAATCATATTCAACAGCATATTAAAAATATTATACACCATGACCAAGTAGGATTTATACTAGGGATGCAAGGATGGTCTAACACGTGCAAAACGATAAATGTAATGCATCACATTAACGAAAGAAAAGATAAAAATCATATGATCATATCAATTGATGCAGAAAAAGCATTCAATAAAATACAACATCACTTCATGATTAAGACTCAGCAAAACTGGCATAAAAGGGACATTCCTCAACACAATAAAAGCCATCTATGAAAAACCCATAGCTAATACCATACCAAATGGGGAAAAACTGAAAGGCTTTTCACTAAAAACTGGAACAAGACAAGGTTGCTCACTTTCTTTACTCCTTTTCAACATAGTACTGGAAGTTCTAGTCAATGCAATTAGACAAGAGGGTCAAATAAAAGGCATTTAAATAGAAAAAGGAGTGAAACAATCTCTATTTGCAGATGATATGATGCTATACATAGAAAATCCAAAAGAATACACACACACACACACACACACACACACACACACTTGAATAAAGTGGTAGGATGCAAAATCAACATACAAAATCTGTGGCATTTTTATACACAAACTGAAACAGAATTGAAGAAAGAAGTCTCATTTACAATAACCATAAAATCAATAAGATATCTAGGAATAAACCTGAGGAAACACATCAAAGATCTCTACAAAGAAAATCATGAAACACTAGAAAAAGAAATTTAAAATGACACAAACAAGTGGAAAAATATTCCAGGATTGGAAGAATTAATATAATCAAGATGTCAGTCCTACCCAAATTAATCTACAAATTCAATGCAATCCCAGTAAGTTACCAGAGATATTTCTCACAGAAATTTTAAAAAATCATAAGATTTGTCTGGAACTATAAAGGACCCTGTGTGATCAAAGCAATACTGTGCAAGAGGAATAAAGTACAAGGGTTCAAACTTCTCAACCTCAAAACATACTATGAAGCTGTGATGATTAAAACAGTATGATATTGGTACAAAAACGGGTAGGCCAATGGAACAGGATTTAGAATCCCCAAGTAAACCCTAAAAGATACAGCCAACTGATCTTTGACAAAGGACACAAGACAACCCAGTGGGAAAAAGAAAATCTCTTCAACAAATGGTGCTGAGAGAACTGGTTATCCACCTGCAGAAAAATGAAACTAGATCCTTATCTCTCACTACTAACAAAAATTAACTCAAAATGGATTGAGGATCTAAATGTAAAACCTCAAACTATAAAAATGCTGGTGGAAAACAGAGGAAAACTCTAGGAGACCTTGGAGTAGGCAAGGACTTCTTAAAGAAAATCTTGAAAGCACAGGCAATAATCCCCAAAAATACACAAATGAGACTATATCATGCTGAGACATTTCTTCACAGCAAAAGAAACAATAAGTGTCTGTTCTGTTACATTTGTCCACCTGTCTGTTTCTGTGCCAAAACCATGCTGTTTTGATCAGAGCTTTGTGGTATATTTTTGGGTCAGGAAGTGAGATGCTGCCCACTCCACTCTTATTGTGCAGGATTGCTTCAGCAATGTAAGGTCTTTTATGATTCCAGACAAATTGTATGATTGTCGTTTCTAGATCTGTGAAGAATGTCTCTGGCATTTTGATTGGGATTGGGTTAAATATGTAGATTAATTTGGGTAGAATTGCCATTTTGATGATATTAACTCTTCCAATCCAAGAACATGGGATGTCCTTACATTTTTTCATGTCATTTTCAATTTCTTGTTTTAGCTTCTCATAGTTTTCCTTGTGGAACTCTTTAACTTGTTTCATTAGATTTTTTCCTAGGTATCTTATGCATTTTGTGGCTATGGTAAATTGAATTACTTTTTTCAGTTCTATCTCCATCTGCCTGTTGTTCGTTTATAAAAATGCTATAGATTTCTGTATGTTGATTTTGTATCCTGCAACTTTACTGTTTTCATTGATTACTTCCAGGAATTTTTTTCATGGATACCATTGCGTCTTCCAGGTATACAATCATGTCATCTGCAAATAGAGATAATTTCACCTCTTCTTTTCCTATTTGAATGCCTTTTATTTTTTTTTTATCTTTTCTGATTGCATTGGTGACAACTTCCAGTTATATATTGAAAAAGATTGGAGAAGGTGGGCATCCTTGTCTTCTACCAGTTTTTAGCAGAAAGGATTTAAACTTTTCCCCATTCAGGATGATGTTAGCGATGGGTTTTTCGAAGATAGCTTTTTTTTTTTTTTTTTTTTTTTTTTTTTTGAGTTTTTGCTATAGGGTGTGTGCACTCACCAGAAAGACAGGGAGAGACAGAGAGATAGCGAGAAGTCACCCTCCAAGGGGAATGGCAAAGCCGCATTCCCTTCTCCTCCATTCTCCTCTCGGGATCTTGGGCACACATGCACACGCGCCTGGCATGAGTTTAAGCTACTGGGTCTGAGACTTGAACCGTGGTCGACTATATGGGAGTCCAGCAACATAGCCATTACATCAACTGCTGGTCCCCATAGATAGCTTTTATTGATAGCTTTTATTGAAAAATGACCCTTCTATGCTGATTTTGCTGAGTCTTCATCATGAATGGATGTTGTATATTATCAAACACTTTTTCTGTGTCAATTGATATGATCATATGACTTTCATCTTTCTTTCTGTTAATATGGTCTATTACATTTATGGTTTTATGTATGTTTAAACATCTTTGCATCCCTGGAATAAATCCTACCTGGTCGTGATGTGTGTTCTTTTTTATATTTTATTGGACATGATTTCTAGTACCTTATTGAGAATTTTTGCATCTATATTCATCAGAAATATTGGTCTATAGTTTTCCTTCCTTGTACTGTCCTTGTCTGTTTTAAGGATAAGGGTTATGGAGGCTCATAGAATGAATTTGGAAGAATTCCACCCTTGTGGATCTTTAGAAAAAACTTGAGTAGAATGGGGGTTACTTATTTAAAAGTATTGTAGAATTCAGAAGTGAAGCTATCATGACCAGGACTTTTCTTTGTTGGGAGGTTATTTATTACTGATTCAATCTCCTGGCTTGTTATGGGCCTATTCAGACTTTCTACATCCTTCTGACTCAATCTTGGTAGATTATATGTGTCTAGGAATTTGTTCATCTCATCCAGATTGTCTTGTTTTGTTCTGTTCTGTTTTGTTTTTAGCATACAGTTGTTCATAGTATCCTCTAATGATGTTTTGTATTTCTATTATGTTTGTTGTTATATTGCCTGTTTCATTGCAAATTTGATGTAAGTGGTTCCTTTCTCTCTTCTTAATTAGTCTAGCTAGTGGTATATAAATTTTGTGTATCTTTTCAAAGAACCAGCTTTCGCTTTCATTTATTTTCTTTTTTTTTAATCTAAACTATTGTGCATGTTTCTTTTCTTTTTTTTTGTATTTTTTAGAAATTGTTTATACATTGAATCACATTATTTAGCTTACAAGATGAACATTTCAATATGTGAACATTTCTCCTCAGTCCAGTTGATCAAACTATTTTCAACAGGTAACACCACACCTCCCCATCCCGTCAATTCTCTGTCTCCATATCCCTCCTCCAAATGTCCTTCCCCAGGCCCCACTCCTCCACACACACCATATCTGTCATTCACACCCATCTCTTGTGTTTGTACATCTTTTAGTCAATCACTTTCAGTCACAGAGTGTGGACACTCGATACATATTAAGTGGGGACATATAATGTCTCTCCTTCAAAGCCTGACTTGCTTCACTCACCAGAAAATATTCCATATTCTTTCACTTTCTGTCAAAAGCCAGGGTTTTGTTGTTGTTTTATGGCTGAATAGTATTCCATAGAGTATATGTGCCACAGTTTTTCAATCCATTCATCTGTGTGGGGGCAATTGGGTTGGTTCCATGTCTTAGCAATCATGACTAGTGCCACAATAAACATCTATGTGCAAGCACTTTTCCAATGAAGAATTCTTCTGTCCTTTGAGTAGATACCAAGGAGTGGGATTGCTGGATCATATGGTAGTGATATTTGTAGATTTTTGAGGAATCTCTAAATTGTTCTCCACAGCAGCTGGACTAATTTACATTCTCACCAGCAGTGTAAGAGAGTTCCCCTTTCACCACACTCCCCACCAACATTTATCATTTTTTGTTTTTTTAATCTTATACATTCTGACTGGGGTTAGGTGGCATCTCATTGTTATTTTGATTTGTATTTCCCTTAGGATGAGGAATGTTGAGCATCTTTTCATATGCCTTTTGGCTATTCATATGTAATCTTTAGAGAGTGTTTTTTTTTCAACTCATTCTTCCTTCTTTTAATAGGACTGATCATCTTTTTTCCAAACCTTTGCTTGAGTTCCTTGTGTATTCTGGTTATCAGCCCCTTGTCTGATGAATAATTTACAAAATTATTTCCCAATTCTGAGGGCTGTCAATTCACACTAATTACTGTGTCTTATTTTATTTATTTTTTGAGAGGTTTTTGCTATAGGGCACGTGCACTCGCCAGACAGACAGAGAGAGACAGAGAGACAGAAAGCGAGAAATCACCTCCCAGGGGGGATGGCTATGCCGCAATCCCTTCTCCTCCATTCTCCTCTCGGGATCTTGTGCATGCACACACATGCGCCCGGCGTGAGTTTTAAGCCACCAGGTCCGGGACGCGAACCGCGGTCGACTACGTGGGAGTCCAGCAACATAGCCATTACACTATCTGCTGGTCCCAATTACTGTGTCTTTTAACACACAGAAACTCCTTAGTAAGATGTAATCACACTTGTCTATTTTGGGATTATCAACTGTGTTTTGGGGATCTTATTTAAGAAGTCTTTCCCTACCCCAATGTCTCCCAGAGTTTCCCCAGTGTTTTCTAGGAACAGTTTTATAGTTTGAGGTCTTAGATTTAGATCTCTGATCCACCTTGACTTGATTTTTATCAAAGGTGAGAGGTAAGGATTCAGATTCATCTTTCTGCAGGTCAAAATCCAGTTTTTCCAGCACTATTTTCTGAAGAGGTTTCCCTTTCCCCACTGAAATGCCTGGTACCCCTTGTCAAAAATCAGTTGACTGTATGTTTGGGAATTTATTTCTGGGGACTTTCTTCTGTTCCATTGGTCCACATATCTGTTTCTGTGCCAGTACCATGCTGTTTTGATTACTACAGCTCTGTAGTATATTTTTGAGTCAGGGAGTGAGATGCCGCCCACTCCACTCTTCTTGTGCAGAATTGTTTTGGCAATACAGGGTCTTTTATGATTCCAGAAAAATTCTATGATTGTATTTTCTAGATCTGTGAAGAATGTGTCTGGTACTTTGATTGGCATTGCATTAAATATGTAGATTAATTTGGGTAGAATTGCCATTTTGATTATATTAATTCTTCCAATCCAGGAACATGGGATGTCCTTCCACTTTTTTGTGTCATTTTCAATTTCTTTTTTTAGCTTCCCATAGTTTTCCTTGTGGAGGTCTTTAATTTCTTTGGTTAGATTTATTCCTAAGTATATTATACTTTTTGTGGCTATGGTAAATGGAATAACTTTTTTTAGTTCTATCTCCATCTGCCTGTTGTTCGTATATAGAAATGCTATAGATTTCTGTGTATTGATTTTGTATCCTGCAACTTTACTATATTCATACATTACTTTCAGAAATTTTTTCATGGAAACTATTGGGTCTTCTATATATACAATCATGTCATCTGTAAATAGAGAGAATTTCATCTCTTCTTTTCCTATTTGAATGCCTTTTATTTTTTCCTCTTTTCTGATTACATTGGCGAGGACTTCCTGTACTATATTGAAAAGGAGTGGAGAAACTGGGCATCCTTGTCTTGTACCCGTTTTTAGTGGAAAAGCTTTCAACTTTTCTCCATTGAGGATGATGTTCGCTATGGGTTTTTCATAGATGGCTTTTATTGTGTTGAGAAATGACCCTTCTATGCAGATTTTGCTGAGAGTCTTGATCACGAAGGGATGTTGTATCTTATTAAATGCTTTTACTGCATCAATCGATATGACCATATGGTTTTTATCTTTCTCCATGTTTATATGGTGTATTACATTGATGGTTTTGTGTATGTTGAATCAACTTTGCATTCCTGGAATAAAGTCTACCTGATCATAATGTATAATCTTTTTTATGAGTTGTTGGATATGATTTGCTAGTATCTTGTTGAGAATCTTTGCATCTATATTTATCAGAGATATTGGTCTATAGTTTTCCTTCCTTGTCCTGTCTTTATCTGTTTTAAGGATAAGGGTGATAGAGGCTTCATAGAATAAATTAGGGAGAGATTCACCTTTTCGGATCTTTAGAAATAACTTGAGCAGAATGGGAGTTAACTCTTCTTTGAAAGTTTTATACAATTCAGAGGTGAAACCATAAGGGCCAGGGCTTTTCTTTGTTGAAAGGTTATTTATTACTGATTCAATCTCCTGGCTAGTTATGGGCCTATTCGGACTTTCTATATCCTCCTGGCTGAATCTTGGTAGATTATATGTGTCCAGGAATTTGTCCATCTCATCCATATTGTCTTGTTTCTTTGCATACATTTGTCCATATTATCCTCTAATGACTTTTTTTTTTTTTTTTTGTAGAGGTTTTTGCTATAGGGCGCATGCACTCGCCAGAGAGACAGAGAGAGACAGAGAGACAGAAAGAGAGAAATCACCCCCGGAGGGATGGTCACGCCACAATCCCTTCTCCTCCATTCTCCTCTTAGGATCTTGGGCACACACACACGCACACGTGCCGGGCGTGAGTTTAAGCCGCCAGGTCTGGGACTCGAACCATGATTGACTGAATGGGAGTGCAGTGATGTAGCCATTATGCTAACTGCTGGTCCCTCCTCTAATGATGTTTTTTATTTCTACTTTGTCTATTATTATACTGCCTGCTTCATTGCAGATTTGATTCACCTGGTTCCTTTCTCTCTTCTTAATACGTCTCGCTACTGTTGTATCGATTTTGTTTATCTTTTCAAAGAACCAGCTTTTACTTTCGTGTATTTCCTTTTTTTTTTTGGAGAGGTTTTCACTATAGGGGGCATGCGCTCGCCAGACAGAGAGACAGAAAGTGAGAAATCACCCCCCAGGGGAGATGGCCACGCAATCCCTTCTCCTCCATTCTCCTCTCGGGATCACACGCACACACGCACACACGCCCGGCGTGAGTTTTAAGCCACCGGGTCCCGGACGTGAACTGCGGTCGATTACGTGGGAGTCCAGCGACATAGCCATTACGCTAAGTGCTGGTCCCACTTTCATGTATTTTCTGTATAGTTCATTTATTTTCTATTTCATTTATTTCTGCTCTTATCTTTATTATTTCCTTTCTCCTGGAGTATTTTTGGATTTTTTTGCTTTTGCTTTTTCAATTTTCTAAGGCATGATGTTAGGTGATCCATTTGCCTTCTTTCTGTCTTCCTCTTATGGGCACTAATTACTATGAACTTCCCTCTTATGACTGCTATAGCAGTGTCCCAAAGATTATGGAAACTCGTGTCCTCATTGTCATTGGCTTTCATGAATCTTTTGATTTCAGACTTTATTTCATCAGTAGTTGTGGAGTCATCCAAGAGTAGGTTACTTAGTTTCCATATGTTTGAATATTTTTGAGGATTTTTCTTGAAATTAAACTCAAGTTTAATTCCATCATGGTCAGAGAAGATGCTGGATATAGTTTCTATGCCTTTGAACCTATAGAGGCTTGCTTTGTGACCTATGATATGGTCAATCTTTGAGAAGGTTCCATGAGGGGATGAGAAAAAAGTTTATCTCTTGGTTTTTGGATGGAAAGTTCTATAGATGTCTGTTAAGTCCATTTGATTTATGGTATCATTCAGATCCTTTATCTCTTTACCTATTTTTTGTCTAGATGATCTGTCCCGAGGGGATAGTGCAGTGTTGAGGTCCTCAACCATTAGTGTATTGCAGTCTATCTCCCCTTTGAGATCTAATGGTCTTTCCTTCGCGTATTTGGGTGCTCCTGTGTTAGGCGCATAGATATTTAGAAGCGTTATATCTTCTTATTCTATTGATCCTTTTACTATAATATAGTGCCCTATAGTGCCCTTCTTTGTTTCTTTGAACAGTTTTTGTTTTTAAGACTATTTAATCAGAAATTAGTATCACAACTCCAGCTCTTTTTTGGTTCACATTTGCATGGAACACCTTTTTCCAACCCTTCACTTTCAATCTATGTATGTCTTTATCCATGAGGTGGGTTTCCTGTAGGCAACGGATAGAGAATTTCTGTGTTTTTGTTTTTTTTGTTTTTTTTTGTTTTTTTTTTTATCCATTCAGCGAGTCTGTGTCTCTTGATTTGAGAATTTAATCCATTCACATTCAATGCTATTATTGATGTTACCAGATCTGTCCCAATGTTTAAGTTGGCCATTGTTATACTTGCCTTTTCTTCCTTTCTTTCTGTCTGTTAATTCTTTAGTTTTCCTGGAACAGTACTTTCTTCAGGGTTTCTTGAGGAGCTGGTCTGGTGTTGGCAAATTCTTTCAGGTTTTGTTTGTCTGAGAAGATTTTAATCTTTTTTTCCCATATGAAGAATAATCTTGCAGGATATAATAATCTTGGTTGAAATTGTTTGTTTCTCTCTTAACACTTTCAATACATCTTTCCTTTCCATTCTTTCCTTGCTTGCATTATTTCCTTTGAGAGGTTTGCTGTTAGCCTGATGGGATGACCTTTGTAAGTCACTTCTCATTTCTCTCTTGCCAGTTTTAGTATCATGTCTTTATTTGTGGTCTTGCACAGTCTGGCTAAGATTTGCCTTGGGAAAGATCTTATGGGCTTGATTCTATTTGGGGTCCTTTGTATTTCTTGGGTCTGAATGCTTGAGTGCCTCTCTAGACTTTGGAAATTATCTTCCAGGATGTCATGGAATAGAATTTCCATGCTGTTATTAGTTTCTTCACCTTCTAGGATGCTTATTATTCTGATGTTTGGGTGTCTTATGGAGTCTAGTAATTCTCGTATATGATCCTCGTGTTTTTGATTTCCTCTATTACAGACTTCATTCTAATAGTTCCATCTGGTTCTTTCTAATAGTGTCCATTTCTTCTTTCATATTTTGGAAGGACTTCCTAATCTCCTGTAGTTTGTTGTCTCTTTTCTGTTCCAACTCATAGAATTTGTTCACCATGAATGTTCAAAATTATTTCTCTGACATCTTGGTAACATCCGTCATTTTCTCAAAAGATGGAGGGGAGTTACTCTTTTCCTTTGACGGAGACATACTTCCTTCTTTATTCAGACCTGAGGCTCTTCTTCTACTTCTAGCCATTGGAAGATGTACTCACTATTGAATACTCTTAAGAGAATGTTTCACTGACTAGGAGAGTGTTTCTTTTTTGCTGCAAATTGACATGTGCCGAAGTCTCTGTTCTGTTGTTTTCAGTAATGGGGTCTCAAGAAAGATACTCTTTTCAGATGTCTGAAGAGGAGTATCTCCTCTTGCACAGCTGGTTCAGTAAAAGGGAGGATCCCAGAGAACCTTATATTACTGGAAAATTTCAGATCTCTGATTCTAGACCTAGCTAGTCCCTCAGACGATGTGGAAGATGAGGAAGAGAAGATAATATAAGAGAAAAGGAAAGAATACAGAGAGGAATAAAGAAAAAGTGGCACTGAGTGTGATAGTGCAGCACGCTATTTCGCCAGAGGCCTAGAGATGGAATTGGTAGCTGCTGCAACAAGAAGGACAGACTAGGGGTCTGGGTTGGTCTTGGGCTGTGGAGCCTGGCAGTGAGGCTGTGGGGGCAGTGGTGCCCCTGCCTCAATGTCCATTACTGCTCAGAGGCCTAGAGATGGAACTGGTAGCCACTGCAGCAAGAAGGCCAGTATAGGGGTCTGGGTGGGTCTTGGGCTGCAGAGCCTTGAAGTGAGGAGGTGGGGGCAGTGATGCCCCTGCCTCAATGTCCCTTACTGCCCAGAGGCCTGGAGATGGAAATGACTGCTGCTGCAGCAAGAAAGCCAGTATAAAGGCTAGGGTGGGTCTTGAGCTGGGGAGCCTAGAAGTGAGGCGGTGAGGGCAGTGGTACCCCTGCCTCAATGTCCATTACTGCCCAGAGACCTGGAGATGGAACTGGCAGCTGCTGCAGCAAGAAGGGGCATATAAAGGCCTGTATGGGTCTTGAGCTGGGGAACCTGGAATTGAGGCGCTAGTGGCAGTGGTGCCCCTGCCTCAATGTCCTTACTGCCCAAAGGCCTGGAGTTTGAACTGGCAGCTGCTGCAGCAAGAACAATCTAGCAGTCTGGGTGACTCTTGGGCTGGAAACCAGGAAATAAGGTGATGGGGGCAGTGGTGCTCCTTCATCAATGTCCCTTACTGCCCAGAGGACTGAGAATGGAACTGTCAGCCACTGCAACAAGAAGGACAGTCTAAGGGTCTGAGTGAGTCAAGGGCAGGGGAGCCTGGAAGTGTGGCATTGGGGGCAGTGGTGCTCCTGCCTGAATGTCCCATACTGCCCAGAGGCCTGGAGATGGAACTGGCAGCCACTGCAACAAGAAGGACAGTCTAGGGGTCTGGGTGGGTCTTGGGCTGATGAGCCTGGAAGTGAGACAGTAGGGGAAGTAGTTCTCCTGCCTCAATGTCCCTTACTGCCCAGAGGACTGGAGATGGAACTGGTCACGGTTGCAGCAAGGACAGTATAGGGTCTGGGTGGGTATTGGGCTGGGGAGCCTGGAATTGAGGCTGTGGGGGCAGTGGTGCCCCTGCCTCAAGGTCCCTTTCTTCCCAGAGGCCTGGAGTTAGAATGGGCTGCCGCTGCAGCAAGGACAGTCTATGGGTCTGCGTAGGTCTTGGTCTGGGGAGTCTGGAAGTAAGGCACTGGTTGCAGTGGTGCCCCTGCCTCAATGTCTCTTACTGCCCAGAGG
The DNA here is from genome assembly GCA_026018925.1 of Tupaia tana. Lineage (NCBI taxonomy): Eukaryota > Metazoa > Chordata > Mammalia > Scandentia > Tupaiidae > Tupaia > Tupaia tana. The sequence continues at coordinate 67,150,282 of JAKSZU010000009.1, read as the reverse complement.
CTTGGAGTTTGAACTGGCAGCTGCTGCAGCAAGAAGGACAGACTAGGGGTCTGGGTGACTTTTTAGCTGGGAACCAGGAAGTAAAGCGGTGGGAGCAGTAGTGCCTCTATCTCAGTGTCTATTATGGCCTAGAGACCTGGAGATGGAACTGTCAGCCGCTGCAACAAGGACAGCCTAGGGGTCTGGGTGGGTCATAGGCTGGGTAGCCTGGAAGTGAGGCATTGGGGGCAGTGGTGCCCCTGCCTGAATGTCCCTTACAGCCCAGAGGCCTAGAGATGGAAATGGCCGCTGCTGCAGCAAGGACAGTCTAGGAGTCTGGGTGGGTCTTGGCCTGGGGAGCCTGGAAGTGAGGCAGTGGGAGCAGTGGTACCCCTGCCTCAAGGTCCCTTACTTCCCAGAGGTCTGGAGATGGAACTGGCCACTGCTACAGCAAGAAGGCCAGTCTAGGGGTCTGGGTGGGTCTTGGCCTGGGGAGATTGGAAGTGAAGCGTTGGGGGCAGTAGGTGCCCCTGCCTCAATGTCTCTTAATGCCCAGAGGCCTGGAGATGGAACTGGCAGTTGCGGCAGCAAGAAGGCCAGTCTAGGGGTCTGGGTTGGTCTTGGGCTGGGGATCCAGGAAGTGAGGCGTTGGGACCAGTGGTGCCCCTGACTCAATGTCCCTTCTGCCCAGAGGCCTAAAGATGGTACTGGCAGCCACTTCAACAAAAAGGTCAGAGTATGGGTCTGGGAGGGTCTTGGGCTCAGGGGCCTGGAAGTGAGGTGGTGGGGGCAGTTGTGCCTCTTCCTCAATGACCCTTACTGCCCAGAGGCATTGAGTTTGAACTGGGAGCCGCTGCAGCAAGAAAGACAGTGCATGGGTCTCAGTGGTTCTTGGGCTGAGGAGCCTAGAAGTGAGGGATTGGGGACAGTGATTCCTCTGCCTCAATGTCTCTTACTTCCCAGAGACCTGGAGATGGAACTGGTCTCTACTGCACCAAGAAAGACAGTCTAGAAGCATGGGTGGATCTTAGGCTAGGGAGCCTGGAAGTGAAGCGGTGGGGGCAGTGTTGCCTCTGCCTCAATGGCAGCCACTGCAGCAAGAAGGACAGTCTAGGGATCTGAGTGGATCATGGGCTGGAGAGCCTGGAAGTGAGGTGGTGGAGGCAGTGCTGCCCCTGCCTCAACGTCTCTTACTTCCCAGAGGCCTAGAGTTGGAACTGGCAGCCACTGCAGCAAGAAGGCAGTCTAGGGTTCTGGGTGGGTCTTGGGCTAGGCAGCCAGGAATAGAGGCGATGTGGGCAGTGGTGCCCCTGCCTCAATGTCCCTTACTGCCCAGAGGCCTGGAGATTGAACTGACTGCTGGTACAGTAAGGACAGTCTAGGGGTCTCGGTGGATCTTGGGCTTGGGAGACTGGGAGGGAGGCGGTGAGAGCAGTGGTGATCCTGCCTCAATGTCCTTTACTGTCCAGAAGCCTAGAGATGGAACTGGCATCTGCTGTTGCATCACGAAGGAGTCTAGGGGTCTGGCTGGGTCTTGGCTGGGGAGCCTGGAAGAGGCTTGGAGATGGAACTGACAGTTGCTGCAGCAAGAAGGGCAGTCTAGGGGTCTGGGTTTGTCTTGGGTTGTGGAGCGTGTAAGTGAGGCTTTGAGGGCAATGGTGCTCCTGCCTCAATGTCCCTTACTGCCCAGAGGACTGGACATGGAACTGGCAGCCGCTATAGCAAGAAGGACAATCTAGGGTTCTGGGGGGGTCTTGGGCTGGGGGACCTGGAAGTGAGGCGATGGGGTTGTGGTGCCCCTGCCTCAATGTCCCTTATTGCCCAGAAGCCTGGCGATGGAATTGGCAGCTGCTGCAGCAAGAAGGAAAGTCTCACTTTCATTTATTTTCTGTATAGTGTATTTATTTTCTATTTCATTTCTGCTCAGATCTTTATTATTTATTTTCTCCTGGAGTTTTTTGGATTCTTTTTTTGCTGTTGCTTTTTCAATTCTTTGAGGCATGATGTTAGGTGGTTCATTTCCCTTCTTTCCAACTTCTTCGTATGTGCACTAATTGATATGAACTTCCATCTTCCGACTGCTTTAGCAGTGTCCCAAAGATTATGGAAACTCATGTCCTCATTGTCATTGGCTTCCATGAGTCTTTTGATTTCAGTCTCAATGTCTTCAGTAGTTGTGAAGTCATTCGGGAGTAGGTTATTTACTTTCCATGTATTTGCATATTTTTTGAGGATTTTTCTTACAATTAATATCAAGTTTAATTCCATCATGGTCAGAGAAGATGTAGCATATGGTTTCTATGCCTTCGAATCTGTAAAGACTTCCTTTGTGCCCTACCGTGTGATCAATCTTTGAAAAGGTTACATGGGGGAGGGTGCAGTCAGAAAATAGTGTATCTCATAGTTTTTAGTTGAAGGTTCTATAGATGTCTGTTAAGTCCATTTCATTTATGGTATCATTTAGATCCTTTATCTCTTTTTTTTTTTTTTTTTTTTTTTTTTTTGTCTAGGTGACCTGTCCAGAAGAGATAGTGGGGTGTTGAAGTCTCCAACAATTAGTGTGTTGCAGTCTATCTCTCCTTTTAGATCTAACAGTCTTTCCTTCATGTATTTGGGTGCTCCTGAGTTAGGGTCATAGATATTTATAAGCATTATATCTTCTTGATGGATTAGCCCTTCTACTACTATATAGTGCCCCTCTTTGTCTCTTCAAACCATTTTTGTTTTAAAGCCTATTTTTTCAGAAATTAATATCATGACTCCAACTCTTTTTTGGTTCCTATTTGCATGGAATACCTTTTTCCAGCCCTTTAATTTTAGTCTATGTATATCCTTATCCATTGTTGTGGAAAAACAGCCAGCCAAGGGAGGAAATAAAAACAACTCTTTATTATTATGCTAGTATTTGTGGAGGAGTTACTACTCTGAATCTCCCTCCACCCCTGTGGGGGTGAAGCAGTGTCTTTTATTAGGGAGTCTGGGGGAAGGGGGTGCTCCAGCAGGCAAAGGGTATCCTATTAGGAAGAAGAAGCTCAAAGTTGACTCTAAAGAAGAAAGGTTTAGGTCAGGGGGTTTGGGGGACCCTCGAGGTCTCAGGTTGCTTTTATGACTTCAAAGGGGGAAAAGCAGAGACTTAGTAGAAGCCTGGGGAGTGTCAATAGTTGATGGCCTTGGGTTATTGTGAGTTCCAGACTTCTCCACACCATGAAGTAGTGTAGTCAGGAGAGGCCTGGTGCAGGCCTCAGTACAGCTGCCCATATCACCATGAGATCTTTTTCTTTTAGGCAACAGATTGAGGGTTTCTGGGTTTTTGTTTCTGTTTTTGTTTTTGTTTTCCATTCAGCCAGTCTGTGTCCCTTGACTGGAGAATTTAATCCATTAACATTCAATGTTTTTATCAATATTTCTGTACTTCTTCCTCCCTTTAAGTTGGCCATTGTCTTGGTTGTCTTTTATTCCTTTATTTCTGTTTGTTCATTCTTTAGTTTTCCTGGAACAGGACTCTCTTCATAGTATATTGAAGAGCTGGCCTGATATTGGCAACTTCTTTCAGGTTTTCTTTGTCTGAGAAGATTTTAATCATTTTTTTCCCATATAAAGGATTATCTTGCTGGATATAATAATTTTGGTTGAAATTGTTTTTCTCTTAATACTTTCAGTATGTCTTCCCATTCTTTCCTTGCTTGCGTTGTTTCTGTTGAAAGGTCCAGTGTTAGCCTGATGGGGTGACCTCTGTAAGTCACTTGTCATTTCTTTCTTGCCAATTGTAGTATCTTGTCTTTATCTGTGGTTTTGACAAGTCTGGCTAAGATGTGCCTTGGGGAGGATCTCCTTGAGTTGATTTTATTTGGGATCTTTTATATTTCTTGAGTCTGCATGTTTGAGTGTTTCTCTAGACTTGGAAAGTTTTCTTCTAGGATTTCATGAAATAGATTTTCCATGCTCTTATTAGTTTCTTCCTTTCTTCATCTTCTGGTATACCAATTATTCAGATGTTTGGATGTTTAGTGGAATCTAGTATTTCTGGTATATTATCTTAATTTTTTTGTTGTTATTTTATCTATCTTTTTGGTAGTTTTTCCTAGGTCAGAGATTTTTATCTTCTGTGTTGGAGATTTGATCTTCACCATGGTCACATTGGTTTTTAATACTTTCGAGAGGGTTTTTTTATTTCCTTTATTACAGACTTCATCTCTAATAGTTCCATCTGATTCTTCCTTTTAGTGTCCATTTCTTCTTTCAAATTGTGGAAGGACTTCCTCATCTCCTGGAGTTTGTTGTGTCTTCTCTGTTCTAACTCATAGAGTTTTGTAACTATGAATATTCTGAATTCTTTGTCTGACATTTTGGTAACTTCCGATTTTTTAAGTGATGGAGAGGAATTATTGTTTTCTTTTGATGGAGACATATTTCCTGGTTTCTTCAAACCTGTGGCTCTTCTTCTACTTCCAGCCATTGGGTGATGTGTTCACTTTTGGATGCCTTTTTGAAGAATGTTTCTGCCACTGGGAACAAGTTTGCTTCTCTTTTGCAGTGGATTGATGTGTGCAGAAGTCTCTCTTCTGCTGTGGTTAGGAATGTGGTCCCCATAGGAGGAGTGTTCTATTTAGTTGTCTGAAGAGCAGTTTCTCCTTTTTGGCAGGTGGATCAGTAAAAGGGAGGTTTCCAGGAAGGCTTACAATACAAGGGTATATGAAAACTAAGATTCTAGACCTGTCTAGCAGCACTGGGTGGGTGGAAGATGAGGAAGAGATGACAATATAAAAGGGAAAAAAAGAGTTTGAAAGAGAAAAAAGAAAAAGTTGCAGGGTGCTGTAGATGAAATTGGGCTCTGCTGGAGACCTGGGGCTGCCCTAAGGGGTGAGGAAAAGTAGGAAATTAACAAAAGAAAGGAGAAGGGGGAAAAAAAGCAACCTACCTTTCTGGTGGGGGTGGGGGGGTGGAGGGCTCTGAGGTTGGGAGAGGTAGGCAGGGGTCAGAACTTGAACTGGAGCTGGAGCTGGGGCTCATGGAAAGGCCCTGCCTCAGTTTCCCTGACTGGCCAGGAGACTGCAGGTGGAACTGGCCTCTACTGTAGAGCTGGGGGCTGCACTAAGGGGTGAAGAGAAGTAAGAAATTAACAAAAAAAAAAAAAAAGGAAGAGAAAAAAAAAAAAAAGCAGCCTACCTTTCTGGCAGGAAAGCCGGGGGGGGGGGGGGGGGGGGGGGGGGGGGGCCGGGGAGGAGGGGCTCTAAGGTTGCGAGAGCCGGGATGGGATGGGGCCAGGGCTGGAAATGGAGCTGGGTCTGGGCCCAGTGAAAGGCCCTGACTCAGTTTCCCTGACTGGCCAGGAGGCTGTGAATGGAACTGGGCTCTGCTGGAGAGCAGGGAGTTGCCCTTTCTGGCAGGGAGCAGGGGGCTCTGATGTTGGGAGAGCTGGGCTTGCACCAGAGCTGGAGCTGTAGCTGGGTCCCGGCCAGTGAAAGGCCCTGCATCAGCTTCCCTACTAGCCAGAAGGATGCAGATGGAACTGGGATCTGCTGGAGACTTGGGGGTTGCCCTAAGGGATGAGGAGAAATGGAAAATTAATAAAAGTAAGAAGAAGACAAAAAAAATCAGCCTATAATTCTGGTGGGGCGAGAGAAGTGGTTCTGAGTTCAGACGACTGGGGCCAGAGCTGCAGCTGGAGCTGGGGCAGGGGCCAGTGAAAGGCCCTGCCACATTTTCCCTGACTGGCCAAGGGTCTCCAGGTGGAACTGGGCTGTGCTGGAGAGCTGGAGGCGGCCCTTTCTGGAAAGGGGGGGAGGGGGGGCACTGAGGATGGGAGAGCTGGGCTAGGGCCAGAGCTGGATATGCAGCTGGGGCTGAGACCAGTGAAAGGCCCTGCCTCATTTTACCCGACTGGTCAGGAGGCTACAGAAGGAACTGGGCTCTGCTGGAGAGCTGGGGGCTGCCCTTTCTGGCAGGGGGTGGGCTCTGAGGCTTGAGAGCTGGACTGGGGCCAGAGCTTAAGCTGAAGCTGGGGCCAGTGAAAGGCCCTACCTCAGTTTCCCTGACTGGCCAGGAGGCTGCCAATGGAACTGGACTCTGCTGGAGAACTTGCGGCTGCCCTAAGGGATGAGGAGATGTAGGAACTTGGGACCAGCAGTTAGTGTAATGGCTATGTCACTGGACTCCCATGTAGCCAACCGTGGTTTGCATCCCGGACCCGGTGGCTTAAACTCACGCGGGGCGTGTGTGCGTACGTGCCCAAGATCCCGAGAGGAGAATGGAGGAGAAGGGATTGCGGCGTGGCCATCCCCCTTGAGGGTGATTTCTCGCTTTCTGTCTCTCTGTCTCTCTCTCTGTCTGGCGAGCTCAAGCATCCTATAGCAAAAGCCTCTCCAAAAAAAAAAAAAGGAGATGTAGGAACTTAGCAAAAGAAAGAAGAGAAAAGAAAAGAAACCTACTTTTATGGTGGGGGAGGGCTCTGAAGTTGGTTGATTAGGCTGGATGCAGAGCTGAAGCTGGAGCCAGGGCCAGTGAAAGGACCTGCATCAGTATCCCTGACTGGCCAGAGGGCTGAATATGGAACTGGGTTCTGCTGGAGAGCTGGGAGCTGCTGCCTTAAGAGGTGAGGAGATGTAGGAAATTAACAAAAGAACAAAGAGGGAAAAAAAAAAGCAGCCTACACTTCTGACTAGGGTGGGGGAGGGCGGGTCTGAGGTTGGGAGAGCTGTACTGGGAAGGAGCTGGAGCTGGGCTGGGCCTGTGGAAAGGCCCTGCCTCAGTTTTCCTGACTGGACAGGGCGGCTGCAGATGGAAGTGGGCTCTGCTGGAGAGCTAGGGGCTTCTCTAAGGGGTAAAAGGAAGTAGAAAATTAACAACAACAACAACAACAACAAAACCTTTCTGGATGGAGCAGGTGGGGGGGCACAGGTTGGGAGAGCTGGGCTGGGTCAGGGCCAGGCCAGTGAAAGGCCCTGCCTCAGTCTTCCTGACCGTCCAGGGAGCTGCAGATGGAACTGGGCTCTACTCTAGAGCTGGGGGCTACACTAAGGGGTGAAGAGAAGTAGGAAATTAAAGAAAGAAGGGGGAAAAAAAAAAAAGCAATCACCTTTCTGGCGGAACGGAGTTTCCCAGGTTGAAAGAGCTAAACTGGCCTAGAGCCGGTGCTGGGCCAGTGAAAGGCCCTGCCTCGCTTTCCCTTCCTGGCCAGGAGGCTACAGATGGAAGCGGGCTGTGCTGGAGAGCTGGGGGCTGCCCGTTCCGGCAGGGATGGGGAGGCTCTGAGTTTGGAGGAGATGAGGTAGGGACCAAGCTGGAGCTGGAGCTGGAGCTGGAGCCAGGCCAGTGACAGGCCCTGCCTCAGTTTTCCGTGACTGGCCAGGGGGCTGCAGATGGAACTGGGCTCTCCTGGAGAGCTGAGGACTGCCTTTAAGGGATGAAGTAGGAAATTAACAAAAGAAAGAAGTGAAAAAAATAAAAAGCAGCCCACCTTGTGGGTGGGGCTCTGAGGTTGAGAGAGCTGGGCTTGGGCTGGAGCTGGAGCTGGAGCCACAGCCAGTGAGAGTCCCTGCCTCAGTTTCAGTTTCCCTTTCTTTTTCTTTTTTTCTTTTTTCTTTTTTTTTTTTTTTTGAGAGGTCTTTGTTATAGGGCGTGTGCGCTTGTCAGACAGACAGAGAGAGACAGAGAGACAGAAAGCGAGAAATCAGCCCCCAGGGGGGATGGTCACGCCGCAATCCCTTCTCCTCCATTCTCCTCTTGGGATCTTGGGCACGCACGCACACGTGCCCGGCGTGAGTTTTAAGCCACCGGGTCCGGGACGCGAACCGTGGTCGACTACATGGGAGTCCAGCGACATAGCCATTACGCTAACTGCTGGTCCCCCTCAGTTTCTCTTTCTGGCCAAGGAGCTACATACAGATGGAACTGGGCTCTACTGGAGAACTGGAGGCTGCCATTTCTGACAGGGAGTAGGCTCTGAAGTTTGAGAGCTGGGCTGGGGCCTGAGCTGGAGCTGGAGCTGGAGCTGGGGCTGGTGCCAGTGACAGGCCCTGCCTCAGTTTCCCTAACTGGCCCGGGGGCCGCAGATGAAACCGGGCTCTGCTGGAGAGCTGGGGGCTGCCCTTTCCAGCAGGAGGGTGCAGAGGCTGTGAGGTTTGAGAGCTTGGCTGGGGCCGGATGTGGAGCTGGGACTGGGGCCAGTGAAAGGTCCTGCCTCAGTTTCTCTGACTGACCAGGAGGCTACAGATGGGACTGGGCTCTGCTGGAGAACTGGGGGCTGCCCTTTCTCTGGTGGGGGTTTCTGAGTTTGGGAAAGCTGGTCTGGGGCCAGAGCTGGAGAGGGAGCTGGGGCTGAGGCCAGTGAAAGGCCCTGCCTCAGTTTCTCAGACAGGCCAAGGGGCTGCTGATAGAACTGGACTCTGCTGGAGAGCTGGGGGGTGCTTTTAGGGGTGAGTAGAAGTAGTAAATTAACAAATGAAAAAACAAGAGAAAAAAAAATCAGCCTACCTTTCTGGCAGGGAAGTGGGGAGTTCTGAGTTTGGAAGAACTGGGTTGCGGCTGGGGCTGGAGCTGGAGTTGGAGCCAGTGACAGGCCCTGCTTCAGTTTCCCTGACTGGCCAGGAGGCCACAGATGGAACTGGGCTCTACTGGAGAACTGGGGCTGCCCTTTCTGGCAGGGAGTAGGGGCTCTGAGGTTGGGGGAGCTGGGGCCGGGGCCAGTGAAAGGCCCTGCCTCAGTTTCCCTGTTTGACCAGGGTGCTGCAGATGGAACTGGGCTCTGCTGGAGAGCTGGAGGCTGCACTTTCTGGTGGGGCCGGGGAGCTCTTAGGTTGGGAGAGCTGGGCTTGGACCAGAGCTGAAGATGTAGCTAGGTCTGGGACCAGTGAAAGGCCCTGCCTCAGTTTCCCTGACTGGCCAGGAGGCTGCAGATGGAACTGGGGACCTCTGTTCATTTCCTTATAAAGCTACCAGGAGTCATTATGAGTAGGGGGAGTGGCGTCCCAGCTTGGTGACCTTACCTACTTCTAATAACTTCCTAAAGACTTCACCTCTTAATATATTTGGATTAAATCTTCACACTCTCAACAGCATTACTATGACTCATCAAAGTGAGGCACATGAATTTTGAGGTGACACATTCAAGTCATAGCAGTTAATAATTTGAAAACATACGGGAGTCTCCTATAGTCCAGTCCTTAAGGGGCCAAATTTTACATTGCTGATCATGGTTCAATCCTCAACCATAGATTCTAAAAACACACTTGGCAAGTGTGCCTGCATGCATGGCCCAAATCCCAAAGGCAAGAAGAAATGGAGGAGAAAGGAATAAGGTTTGACCACTCCCCATTGAAGGGTGTTTACGCCCTCTGCCTTTACCTTGTCTTTCTGGTGAGTGCACACGTCCTCTGACAGTTTTTTTGGAAAAAGAAAAGACAACACATGAAAGTATAAAACTCACTGGTTAAAGTAAGCACACAATCAAATTAAGAATACTCTAATACTGTAATGGTGATATATAAATCAACTATATGTTTAGTATAAAGGTTAAAAGACAAAAGTATTAAAAACTGTAGTAGCAAAAATAATTTGTTAAGAGATACACAGAAGGGAACAGCAGATAATGTAATGGTTATGTGGCTGGACTCTCACTTAGTTTACTGCAATTCAAGTCCAAGACCCAGCGGCTTAAAACTCATACCAGGCGTGTGTGTGTGTGTGTGTGTGTGTGTGTGTGTGCCCAAGATCCCGAGAGGAGAATGGAGGAGAAGGGATTGCAACGTGGCCATCTCCCCGGGGGGTGATTTCTCGCTTTCTGTCTCTCTGTCTCTCTCTATATTTCTGGCGAGCACATGCGCCCTATAGCAAAATACTCTCCAAAAAAATATAAATAATAATAATAAATTTAAAAAAAGGAAGCTGGATCCCATGTGTTCTGCTTCATAGTTCAAGTCCTTGACCCACCAGCTGGAAAAACTCACTGGACATGTCTGTGTACATGCTCAAAATTCTGAAAGGAGAGATGGAGAAGAAGAGATTGCAGTACCGCCACCCCACCGGAGGGGTCTTTCTCATTTTCTCTTTCTTTCTCTCTCTTTCTCTGTCTAGTGAGTGCCTGCACACCTCTAGAAAAAAAAAGAGAGAGAGACAGAGACAGAGATACACAATATAAAATGACCAAAACACTCTGGGCATGTGTATGAGAATGTCCCAAATCCTGACAAGGTGAAAATATAAAAGACAGAATTGTGGCTTGATTACACCACATTAAGAGGTTCTTGCTGTGTTTTTGTCACTCTTTCTCTCTTTCTCCCTGGTTAGTGCACACAACTGCTAGCAATTAAAAAAATAAAATAAAATGACATAAACCGTGTCATAAAAATTTAAATGTAGGAGGGAAAAGTAAAAATGTAGTTTTAAAAATGTAGTTTTTAAAAGTTAACTCATCAGCTTAAAATAGTTTGTTACAATTATCAGTTGGTTTTGTAAGTCTCATGGTAAGCATGAAGCAGAAACCTTAGTTGATACACAAAAGACAAAATAAGTAAGAATCCAAGTATAGCGCTCATGAAAAGCATCTAATCACAAAGGAAGATAGGAAGAAAGGAATAAAGGAACACCGTATGCACGAAACAACCAGAGACCAATGAATAAGACTGCAGAACTGTGTTCTTACATATCAGCTATTACCTTTCATGTAAATGAATCATATTTTTTCAGTTAAAAGACAAAGAGTGGCTGAATGGATACAAAAGAAGATTCAACCCTTTGCTTCCTATAAATGACTCCTTTCACCCGTGAGGACAAACGTAGACTAAAAATGAAGGGATGAAATCTGTTGAAGATAATAGGTATGGTAATATCTTTAATTGGGCCAATATTCAGTGTATTCTGGATTGGAAAACTTAATTTTGTATACTGTACTGATACACAGCGAATGAATGTAAAATAAATTATTAAAAAGAAAAAGGTGTTTCATGCAAATGGGAATTAAAAGAAAGCAAGGGTAAATATTCACTTATATTAGATAAAGTAGCATTTAAGTCAAAAACTGAAAAATTAGATGAAAAAAAGTCTTTATATAAAAATAAAGGGGTCAATTCAGCAAGAGAATACAGTAATTTTTAAATACATATGTACCCAACTTTGGAGTACCATTTATAAGAGTAAATAGATGTGGGACCAGCAGTTAGTGTAATGGCTATGTCGCTGGACTCCCATGTAGTTGACTGTGGTTCGCGTCTTGGACCCAGTGGCTTAAACTCACACCGGGCACGTGTGCATGCATGCCCAAGATCCCGAGAGGAGAATGGAGGAGAAGGGATTGTGAGTGGCTATCCCCCTGGGGGGTGATTTCTCGCTTTCTATCTCTCTGTCTCTCTCTGTCTATCTGGCGAGTGCACGCGCCCTATAGTAAAAACTTCTCCTAAATAAATAAATAAATAAATAAACAAATAAAAGAGAAAAAGATTTGAAAGGAGATGTGATACAATAATACTAAAGGATTTCAATACCGCACTTTCAGCATTGGATAGGTAATATACACAGAAAATCGGTAAGAAAACATGTTAACTACATTTTTAGACCGAATAGACCTAACTGAACTCTACAGAACATTTCATCCAACAGAAATAGAATACACATTCATTGCACACAGAATACTTACCGGAACAGGACATAGGTTAGGCCACAAAACAAGTCTTAACAAATTTAAGAAGACTGAAAATATCCTATCATATATTTTTCAACCACAATAGTGTATATAACTAGCAAGAGGAATTTCAGAAAATTCCCAAATATGTGGAAATTAAGCCTCATGATATTGGACAACCAAAAGATGAGTGAAGAAATGAAAAGAAAAATTCAGAAATATCGTGAAACAAATAAAAATGGAAACAAGCCATACCAAAACATATGGGACGTAGCAAAAGTAAAGCTAAGAAAAAAAGTTATAACATTAAATGACTACATAAAAAAAGAAGATCTCGGGAACCAGCAGTTAGTGTAACGGCTATGTCGCTGGACTCCCATGTAGTCGACCGCGGTTCGCGTCCCAGACCCGGTGGCTTAAAACTCACGCCGGGCGCGTGTGCGTGCGTGCCCAAGATCCCGAGAGGAGAATGGAGGAGAAAGGGATTGCGGCGTGACCATCCCCCCTGGGGGGTGATTTCTCGCTTTCTGTCTCTCTGTCTCTCTCTGTCTGTCTGGCGAGCGCACACGCCCTATAGCAAAAATCTCCAGGAAAAAAAAAAAAAAAGATCTCAAAAAAACCTAATGATACAAATCAAGAAGCTAGAAAAACTAAAACTAAAGTTAACAAAAGAAATAATAAAGATGAGAACATAAACAGATGAAATTAATAGTAGAGAAACAACAGACAAGATCAACAAAACTAAGAATTTTTTTTGAGAGAGAGATTTTTTGCTATAGGGTGCATGCTCTTGCTGGAGAGACAGAAAGCAAGCAACCAACTCCCAGGGAGGATGACCACACCGCAATCCCTTCTCCTCTTGGGATTTTGGACATGCACACACACGTGCCCAGCCTGAGTTCCGAACCTCCAGGTCTGGAACTCCAACTACAGTCAGCCATGTGGGAGTCCAGTGGCATAACCATTATGCCATCTTCTGGTTCCAAGAATTATTTTCTTAAAAGATAAAATATTTGACAAACCATTAGCTAAACCAAGAAAAAAAAAAAAAAGACTCAAATAAAATCTGTAATGAAAAAGGAAACAGACCAATAACATAGAAATACAAAGGGTCATAAAAGACGACTATGACCACTTATATGTTGACAAAATAGGTAATCTACAAGAAATGAATGTATTTCTAGATACGTACACTATACGAGGACTGAATCAAGAAGAAACAGAAACTATAAATAGACTGGCAAGTAAGGAGATTTAGTTAGTAATAAAAAGCCTCCGATCAAATAAAAAGGCAGACCTTGATTGCTTCAGTACTAAATTTTACTAATATTTAAAAAGGAATCATTACCAATCCTTCTAAAAACTCTTCAAAAAGTAGAAGGGGGAATACTTCCAAACTCATTTTATGATACAGGCATTAACCTGATACCAAAACCAGACAAGGAACTACAATGAAAGCAGAGCCATATCCTTGATGCACATAGATACAAGCATCCTCAACAAAATATAGCAAGGCCATTTCAGCAGCACATTAAAAAGGATCATTAACCGTGGTCAAGTGGGATTCACTCCAGGGATGTGAGGATGGTTTGACATACACAAATCCATAAATGTGACAGACCACATTAACAGAATAAAGGACAAACACCATATAATCATCTCAATGAATGGGAAAAAAAAAGTTTGACAAAATTCAACATTTTTTATGACAAAACTCTCAACTACTTAGGAATAGAAGAATACCCCTTAGTACATAAAGGTCATATATGACAAACCCACAGGTAACATAATATGGATGGTGAGAGGCTATTTTTTTTTTTTTGAGGTTTTTGCTATAGGGCGCATGCGCTCACCAGAAAGAAAGAGAGAGACAGAGAGACAGAAAGCGAGAAATCATCCCCCGGGGGGGATGGCCACGTCGCAATCCCTTCTCCTCCATTTTCCTCTCGGGATCTTGGGCATGCACGCACACGCACCGGTCGTGAGTTTAAGCCTCCGGGTCTGGGACGCGAACCGTGGTTGACTACATGGTAGTCCAGCGACATAGCCATTACGCTAACTGCTGGTCCTGAGGCTATTTTTTTTCTAAGATCAGAAATGAGACAGGGAGGGACCAGCAGTTAGCGTAATGGCTATGTCGCTGGATTCCCACGTAGTCGACCGCGGTTCGAGTCCTGGACCCGGTGGCTTAAACTCACGCCGGGCGCGTGTGCGTGCGTGCCCAAGATCCCGAGAGGAGAATGGAGGAGAAGGGATTGCGGCGTGGCCATCCCCCCTGGGGGGTGATTTCCTGCTTTCTATCTCTCTGTCTCTCTCTGTCTGTCTGGCGAGCGCACGCACCCTATAGCAAAAACCTCTCAAAAAAAAAAAAAAAAAAAAAAAGAAATGAGACAGGGATATCTACTTTATTTTATTTATTCATTTATTTATCTTTAGAAAGAGATTTTTTTTTTTTTTTTTTTTGCTAGAGGGCACATGCAGTCACTGGAGACACAGAGAGAAAGAGATAGAAAGTGAGAAATCATCCCCCAGGAGGGATGGTCCCTTCTCCTCCAGTTTCCTGTTGGAATTTGGGGCACGCATGCATGCACACCCGGCATAGAGTTATCTACTTTTACTCCTTCTACTCCACATAGTCCTGGAAGTTCTAGCCAGATTAATTAGGCGAGAGAAAAAAATAAAATAAAAGGCATCCAAATTGGAAAGGAGAAAATAAAATTGCCCCTGTTTGCAGATGATTCATATACAGAAAAGAATCAAAGTAATACAGAACAAAAATCAATTAAAACAAAATAAAATAGTAACAGAGACATTGAAGAATATGAAAGTGTAAGACATAAACAAACACCAAAATGGCACAAGTCCTTCCTTATCAGTAACTACTGTAAATGTAAATGCATTAGACTTTTTAACTAAAGGTAGATGTTGGCATAATGATTAACAAAGTGTAATCAAACTATATGCTGTCTGCAGGAGACTCATTTCAGATCCAAAACATGAAACATTTTGCTAAGTGAAAGAAGCTAGACACAAACCTTCACATATTCTAGGATTCCACTCATGTGAAATAGCCAAAACAGGTATATCCACAGAGAGAGAAGATAAATATTTTTCCTCGGGATGAGGATAGAGAATATTGGGGAGTGACTGCTTATTGGGTACAGGGTTTCTTTTTGGTAAACGAAAATGTTTTACAGCTGGGTAAACTTGGTAGCTGTAAGACATGGTGAATGTTCTAAATGCCACTGACTTGGACATTTTAAAATGGTTCAGGGTGGCATGGTGTTTAAGACGCTGGATCCCACATGGCTGACTGCAATTCAAGCCCAGGACCAAACACTCTAGGTACATCTGCATGCCTGTCCAAAATGCAAAGAGGAGACTGGAGGAGAAGGGAGTCTGGCATGACCATTCCCCCTGGGAGGTGATTTCTCACTTTCCCTCTCTCTGTGTCTCTCTGTCTCTGGCGAGTATACAACGATGAAGGCTAAAAAAATTTTTTTTAAATAGTAAGTGTTGAGCTGATCCTGTAGCCTAGTGATTAAAAGAGCTGTATCTCTCATGGCAGACTGGTTTCAATCCTGGCCCTGGCAACCTGAAGCACATGCCAGGCCCCTGTATGAAGTGTGCTCCAAGGACCGATGGAATGAAGAAATGTAGAAGAAAGAATTACGGCATAACCATACCCCATACCCTATTTTGAGGGGGTGCTTTCTCTCTCTGGCAATCATACCTGCTCTCTGGCAATTAAAAGGAAAAAAAAATGGCTCATTGTTATCACATTGTCATTTAAAAAAATGCTATTGTAAAAATACTGTAAGATATTACATAGAAAACGGATACCTTGATGTAAAAGCAAAATTATCAGCAAATGAATGGAAATTATTTAATTCCAGTTTTTATGCTAAACTTCCTTCAAATTGTGCATCAGTTCTGATCAAATTGTGCATCAGTTCTGATCAAACAAAATAAATTAAGTTTATTCAAAAAAGAACTGTAATTATCTATATGTACTTCACAAGGAATGTCTTTCATTTGCTAGAAAGAAATTCAGAGTATAAAATACTGCATTTATCTAGTCGTCCCATAAATCCATCATTTTGGTGTTTTGAGTTTGGGATGAAAATTCACAGTGGCAGTTAGGCAAGATAATTACAGAATATTTAAATATGACATGCTGTTTTGCCCCTCATATATTGTATCAAAGTTGCTGCACAGGAAGACTAGCAAGTGATAATCTCTGTATGACCCCTTTATTTTTCTTTTCACATCTCCTATTTTTGTTTCTTAGTTTTATTGTGTTTAAAGATTCATCTGTTGTCCTCTTTGTGGCCTCTTTTTAAAAATTATAATATTCCATAAGTAAAGTTAAGATTTGTTTGCTATTGTTGTGTTGCAGGAGTCTTTTATATATTCTTAAGACTAGGCCCTTATTAAACAAATGATTTATAAATATTGTCTCTCATTTTCATGTTGTCTTTATACTTCCTTGATAATGTCCTTTGATACACAAACACTTTTAACTTCAAGGAAGTCCAGTTAATCTATTTTTTAATTTCTTGCTTGTCCATCTGGTGTCATTCGAAAAATTAAATATCCAATATTAAGGGATTGAGTCATTAAGAGCTATCCATCCATACAAAGAGATACTACGAAGCCATTAAACATGGTGTTTCAGAAATATATTATTGACACAGAAATGCATTCATGAGTGCCAGCAGGTGGCATAGTGGTTAAGGATACTGGATTCCCACATGGCTGACCCACAGTTCAAGTCCCAGACCTGGCAGCTTGCTTTCTCATTTTCCCTTTCTCTCTCTCTCTCTCTCTGTCTCGCTCTCTCTCTCTCTCTCTCTGCTTAAGTTAAAATAAATAAGTGCATAAATACATAAATAAAGTTAAGTAAAATAGAAAAGGAAAAGAAATACATTTATGCTATTTTAACATGAGGAAAAAAATCTTACTATAAAATTGCAATAAAACAAAACAAATTTAAGAGTATAAATTTCATGATTATAGCTTTTGGAAGTTATTTCTTACTGTATTTTCAATGACTTTGTATGACTCCTTTATAACTCAAGCACATAATAGAAACTAAACAAAAAATATTGATAAAAAAAGGAATTCTGGGACCAGCAGTTAGCATAATGGCTATGTCACTGAACTCTCACGTAGTCAACCATTGTTTGAGTCCCAGACCCGGTGGCATAAATTCATGCCGGGCGCGTGTGCGTGTGTGCCCAAGATCCTGAGAGGAGAATGGAGGAGAAGGGATTGCGGCATGGCCATCCCTCCTAGGGGTTGATTTCTCTCTTCTGTCTCTCTTTCTCTCTCTTTCTTTCTGGCAAGTGCACGTTCCCTATAGCAAAAACCTCTCCAAAACAAAACAAAAAAAAAGGAATTCTAATTTAAGTAATTATATACATAGAAGATCCAAGAAGGATATTATTTCTGAGTAGTTATGATAATGAGAATGTTTTTAAATATTCTTTTGCCTATCTATGACTGTGTGTGTCTACATGTTTAACTGAATTGACCAAGTAAACCTTACTTTTTAAGTGATAAAAATAGGAAATTTTATTTCAAATAAGAAATATTTCCTACAAATAAAGTTTTGCTAAAAGTTTGTAAAATGCTATGACATAAATGACTTGATATAGCAATTCTAGGTAAATTCCATTCAGCAACAATGTAACATTACTGCATTTGTAAGTCATACACAAAAACCATGAAAGAGTACCCTCAAATTTATTTCTGTCAAAGCAAAAAGGGCATGCCATTCCATGGTGACATCCTTGGATTGACACCAAGGAATGGTTTATTTGAGTGACATCAGCAAGGAGGCAAGAGAGAAATCTTAAACTTCCTTCCCAACTATAATAACTGAAGTCAGAGATTTTTAAAGAATAGTGCTCAGAAAGGGTTGGGGTGAAGGCGGACATCAGGTATAATGGAGTATTCTGTTTTCTTTTTTTTTTTTGGAGAGGTTTTCGCTATAGGGCGCGTGCGCTCGCCAGACAGACAGAGAGAGACATAGAGACAGAAAGCGAGAAATCACCCCCCAGAGGGGATGGTCACACTGCAATTCCTTCTCCTCTCAGGATCCTGGGCACGTACGCACACGCGCCCGGCGTGAGTTTTAAGCCACCGGGTCCAGAACGCGAACCGCGGTCGACTACGTGGGAGTCCAGCGACATAGCCATTACGCTAACTGCTGGTTCCCGGGTATTCTGTTTTCTTTGGTGTCAGTCTTGGTTCCTTGATGTTAGCTTCTGGAGGAGAGTCTTATCCTAGGAATAGACTCAAAACATATATCTTTATGACTTCAGGGCACATATAATTACAATATTCTATGTGTGTTGTATGATCATAAACAAAAAGTTACCAATCAATGAAGTTATAGACTGTTAGTAGTCATTACAACTGTCAACTAGAAAATAAAGGAATTGAATAACAAGCAAAAGTGAAAAGAAACTCAGAAGAAGCTCAGTATCAAAACCATAACCCCAAATCATAACCTAGTGTGAGGTAAAGAGCCAACTTAGTACTTTCACGTGTGGCCATAGAGTTATTTAGCGCTGGTGGTTCTGTTTCTCTGGAGAACCCTGACTTACATAGTCTCTAATACCCAGAAGGTCTAATAAGATGGTAGCCTCCACCTCCCTGCCCTCTGCCCTGCTCTGGAGGAGAGGGAAAGGAGATGAAGAGAAAGCCTTAGTTCCTTGAATGTGGAAAGGATTGAGCATTGTGAATTCACTTACATATTCCCAAGAAAATTTACTGTATAACGAGACCCTTGAATTTTGACAAGGTTTATCAGATACCCCTTCTGGCAAAGGTGTAATAATACCAGTCATCATTGTTGAGGCCATGACTTCTGAATTGGCAGGACGTTATTTATTTATATGTTGAAAATGTTAGATATCAGAAGGTAGAGGTGCTTGTATTAAATATGACATACCCATTCGTGGAGATGAAAGGGAGTTTGTCTTCCTAGCACTGCTCTATTTGTAGCTCTCCCCTGAAAGAAGATAATCCTCTGTGACACTGATGGATAGGAAAGTACAAGGACATAGCATAATAACTCCTACCATATGTTTAGATGTAGAACCAACTAGAGGAGCACACTGAATCCATCAACGGGGCTTTAAACACAAATTCTTACTAGCTTTCCTCTCCACTCTGAACACTGTAAAAGCACCTTTTATTCCCCTCAGATCTAGAGATGAGGGTGACTAGGGCACCTGTATCTACAGAGCCACAAACGTTTTAGTCCATTCCCTTCCTGATATTCCCAGAGTACTCAGTTTTACTTTAAAGTAATTGAGATTAGAAAAGAGGAAGAGTAAGGGATAAAGAGGCATAAAGGAAGAAAACAACTCTGGACCAGTAATCAAGACACACCCATGTTTGGTTTCCAGGAGCTTGTTAGCTGCATATCATGTAAGCAAATGAATTGTTTTGTCAGTCAAGCTAAAGCACTATATCAACACTGGAGGGACCAGCAGTTAGCGTAATGGCTATGTCGCTGGACTCCCACGTAGTCGACCGCAGTTCAAGTCTGGACCCAGTGGCTTAAACTCACACCTGGTGCGTGTGCATGCGTGCCCAAGATCCCAAGAGGAGAATGGAGGAGAAGGGATTGCGGCGTGACCATCCCCCCGGGGGATGATTTCTCGCTTTCTGTCTCTCTATCTGTCTCTGTCTGTCTGTGAGCGCACGCGCCCTATAGCAAAAGCCTCTATAAAAACAAAACAAACAAACAAAAAAACCACTGGACACACATTGACCCCTTATCTTCCCGCCAGGAAAACAGTCAACTACAAAAAATCTAGCAGCCTATTTTTTTTCCTACCTCCCCAACATTAAGAGGTTAAACTACAAGCTACCTTTACCTTCAACCCACCCATGTCTTTTCCAAAACTTTTGCTACCTGGTCCCAGGGAGATTTCTTATATTCCTTAATCTGTCCTATGTAGGGTCCTTGTCCTTTTTTCTTTCAGAAATTCATGTTCTTGTTAAGATCCCATCCTCGGGAACCAGCAATTAGCGTAATGGCTATGTTGCTGGACTCCCACGTAGTCGACCGCGGTTCGCGTCCCAGACCCAGTGGCTTAAAACTCACGCCGAGCGTGTGTGCGTGCGTGCCCAAGATCCCAGGAGGAGAATGGAGGAGAAGGGATTGCGGAGTGACCATCCCCCCTGGGGGGTGATTTCTCGCTTTCTGTCTCTCTGTCTCTCTCTCTGTCTGTCTGGCGAGCACACGCGCCCTATAGCCTATAGCAAAAACCTCTCCAAAAAAAAAAAAAGATCCCATCCTCATCAGCACAACTATCAAGAAGGATCTGAGATTTTATCATAAAAATTAACAAGTGAATCTGTCATAGTTTCATAGATGCTGGGAGAAGACAAGGATGCTAGCTCAGAAACGAAGGAATTTATCACTCATGGCATAACATGCATGAGCTTCATGTTCACAAGAGGTCTTCTTGACCTCCAAGACACATGAGGGCAGTTAGGTGGCAGGCCCAGTTGGGGTAGGTTATGACTACAGTGGGTTTATGTCCCACTGCTAAGGCACGATGGTGACCCAGGTTGTAAGAAATGTTGATCTTATAAGGGGACTTCTAGAAAATCTGTCCAGGCTTTGTCCTGGAGACTTAATTTAATTTTATTATTATTATTATTATTCTAGTCAGAAAACAAATATTCCAACTGCCATAGAAGGAGGCACTACCTCTGTCCTCCTAGGCAATTTGCATGCAAACATTCCTGGTAAGAGAGTCAATAATAAAAAGTCAATCATTTGCTCAGAAGAAAAAAATAAGCGCAATTGAGCCATTGATAATTATCTCATCACATTTTACATTTTTAATTATTCTTGGTTTTGTTTGTTTTATTTTGCTATAGGGCACATGAGGGGGAGAGAGAAGAGAGACAGAGAGAAAGTGAGAAAGATCCCCCAGGGGAAATGACTATGCTGCAATCCCTTCTCCATTTTCCCCGTGGGATTTTGGACATGCATGCTCACAGACATGCCCCATTGGAGGATGCTTTTTTCCTCTCTCTATCTGGTGAGTGCATGTACCTTTTAGTAATAAATAAGTAAAAATAAAGTAAAACCTCTGAGCAGAATGAGAAAAGTTATGAATTCATATTGTAACCCACAGAACAACCCCTAAAAAAGAAATGTAGAGATAGCTAAATGCTAACACATAAAACAAATTGAATGTGGAGAAATTATCCAATTAATTCAAAAGAATATAGAAAACTAAGAATGAAGTAACAACAAAGACGACAACAAAAAAGGGAAAAAATAGGAAAATGTTAGACCTTATTTCAAACACATTAACAGCATCAACAGCTACAGTGAATGTTAATAAACTAAGAATTCCTTAAATGACCGTTTCTTTGAATTAATAGAAAGGCAATATTAAAGTAGATGTTGTTTAATAAAAGATGCTACTTATACATAAAGCACATATAGATGAAAAGTAAATGAAAAATATACAACATGAATAATCATAAAAAGGCTATAGCAACTACATTATCATATGAAGTATACTTTAAAATAAACCATATTAGTGATAAGGACCATCATTTCACAGAGGTAGCCGTTTAATTCAATCAAAAGGCAAAACAATCCTTAATGTATACTTATCTAATAATAGAAATTCAAATTTGTAGAGTGAAACCAGACTGAATATAAGGGAAAATTAACAATTTCAAAAACATAATTGGACACTTTAACAATACTTTCTCAGGGACCAGCAGTTAGCGTAATGGCTATGTTGCTGGACTCCCACGCAGTCGACTGCAGTTCAAGTCCCAGACCCGGTGGCTTAAACTCACTCCAGGCGCGTGTGCGTGCGTGCCCAAGATCCCGAGAGGAGAATGGAGGAGAAGGGATTGCAGAGGAGAATGGAGGAGAAGGGATTGCGGCATGGCCATCCCCCCTGGGGGGGTGATTTCTCGCTTTCTGTCTCTCTGTCTCTCTCTGTCTGTCTGGTGAGCGCACGCGCCCTATAGCAAAAACCTCTCCTAAAAAAAAAAGAAAAAAAAGAAATTAATACAAACAGGAGGGGAAAAAGAAAAAAGAAGATATTTACTCTCACAGTTCTGGAGGCTACAATCTAAAATCTAGATGTAGGCAAAGCCACTTTCCCTTCAAAGCCTATAGGGCAGAATTCTTAATGACCTCATCCAGTTTATGGTAGATCCAGGTGTTTCTGGGCTTGTGGAACTATAACTCTAATCTTTGATTGCATTTTAACATGAATCTTCACTCTATATGGCCTTTCCCCATATGTTTTTGTGTCTTCTTCCTTCCTGGATCTTATAAGGACACTGGTCACTGGATTCAGGGCTCACTCAGTTAACCCAGGATAATCTAACCTCAAGATCCTTTACTTAAGGGAACAGCAGTTAGTGTAATGGCTATGTCACTGGACTCCCACGTAGTCGACTGAGGTTCGAGTCCCGGACCCAGTGGCTTAAACTCAAGCCGGGCGCATGTGCGTGCGTGCCCAAGATCCTGAGAGGAGAACAGAGGAGAAGGGATTGCGGCATGGCCATCACCCCTGGGGGGTGATTTCTCGCTTTCTATCTCTCTGTCTCTCTGTCTCTCTCTGTCTGTCTGGCGAGCGCACGCGCCCTATAGGATAAAAACCTCTTAAAAAAAAAAAGATCCTTTACTTAATTATATCTGCAAACACTATCTTTCAAAGAAGGATTGTTATAACTAATAATGATTCAACAGAGTTGCAAAGCATAAAAGTAATTAACACAAATCAATTGAATTTCTATATACTAACAATGAACATCTGAAAAGAAAATTAAGAAAACAATTCCATTTACAATAACACCAAAAAGAATAAAATATTTGGGGATAAACTCAACCATGGCAGAGAAGGACTTATTCACTGAAGACTACAAAGTATTTCTGAATGAAAGGAAAGAGGAAACAAGTAAATGGTAATATAGCATTCATTCATGAATTAGAAGACTTAGTATTAAGATGGCAGTACTATCCAAAGCAATTTACTCTCCATCCACCAAGTGATTTTTTAGTTCAGATATTACATCTGATAAAGTTTGGAAATTTTTAAGAATTAATTTTGGGGCCAGGAGGTGGCAAAGTGGTTAAGGTGCTAGACTCCCATGTGGCTGACCACGGTTCGAGTCCAGGACCTGGAGACTTGCATTTTCACTTCCCCCCCTCTCTCTCTGCCTGCCTCTGGTGAGCACATGTGTCCTGTGGCAATTTTTAAAAAATAATAATAATGATAAGTAAAAATTTTAAAGAGAATTCATTTTAATTTTTACTTTATCTAATTGAAGATAGCAAATATTCACTGATTTTTTTTTTAACCTTTTTTTTTGAGAGTTTTTTTTTTTGTTGTTGTTATAGGGCACCTGTGCTCACCAGAGAGACAGACAGAAAGCGAGAAATCATCCCCAGGGGGCTGGCCATGCCACAATCCCTTCTCCTCCATTCTCCTCTTGGGATCTTGGGCATGCTCACACACATGCCCGGCGTGAGTTTAAGCCACTAGGCCAGGGACTCGAACCGTGGTCGACTATATGGGAGTCCAGCGACATAGCCATTACGCCATCTGCTGGTCCCATAGTCACTGAATTTTTTAAGTGACCTTTTATTTAGGGGTTTTTGTCTTAGGGTGGGTGCACTCACCAGAGAGAGAGACAGAGGCAGTGAGAGTGAAAGTAAGAAATCATCTCCCAAGGAGGATGGCCCCATCATAACCCCTCCTCCTCCATTCCTCTCCTGAGATCTTGGCCATGCATGCACATGCTCCCCAGCATGAGTTTCAAGCCATTGGGTTCAGGACTCTAACCGTGGTTGACCATGTGGGAATCCAGCAACGTAACTGCTATGTCATCTGCTGGCCCCCTAAAAATGACATTTTTTAATTCGAAATTTACAAAGCTAAATTTATAGAAATAAAATGTTGAAACATTCAAATAATTTTTGGGGGGGCAGTTTATAGTATTTATAGTCAAAGTTTAACTGTATGAAACATATGCCATTCCAGCTTTTTTAAGCCAAAACTTTTCAAGTAGACTTCATACAGAATAGAAGTACTTGCTTTCAATATTCATGAAAAACTTGTGAGAGTAAACTTTATGTTAGTCTTTATACCTAAATCCAAGCATTAATCTACAGAAGTGCTACATCTGCCATAATCTGGCAGACAGGGAATCAATTATCTCTGCTTGTGAAATAATTGATATAACATTCAAGCAACAGGTATATGACCCTTTCATTTTCAACTTTCAAGTTTCTAATTGACAAAACTTAGTTTGCATACAGATTTGTATTTGCAAAAAATATTGAAAAATGTAGTTTTTACCTTTCCAGTCTATACAGTATAAGTAATATATATTAGAAGAATGCTGGAATTGAGAATGGCTGTGAATTTACATGTACTCTGTAGAAATTAATCTGAAACAGACACAGTATAGTTTACAGAAGAAAATGGTGACCAACAGTCAGGAAGAATTTAATTTTAGTTCTTCAGTTAAAAAGTTACATAGCAAACCCGCAGGTGGCACAGTGGTTAAGGTGCTGTTCTTCTATATGGTGGACAGTGGTTCAAATCTAGACACAACAGCTTGAAAATCATGCTGGGCACATATGTGTGCATGCCCAGAATCCCAAGAGGAGAATGGAGGATAAGAGATTGCAGCATGGCCATTCCCTGCAGGGGATGATTTCTCACTTTCCCTCTCACTATCTCTCTTTGGCAAGTGCACACTCTATAGCAAAAACCTAAAAGAAAAAAAATAGTTATGTACCTATGAAAAAAATCTTAATTTTTTTCCTTTTTAGTTTATCTGTAAATAAAAATATTGTTAGACTATTTCCTCACAATTTTTTGGAAGTATCATGCTAACAGATATAAAAATATTACAATAAATAAAACAAAAAAATTTTTGCTTTTTTTAAAACAAGTTTTTTTGCTATAAGATGCGTGTACTCACTGGAGACAGACAGAGTGGGAAAGTGAGAAATCACCCGCTGGGGGGATGGCCCTGCAGGGATCCATACTCCATTCTCCTCTCAGGGTTTTGGGCATGCACACACACACATCCAGCATGATTTTTCAGGCCACTATGTCCAGGATTCGAACAATAGTAGGCTACGTGGGAATCCAGCACCTTAACCTCCATGCCACCGGCTGTCTCTAAAACAATTATTTTTGTAAGACAAAATATTACTTCTGGATTTGTAGTTTCTAGTAAAAATGGAATGCAGCTCTCATTTTCTTATTTCTCTATGCTAGAAGGAAAGATCTTATTTACCTTTCAAATTTATTTGGAGAGATTTTTCACTATAGGGCGCGTGCGCTCGCCAGACAGACAGAGAGAGACAGAGAGACAGAAAGCGAAAAATCACCCCCCAGGGGGATGGTCACACCGCAATCCCTTCTCCTCCGTTCTCCTCTCGAGATCTTGGGCACTCAGGCACACGCGCCCGGCGTGAGTTTTAAGCCACCAGGTCCGGGACGCGAACCACGGTCGACTACATGGGAGTCCAGCGACATAGCCATTATGCTAACTGCTGGTCCCAAATTTCTTTTTATAAAAATTGCCAGAGGGTGTATGTGCTCATCAGAGAGAGATAAAGACAGAGAGAGATAAAGAGAGAGAAAGAGAGAGAAAGAGAAAAACCACTGCCATATCCTCCATTTTTCCATTCCTTCAAGCCACTTGGACCAGGATTCAAACCACAGTAAATCATGTGCTTTCAACCTCTTTACGCACAGCATTTAACTGCTGGACTACAGAGCTGACCCTCAAAATTCTAAATATATTGAATTTAGGAGTAAAATATGGGGCTAGATCTTTTCCATATGAAAATACATAACCCCCACCTATTCTCTTCAGCAAAAGCATTTGAAAACAGTTTAGCTTAACTCCATTCCCATGTTTCTACTTAGACATTTGAGTGTTCAAATCAGCAGGATATTCAAAGGGAAAAGGAGGATGTGAAGAGTATCTTCCAATTAGTTGTATATGTTGTGTAACATAATGTTTATCCTTTTTTTTTGGGGGGGGGGAGAGGTTTTTTTCTATAGGGCATGTGCGCTCACCAGACAGACAGAGAGAGACATAGAGACAGAAAGCGAGAAACCACCCCCCAGGGGGGATGGCCACGTCGCAATCCCTTCTCCTCCATTCTCCTCTCGGGATCTTGGGCACGCACGCACACGCGCCCGGCGTGAGTTTTAAGCCACCGGGTCCGGGACGTGAACCGCGGTCGACTACGTGGGAGTCCAGCGACATAGCCATTATGATAACTGCTGGTTCCCATCCTTTTTTTTCTTTTTTTTGAAGAGGTTTTTGCTATAGGGTGCGTGCGCTCACCAGACAGACAGAGAGAGACAGAGAGACAGAAAGTGAGAAATCACCTCCCGGGGGGATGGCCACGCCGCAATCCCTTTTCCTCCATTCTCCTTTTGGGATCTTGGGCACGCACACACACGTGCCCGGCGTGATTTTAAGCTGCCAGGTCCGGGACTTGAACCACGGTGGACTATGTGGGAGTCCAGCGACATAGCCATTACACTAACTGCTGGTCCCCATAATGTTTATCCTAATGATGTAGAAATATATATTATTTATATATTATTTTGCAGGATAGAAATGTTTATTTTTTATATATTATATATTATTTTGCAGTACCAAATCAGTGACCAAAGTAAAAAATGGAATGTATAATCCATAATAGAGAGAATTTGGTGGAAATTAATAATGATATTAAGTATTATTCAGAGACTATACATTAAGACTCGATATTTGTTGAATCTCTTTTGCAATATATTGCAAGTTTTTACATTCAAAATTTCTCAAATATTTTCTAAGATAAAGCAGTTCTCTTGGTAGGTCAGTTTGTAAGTGGCTCAAAAAACACTGGAGAAGAAAAAAGAAAACTGTGCTACTCAAGGAGTTATTCCACTTTTTCAAAATCAAAATAGGATTCTCTAAACTTCCGGATCGCTGTAAGCCTCAGCAAATGGGCAATGATAGGCTTGGCACAGTTTGAAATTCACAGTTTTGCTTTTACCTATTATTTCTCACATAAGTACACATTGCTCCATTCTTCTTGGTTTAGTTTATTCTGGTTTCTTAGGCAAAATTTTTGCCTAAATACACAATAAACACAGTGTGAAGGAAAGCTTCCATGTTATAGAAGTAATATCAATGTACAGTTTTAAAATCATTATATATTTCACAAGAAAATCATGTCAGATTTTATTGAATAAATAACTGATTTTATGTATATAAGTGTGTGTGTATATATATATATTATTTTACACAATGTACGCTGTATATATGTGTGTGTATGTGTGTATGTGTGTGTGTATACATGTATATATACAGCATACATTGTGTAAAATAATGATATATATATAATGATATATATATATAAATATATATTTATGTATATATAGAAATAGATATAAAATCTCCCCACACACATACACACAGATATTTCTCTTATGGGTTGTATTATAATCATGAATGGGTTTAAAAATTTGATTAGCCCATTTAAAATGTAGAAGGCATATGAATTTGAATGCTATCCTGTAAATTCACAAAAACTCTTTCACTTTAACTTTATATAGATGATACCTACATTGAATTTATTTACCCTGGTACTACTTCATTCCCCAAGGGAAGTGCTTGCAATCATTGTATAAATCAGGTTGAAAATTGCTGCTACAACAGCAAGAAAAGAAGGGATTACAAAATGCATGTTAGATGCAGAAAACAAGGTAGGAGGTGACATTTGACTCGAGAGTCTTTCTTTGGCCTGTAAAAAAAAATAGAACAAGATTATCGACATTTCCAAAGGAGGACTCACAGCTTGAGTACAGCCTCTAACCTTGTTTTCAATTTCCACTACTCTGCAGGATTTATCATCCCCTTTTTATTTTGTATTTTTACTGCTTATATACTGGCATAGCATCACAATATAGCAAGCAACTACATCCAATGAAATGAAAGTCAGTATCCTTCATATAACCTATGAAATTAAAGGAGAAAATGCATGATTTTAAATGTCTTTATCCAAAACCTCGGAGGTTCAATGTACCAAGCACCTCAGGCTCCATTAGGATTATATATATATATACACACAGTAGCAACATTATTATGAACTTGACTTCACAAAGTTAGAATGGCAATTTCTCTTAAAACTGATTTTCAAAAGTTTTTGCATATGACATTATAGATATATACTATCTGAAATTCCCCAAGGTATTTAAACAGGTAATAGATAACTGTTACTCTTCTCTGGACAGAAAGAATAATAGCATTAGAAAATGGCTCCCATGGGAACAGCAGTTAGCATAATGGTTATGTCACTGGACTCCCATGTAGTCCAGTGCAGTTCAAGTCCAAAATCTGGTGGCTTAAACTCACGCCGGGCACATGTGCATGTGTGCCTAAGATCTTGAGAGGAGAATGGAGGAGAAGGGATGGTGGCGTGGCCATCCCCCCTTGGGGCTGATTTCTCACTTTCTGTCTCTCTGTCTTTCTGGTGAGCGCATGTGCCCTATAGCAAAAACCTCTCAAAAAAAAAAAAAAGAAAAAAAAAAGAAAGAAAGAAAGAAAGAAAGAAAGAAAGAAAGAAAGAAAGAAAGAAAAAGAAAAAGAAAAAGTAAAAAAAAAAGAAAAAGAAAAAGAAAATAAATGGCTTCCAGACAAGTACGTGCCATCTGTTCCATTGTCTTAGGGAGGAAAAGTCATGACATGGGCATTGATTGTTGATTCAGTGACTCATGGGTAGTTGTTCTTTATCTTTTATTTTTTTTAAAACAGAGATTTTTGCTATAGGGCACATGTGCATGCTGGAGAGACAGAGAGTGACAGAAAGTGCCTTGAGAGGTAGTGCTCAAGAAACAAAAGAGCAACAGTCAGCTTACTCACCAAGTGAAAAATGTGGGACCTCATGTCAGCAGTGTTAATAAGGAACAACTGGGACCAGCAGATAGTGTGTTTCTTGTATAAATCAGGTTGAAAATTGCTGCAACAACAGCGAGAAAAGAAGGGATTACAGGCTTACATCCTTGTGGGGCGGATGGCCATGGCACAATCCTTTCTCCTCCAGTCTCCTTTCAGGATTTCGGGCACTAACGCACACGTGCCTGGCCTGAGTGTCAAGCCACCAGGTCTGGAACTTGAACCACAGTAGGCCATGTGGGAGTCCAGTAGCATAACCATTACAGTATCTGCTGGTCCCAGTTATTCCTTATTAACACTGCTGACATGAAGTCCACATTTTTTACTTGGTGAGTGAGCTGACTGTCGCTCTTTTGTTCCTTGAGCGCTACTTCTCAAGGCACTTGCATCATATCCATTCATTCCAAAAAGCATCAGAGATGGAATTACAAGCTTCTACACAAAACAAACCACCTGACATTTCTAGGTAGTACCCAATGTTGGTTAATAACTGATCTCAGATAATATGATAACATCATTCCCTTCAAACACGATTTTCTTGATCCCGCAATAAATGAGAGAGTAAGAAAACTCATTCTTAAATGACAGCATCCTTGTTATAGGTCAATTATTTCCTAGGTGTACGTCA
The DNA here is from genome assembly GCA_026018925.1 of Tupaia tana. Lineage (NCBI taxonomy): Eukaryota > Metazoa > Chordata > Mammalia > Scandentia > Tupaiidae > Tupaia > Tupaia tana. Next base: position 67,121,072 of record JAKSZU010000009.1, on the reverse strand, counting down.
CCAATTCTAGCTTCAGGATCATTTATCAAAGGACTTTCTTTTCATTCTGACGACCAACCAGTCATCAGAACACATTGAAATCACTGCTGGTTCAAGTCCAGAAGAATTTCAAAACAACAAAGAAAGGAGAAAGGGCCCACCTAAAAGCACAGAGGCCTTCATCACGCCAGACTCCCTGACAGAACACTCACAGCGAACAGAAAATGGGCCATTAGGAGTTTTTAACATCATAATATTTTTACATTGACTATTGCCCATCAAACCACATACAACATGCAGTGCTGATTTCTTTCTTGTCACTGCTTTTCACTGCATAGAAGCTAATTCCCTTGCTTCCATCTAAGTCCATCTGTTATATTTTTAAAATGAACAACTATTTTGTGGACCACATATTCAATTAACAGCTTTTATCTACTAACATCCAGGAACAATTTCATTCTCATAAGTACTCAACTGCTGTTTTGACCCATTCTGTAAAAATGTTATTGGGTTTACTATGTATATAATCTTTGTTTTAAATGCAGTGCAATTGTACTCTAGGATGTATGGCAATGTTTCTTACAATAATAGGCTTGAAACTGAATTATATCAACTCTAAAAAGTGATTTTTTTTTAAAAAAAGTAGCCTGAGCTAGTTAAAGAAACAACAACTGAAGCACAATTAAAGTTTGAACAGTTTGATTTTTGAGTTATCACAAGTCTGGTGTCACTGCATTTTGATTGATCACATTCTATTGGATCTACAGACCCATATGTAAAATCACTTAAGTCTTTTGTCCAGTATTTGGGCAAATTAAACTTGTATCCATGTACTTTAGCCCAATGATTATGTTTTACCACAAATTGGTATGGCAAACTAAGATAAGGACAAAAGGTATGCATTTTTCTAACATCATTTGCATAACTGATGAATTTTTCATCCAACTGATGTCCCCATAATTATAAATAATATACTTGTGCTAAACAATAACAGTGGAAGTGGATGGTAAGAAAAGTGGAAGGATACAGACAGCTCAGTGAAAACACCTGAGCAAAGTTTTCACTCCAGTAGCAAATTACAAGGTTTTTTTTTTTTTTTTTTTTTTTGGAGAGGTTTTTGCTATAGGGCGTGTGCGCTCGCCAGACAGACAGAGAGAGACAGAGAGACAGAAAGCAAGAAATCACCCCCCAGGGGGGATGGTCACACCGCAATCCCTTCTCCTCCATTCTCCTCTCGGGATCTTGGGCACACACGCACACGCGCCCGGCGTGAGTTGTAAGCCACCGGGTCCGAGACGCGAACCGCGGTCGACTACGTGGGAGTCCAGCGACATAGCCATTACGCTAACTGCTGGTTCCCAAATTACAAGTTATTTTGAAATTACTTTCTTTTATTCCTTTCAGAAACAACCTTAATACTTCTTGAGAAGATTATTTATAAGAGCTGATCATGAGCCTTGCTGTGCCATTCTGAATCCAGTTTTGTTCAGAGACAAAAATATAAGACACCTAGAAGTGATTCTGGTCCCTAATCTTTTTTTTTCTGGAGAATTTCTGCTATTTTCAAGGGCTACATTGTCTCTGAATCTTCATTTTGTAAGAAGTTGAAGTGATTTGGGAGAGGGAGAAAAAGACATGTCCCAGGGAAAAAGGAGAAGTCAAGTAGTCAATGTGTATCATGCAGTAAAAAGTCATTCATTAGCATATAACAGGTGGAAGGACTTGCTTAGGAAGTGGTATAAGTTCATTCTCTGGTTAGATTTTGGAGAAAAAAAGTCCCTTTCCTTCTTTCTATTCCTGTTTACAAAACATTTATTGAGTTACCAAAATTTAGCTAAATTGACAAGAGAAATATAACTGTTTATACAATTATCATCACAGGACATTTATTGTCCCATTCTACACCATACCTCACTGATAGTGTACTTGGGAATATTTGTGGTGTACATAAGGTACTGACTCAAAAAAAGTAGTGTATGAATTTCAGAAACAGCAATTACATAAATGTCTTGAAAGGAGGAATTCAGAATAGCCTGAGATTATTAAAAAAAATCTTAGGTTGAAAGAAGTCAAATTCAACATGAAGAAAGGAAATTTTAACCATAGTTTCATATCAAATGATCATTTTACTCATTCTCCATCCATAACGATTTGTATTTCTTTTGCTTCTCAACTCTCTTCTAATAATTCAAGGAATTCCCAAGGATCATTTTCCTTCTGCTATCAAATGAGGTCCTCTTGGCTTTTAAGTGCAAGATTTCTTCTTTCTTTTTTAATGTATTGATGTTATGATCTTTTAAGCATTATTATAGCAACATGATTATAATGTTATAGCTATTTCGCTCAAATTAAAATATATAGCTTGGTGTCTTGAGGGGATGTGTGTGGTGTGTCGGTGCGGGAGGGTGCTTTAGATTTGTATTTTGTGAGACTGTTGCACATGTTGTAATGTTGTGGAAAACCAGACAGCCAAGAAACAAAAAGGCAGCACTCTGGAGAGATAGGGGTAACTCTTTAATATGTCGGTGGGTGCGGAGGAGTTAACACTCAGAATCTCTGACCCCCCTTGGGGGTCCAGCAGAGTCTTTTATCAGGAAGTTTGGGGAGGGGTGGCTTTCATCGGGCTAAGGGGTAGCCTATCAGGAAGAAGTAGCCCACCGGGAAGATGCAGCCCAGAGTTTGTTCTCAGGAAGAAAGGGTCAGATAAACAGGGTGGTCAGCTTTTCTCAGATTGTTTTATCACTTCAGAGGGGGAGAGGCCGAGGCAGTGAATACATAGAGGCCTGGGATGGCAATGGTTGGCCTTGGGCTATTGTGAATTCTGGGCCCATCCACATTAATGAGAATTCACATTTTACTGAGGGGGGGGGGGGGTTCTTGTATTTTATTTTTGAATTCTATCTTTACACTAGTTCAGTCTTGGGTACAGCATACAATTAGAGTTTTATATGTGATGAGTGATAAAGCAAAAATTATAAACTTCTGAGTGTTTCTAGCCGTTACTCTTTGCCTGCTATCTAAAGAAAATGGCCGCCTGGCCATTTCAGTTACTCCCTCCAGCCACAGTTGGCAGTTTTCTGTTTGGTTGCTAGGTTGCCAGGTTGCTAGGTTGCCACATTCCATGGACATTATGATGCTTAGTAAAAAGAACCTTGAAAATGGTATAAATGGGCGCGCAGCAGGCAGAAGAAGAGGAGGAGAGCAGGCTGGGCCTAGCAAAGCTAACCTTTTAGACAAGTTTATACTGAGAGTGGAGATAAAGGGTGAGTTGGAAGTGAAAACCAAACTGTTAGGAAAGTTAATAAGCACTTTTTAGCTTACGTATCAATTTTGTAGTATGTAAGAAATTATTTTGAAATTAGCTTTTGTTGCTTGATTTATTATTCTTCAATAGAGAAACTACTTTTGATACTTGTGCTTCTGGGTCAGGGCTCCAGTATATTCACCTATGATTCTGTGACCATGTCTTAAGTCTATAAAAGAATCTGGTTTTATTTATTGCTAAACTGTTAGAGTAAGAAAAACATTTGAAAAGAAATATTAACCAATTTTGGGGTCAAACAGGGATGCAGTACTAAAATATGGCTCTGAAAGGCAGACACACATGGGAAGGTTACCAGTTCAAGGCCAGAGACCTCCCTACGTGTGCTGGGGACACATGTACCCATGATCTGAGCTGGCAGATGCTCGAGCTGGGTGGTGGCATTGAGATCCTGCCATGACTACTATCTTTCTCTCTCTCTTTCCTCCTCTTGTGGAAAAACAGACAGCTGGGGAACAAAAAGGCAGCACTCCGGAGAGATAGGGGTAACTCTAATACACCAGCGGGCGTGGAGGAGTTAACACTCAAAATTTCCAGCTCCACTTGGGGGTCGAGCACAGTCTTTTATCTGGAAGTTTGGGAGGGGCAGTTTTCAGCAGACTAAGGGGTAGCCTATTAGGAAGAAGCAGCCCATTGGGAAGATGTAGCCTAGAGTTTGTTCTCAGGAAGAAAAGGTCAGATAAGCAGGGTGTTCAGCTTCTCAAGGTCTCGAATTGTTTTATCACTTCAGAGGGGGAGAGGTGAGGCAGAGAATTCACAGAGGTCACTTCAGAGGGGGAGAGGTGGAGGCAGAGAATTCACAGAGGCACAGAGGCCTGGCATGGCAACAGTCAGCCTTGGGCTATTCTGAGTTCTGGGCCCAGCCACATCACTCTTAGTCTCATGAAATAAATAATACTTTTTTAAAAAATTGACTAGTTCGTAAGGAACAGGAGATGTTAAGTTCCCTCAAATGAAGGAGGTAGCCTATGGTAGGAGATTTTCTGCCACTTATAATGTTGCGGAAAACCAGACAGCTGGGGAACAAAAAGGCAGCACTCTGAAGAGACAGGGGTAACTCTTTAATACATCGGTGGGCATGGAGGAGTTAACATTCAAAATCTCCAGCCCAGCTTGGGGGTCGAGCACAGTCTTTCATTGGGAAGTTGGGAAGAGGCAGTTTCCAGCGGGCTAGGGGGTAGCCTATTAGGAAGAAGCAGCCCATCGGGAAGATGTAGCCCAGAGTTTGTTCTCAGGAAGAACGGGTCAGATAAGCAGGGTGTTCAGCTTCTCAAGTTCTCGGATTGTTTTACCACTTCAGAGGGGGAGAGGTGGAGGCAGAGAATTCACAGAGGCCTGGCATGGCAACAGTTAGCCTTGGACTCCTCTGAGTTCCGGGCACAGCCACATCAATAAGTGCTTGGGACTCTGAAGGAATATGTTAGGGGCCAAGTGGTGGCACAGTATAATACCACCAGATTCACACGAGAAAGGTCCTGGGTTTGCATACTAGGACTTCCCTAAACACACTAGGTGTACAGGTGTCTCTAACCTGGGCCACTAAGACTGGGGATGAATCATGATCTGGGGACCCTGTTGGGGATGCCTGTCTCTCCATCTTTTTCTCTCTGTGTCTCTATCATAGACAAAATAAATTTAAAAGTCTTTTTTAAAAAAGCATATCTTAATCAAGGGTCTTTTCATCTGAGGTGAAATGAATTTGTATATTGGTATTCAGTGCCTTAACCACCATGCCACAGGGGCCAGCAGGATGTAGACGTGGAAGATACACAAAGATACTTTCCTTGAGGGAAGAAGGTATAGAAGCTGAATATTCTTTGTTTTATAAAATATTTTGACATGTTTCTAGGGTGCTACGAAGATCTATATGACCACCAGTAACTTCAGCTTCTACCAAATTACTGGATCTCAGCCACACTGAGAAGCAACCATCATATCATCTTCAGTTTGTGAGTTTAATCTGGTTATTGTAGATGTCTTCTTTTTTTTTTTTGGAGAGGTTTTTGCTATAGGGTGTAGATGTCTTCTAACACATAGGCTCTGTTCACTATTTTATCTTGATTATAATTTGGCTGATGCTGAGATGTCTTTGTAGAGAGGTTTTCAAATTGTCAGTCTTGAAAAGATAAAACCCAGTAACATTCAGCAGCACTCAAAAATTTTGCCACTGGATTTGGGATTGTGTGGAGACACCGAAAAAAAGAGTAAAACTAGAGAATCAAGAAATGAGCCTTAAGGAGTGCTCATATTTAAATGTTAGGAAGACTTAAAAAAAAGCAAAATATATAAATAAAATAAGGTTGAAAGAAACAGAAGGATAATAAGTTATCACATGGTAACAAAAGTCAAGAAATGGTATGCTTAAAAGTAGGGAGAGTTGAGTATACAGTTCCACGATCTTAGAACAGCATTAGACAGGGGAATATGCAGGATAAAATCTAATTTTGATCACTGTCTTCTACTAAAAAACATAGAACTTGATATTAAAATAGACTTGAATTAATATCAAACTTTGGATAAATAATTAAAGGTAAAGTTGAAGGGACTTATGGGCATGAAAGAACAAAAGTTCTGCAGCATTAGAACAGTGAAAGCATACTGAATGAGTCGTGGGAAGAAAGTTGGACAGAGAGGTGAACTCAGATTGTGTAGGATCTCTGAACACTGTAGTATGAGATAAGGGCCCATACCATTATACATGTTTAAATCCAGCTTATCTATCCATACATTCTCCCTAGGTTAGCTCAGAAAAGCTAGCCAGGTGAAATGAAGGCCGAATTAGTTCATTTCTCAAGTCCCTTTAGATTTGTTTACAGCTGCATTTGCCTTTCCCCACCACTGCCTTTGGTAAGAAATTGCCTGCACATCTTCCTGATCTCCCAGTTGAGATTGTCCCAAGCTCTCTCGCAGAGGAGTGGAAATGTAGTTCTGCAAACTAGGATACACTGAAAGTATTTGAGCAAGTAGATGACATGAGGAAAGAAAAATCTAAGACAAAGGGAACTTAATGAAAGGGACAAGAGGGAAGTGGTGAGTGGAAAGTTTGGAATCAGAGAAAGCAGTTACCATCAGCAGTAAAGCAAGTCTGAGGAGATTATCAGCTTGAGTAGTGCTGAGAATGAAAAGTATTGGTCAATTTGGGAGGTATTTTCATTTCAAAAAAATCCGAATTTGGATCTCACTTTTCAGCCTCCTACCCTCTTATCTACTCTACCTTTCCTTCTCACATAATTCACATCATTTTTCTTTGTACAGATATTGCTTTAAAAAGAGCAGATTTAAACACACACACACACACACACACACACACACAGAAACACACACACACATAGAGAAACACACACCCAAAGGGAAAGTTGTAGGGAAAGAATAGCTATTGTTCTTCACACAACTGCAGCCATTTCATCTTTACATAGGTCTTAATTCTCAAGCATACATACTTAACAAACTGCCTTTTACTTTAGTCTCATTTTAAGCTCCCAGGTCAGTAATTCAGATCTATCTTATGCAATAAAAATTATATTTAATTCTCCATACAAAAGGGAATAATTGGACTTCCTTGCCAGAACTATATGTGCTCTACTGCATAGAACACATTCCTGAAATAGCCAAATGAGAGGTTTTGTTATTCCAAGTTTATACAAATTTTATAACTCCATAATGAGAGCACATATTTAATAGAAGTCTCATATTTGCACTCAGTTTTGACTTTCCTTATATTATTTTGTAGGTTTCTGACTCTGATAAAATGTTATAGTTGTGAAAAAGCATAGGAATTGCACATCTACATGCTTCTTGTTAGGTATAAGAAACTGACTTAGGAAGTGAAGTGTTCACCACCTTAATAGATCTTTGTCTTCTTGTAAACAGAACCCAAGATGACTTCTATGAAAGAAGGAAGTGATCCAACCGATGACGATCTCAAAACTTCTGAACATGAGGCTCCTGATGGCTGTGAAACTGACATAGAGCCTCTGTGTGCCCATCCTGATGTGATCTCTCAGGTGCAAACAAACCCCATAAATCAGGAGCCAGGCACATCACTCTCCCAGGGGGATGCTGTTATGCAAACGGCAGAAAACAATGAGCTTGAAGGAGAGAAGAACAAAAAAGAAGATGCAGAAGAAGAGGGTCTTCTAGTTCAGCTCCCCATTCCTAGGAAATGGATCTCTCTTATGTCAGGATTAGGGAGAATTACCTATCTCAATGTCCCCCTAGCAACTGATGAAAAGAATCCCTTAACTGATAGCTCAAGATTTTACTCAGGCAACATGGAGATACAAACAGGCGATTTCTATCCTAGCGCCATAAATTATAAAACTCGTCTCCAACTTTTAGTTTCGTGGAGAATTCCATACCTTAATAATCATGATGTAAGGAGAATGACCCTTCGTCTGCTGTGTGGGAGATATTTCTCTCAGTCTGTAGGTCGTCAACGTATCACATGGGTGAAGCAAAAATATATAGCATTTCTTTCTGACTCAGACATTCTGAATCATAGAGAGAGAACCATAATGCTTGGAAGACCTTTGAGGGTGTATTACAACCTGCCCCTCACTGAGAGAATGACATCAGCAACATTTCAAAAATCATTCAATAATAAAGGGAAGGAAGGCTTCCATGTTTTTGTGAGACCTTTGTTCTATGTTCCACAGACCCCAATTCAAAATGTACTTAATAGGAAAGCTTTTGAGGAGCATTTGAGGTCTCGTTATAACAGGAGATTTGTGATCATAAACACCTATAATGGCTGGAAGTATATGTGCTCCATCTGTGGTTGTACTTTGAACAGTTTGACTGAGTTTAGACTCCATTCCTGCAGTTTTCCTGAGGAGGATTAAATTAAAGTGGGGCCACTTCATTTTAAAATTTCAATTCTAAAAATTCATAATTCAACCACAAAAGTAAGACAAAAAATACATGAATATAAATTTTAGTAATATTAGATGGAGTTGCAGAAAGGAATACAAACTAATAGAATATATCAGTAAGAAACTTTTGGGAAGGGAAGAAACCCTGTTTATATCATTCTATTACAAATTGATCATCAAAATATCAGGGCCTTCAATTTGTATTGAGTCAGCAATGAAGAAAATTTTTGGACTTTTTCAGCAGCATTTTTGCAGATCAAAATATTGTTAAAATGAACAGATTCCAAGTTAACACAATCCGGACAAAGACTGCAAATATATATTGGAAAGCTAAACAATCTTGCAAGGTGTTCCTAGATATTCTGCTCAAACTTATATCAGAAGTCTTCTCCATATTTTCAATAAATATCATTTTAAATACATTAAATGTTGTATCGTATGCTTATAACTAGAAAAAATTCTTATGCTTAGCAAAAGTGGTTTCGATAATAATTTTGATGATGCAAAATAAAAACAAAACTCATAAAAAACAAAATGATACTATAGAAGTTAAATCATTTGAGATATATGTGAAGAAATATAAAACTGGTAACATATAACTTCAATGTTTCTTTTTTTCTTGGATAGATCCTTCACTGTTGCCCACAGTCACCGTCCCAATTGTACCTCCCCCCATACACCTATGCACAAATGCACACATGTTTTTAAGGAATTCCCATCTTGCTACTTACAGCTCAAATACCTGTGCCTCTTATTCAATATATAAAACATATAGGAATATACACATAGTACAGAACACAACATATACTTACTGATTACCAACTATGTGTGAAGCATTATCCCAGGATTATTTCACATGTTAGTTCATCTTTGTAACATTCTTAAATGTAGGTATGTTATAGTCAAAATATACGAGTAAAATTAGTTTTCAGAACATGAATGGCCTTCTCAAATCACACAGTAAGTGCATGGTATTGTCATCATATAATAATTGTATTACAGCTGAAATTTAAAGGGAGACATTTTGCGTATTATACCTTATTTAGTAAGTATGTATTTATGTATGAAATAACATATAGAATTTATTTAATCCATGTATATACCATAGTACAGAAATTCTAAATTCTCCTGAAGTGGAAAATACTTTAGCAATATCTAAAATGGGTCAGATTTGTTCATCTCAAGATAAATTGACTACTCTCAGATAAAATTATTCAGTTTAAGCAATGAATTGGAGTAAATACCTAAGACAATGTAGGCAACTAAATAAAATGTTTCTACATTTTTAAAAGTATATATTATTTGTAATTTTATCTCATTTTTGAGTATGAAATATAGTCCCACAAAAATATAAGTCATCAGATAGAAGTCAATAAAAATAAATTAGAAAAATGGCATGTGTTCCTCAATTTTCCTAACTAGAGTTAAAATCAAAATTGCAATTGGGATGTGTAAATGGTGGCCCAGCACTGAAGTGCAGTGCTCTGTGGGACAGACTGGCTTGTGTTTGGGAGGGCTGTCAGTTTGCCTTCCTGGGTGCTCCAAGCCCACACGTGCCCATGATCCAGGCTGACTGGAGCTGAGTGCGTGTCACAGAGTCAGAGCATATCAGAGGTGCCATATGTCTGTCTGTGTGTAAGTCTTTATCTCTCTCACCCGTGGAATAAATAAAGCTTAAAAAACATAACAACTGGGTTTTTAAATTGGGTTTTATACTGTCTTATTACCTGTACCAAATACACATTTTGGCTAAGAAATTTCCATAAAGTTTGAAAACATGGCTAGAATGCAGAACGAAGTAGTTACTGAAAATTAACATTTTCACATGTTTTTTTCAAAATTACAAATAATAAGAAATTTTTTTTATGTTATTATATATATATTTTTTTTTGGGGGGGAGAGGTTTTTTGCTATAGGGTGCGTGCGCTCGCCAGACAGACAGAGAGAGACATAGAGACAGAAAGCGAGAAATCACCCCCCAGGGGGGATGGTCACGCCGCAATCCCTTCTCCTCCATTCTCCTCTCGGGATCTTGGGCACACACGCACACGCGCCCGGCGTGAGTTGTAAGCCACCGGGTCCGAGACGCGAACCGCGGTCGACTACGTGGGAGTCCAGCGACATAGCCATTACGCTAACTGCTGGTTCTCTATGTTATTATATTTTGAATTTTGCCAGAAGGTGCATGTACTTGCTAGGCAGAGTCAGAGAGAGAAAGGTAAAGTGAGAAAGCACCCTCTTTATGGGGCATGGTCATGCCGCCATCCCTTTCTTCTTTCAGGAGTTTGGATATGCATGCACATGAGCCCAATCTGCTTTTTTGTTTTGTTTCGTTTTTTTGAGAGATTTTTGCTACAGGGTATGTGCACTCACCAGAAAGACAGAGAAAGACGGAGAGACAGAAAGTGAGAAATCACACCCCAGGGGGGATGGCCATGCTGCAATCCCTTCTCCTCCATTCTCCTCTCGGGATCTTGGGCACGCACGCACACGCGCCCGACGTGAGTTTAAGCCACCGGGTCTGGGACTCCAACCGCAGTCGACTACATGGGAGTAAGTGATATAGCCATTACACCAACTGCTGGTCCCCCAACCTGTTTCTCAAGCCATCAAGTTTAGTACTCCAACCACACCATTGACATGTGGAATCCAGTTGTCTTAACCGTCAAACCACAGACTGGCTCCAAAGGCATCTGTTAAGATAAAACCTTAGAAATGACAAAATTTTAGAAATGACACACATTTTGGGACCAGCGGATAGCATAATGACTACGTCACTGGATTCCCATGTAGTTGACTGTAGTTCAAGTCCCGGACCTGGTGACTTAAATTCATACCAGGTGCATGTGCATGCATGACCAAGGTCCTGAGAGGTGAATGGAGGAGAAGGGATTGCAGTATGACCATCACTCCTGGGGTGGGTGATTTCTTGCTTTCTCTCTCTCTGTCTCTCTCTGTCTTTCCGGCAAGCACACAGACCCTATAGCAAAAACCTCTCTTAAAATAAAAATGACACACATTTGATTAATGTTGAGGAAATCACAATAATCTAAACTAAAGGATCCTAGCTACATTTTTCTATAGTAGCCCACTTGAAAGATTTTCACAACTACCAGAGTGAGGGAACCAACATTTTACCTAGAAAACAGATGGGTCGATAATGCAGTCCAATGTTTAAAAGGATAGATCTATCTTTAAAATTTTACAAATTAGTTCAACTGCAGTGGTGCATGTGGTAGGGTACATTGTATAATACTTGAGCCATCTAGGAAGGCCTGGATTTCTGATCCTGGATTAACCTGAACAAACTAGGCACACCTGCCATCCTGGCTGGCTGGAAGGCTGGAGGGAGGACTGAAGCATGGCAAGACTCTGTCAGGAATCTCTCTCTCTCTCTCTCTCTCTCTCTCTCTCTCTCTCTCTCTCTCTGTCTTTCTAATGAAATAAATAAATAAACTTTAAAAATTATAAGCTCTGAGTGAACAGGTAGCATCATGATTAAGGCACTAGATTCACACATGGCTGACAGTGGTTTGAGTCCCAGATCTTGTGGCTTAAAAATCATGCTACACATGTACCCAGAACCCCAAGAGGAGAATTGAGGAGAAGGATGGCAGTGGGGTCATCTCTCCTGAGATGTGATTTCTCACTGTCCCTCTCTCTTCCTCTCTCTGGTGAGTGCACACATCCTATGGCAAAAATTTAAAAAAGAAAAAATTGCAAACTCACTCAACATAGCCCAAATATGGAAGATTTACTGCTGAATGAAGCAAGCCAGCCTATGAAAGAGAGGCATTGTATGTTTCCACTTAAAATATACCAAATGTCTGCCCTCTATGGTGGAAACTGAGAGATTGGAGGACATCAAAGTATTGAAAATGATTATAGATGCTGGAGATTGTATGGGAGGAGGGTGAAAGTAGGAGAGTGCAAAGAAGGAAATTAAGGAGGAAACTAGAGAGGCAGGAAATTTATGGGACACAGAAGTGGGTCATTATCTGTTGATTATAATGCGTTTAGTATTCTCAACTGGACTGGTGTGAAGAGTATTCATGTTGGGTAAATTCAACTTACAAACAAAGTGATGTATAGGGATTAAATGTATAAAATAAAAAAATAATAACAATAAAAGCTTTAAAAAATTAAAATAAAGGGGGACCAGCAGTTAGCGTAATGGCTATGTCGCTGGACTCCCACGTAGTCGACCACGGTTCGCGTCCCGGACCCGGTGGCTTAAACTCACGCCGGGTGAGTGTGCATGCATGCCCAAGATCCTGAGAGGAGAATGGAGGAGAAGGGATTGCAGCATGGCCATCCCCTCTGGGGGGTGATTTCTCACTTTCTGTCTCTCTGTCTCTCTCTGTCTGTCGGGCGAGTGCACGTGCCCTATAGCAAAAACTCTCCAAAAAAAAAATTAAAATAAAAAGAACAAGGAAAAAACTCAACATGTCATGAGGGTGCATATTTTTCTCTAAGATAGAATAATATGCACATATTTTATTCCTTTATAATTGTATGAATGATTTGGACAATTCTGCCAGAAATTTTTAAAAATATGGTTACAAGATATTCCTTTACTTCATGTATACACAGTAACAAGCATCTAAAATAATAAAATATATTTAACATGTTCAAAAACAGTAATTCATGCACTCAGCATATTGTAGAATACATGTTTTAGAAAAAATAAGTTTATAGATCCCTGAAGATGGCAGTCTTTTACCATTTTAATGTTCTCAAGTTTTTACTAGTTAGAATTTAAAAGTATATTTTGTTTCAAAAGTTTACCTTATTACAAAGTTTTCTATTTGCCTCATATTATTTTGGTATTATCAGTGCATTGCATTTCTCTTTGTAAATTGCTAGGTTTTAGACATCATATTTAACCATAACCATTCCATGTTTATGAAAGAATCAGACTGCCTCACTTGTGTGGTAATAATTTTATTCTAATTTATGGAAGATGCTTTAAAACTCAAATTGAAAGTATAAAAAATATACCAAAAAATCTTGCAGGATTACACAAAAGTGAATTCTCAAATAATATTTTATCTTATTTTCACTTTTTACGGGCATAGTTAATGTCTGATATCATGAATTTTACGTAGAAATAATCTTGGATATTGTATGTTAATCAAAAGAAATAAATGAACTGAGAGTATAAGTGTTTCTGATGTGTATTTTGGATTTGTGTTTGCATCAGAGTTTAGAGAAGAAAACCCACAAACTATGAATCTATACACTAAGAATCCAGCTACAGAATGACTACAGAGTCATTCATATTCAGTAACAGACTTCAAATCTAATCAGTATTATTCAGTATTCAAATATGAAATTCATTAATATATCAAAATAAAATGAAGTTAGTCTTTAGTTACTTGCTCAATTATAAATTTGAAATTAAGAGTAACTATTTAATCACTTATTTAAATCATTATATTGAAGTCAGACCATAAATTTAATTACAAAGTTGGAATAGTATGATGTTGACAATAGATCTTAAACAATTTTATAGAGCTTTCATATTTTAAAGAGCAAACCTAGGGTAATGGCATATCTAATTCACTTTGTCTAGTAAATAGCTAAAAGAAATAGAATAGTTATTGTGTACTACACTAATCATTAGGATAATCTATGGATTTGATTGAGAATAATTTATTCATCTTGTTCTTGCTATATTTCACTTATCTTTGCTGAAGAAAAGAGGACATTTCCTAACCATGGCTTAAATCTGTAAATTTCAAACTTTTCAAAGACTCACTATAGCCTATGGTAACTGGTAGGTGGATGGTTAGAGAAAATTTTCCATGTTCTTTGTACATGTCTTGTAAAAAATATACTGACAGCTTTTGTTCCTAATGATTTTTTTTATAGATCTTTGTACAGCATGCAGCTTTGGAAGCTTGAGATTGTGCCTCCTTCCAGAATAAAGGTCAGACTTCTTTCTTAATGAGGATAGTAAACATAATGTCTCCTTACAGGCAAAGATTGAACAAGTTTACAAGCACTCCCCTTTTAAAATTACGAGTTTTCTAAACTTGAAATTTGAGGTTCTTGATGTCTGACATAAACCCTGTGCCACTCTGAATTATCTCCATGTGACTTAAGGTAGGGAGCAAATGGAACCAATACAAATAAGAAGCTCCTCTTGACTTATTTACCATGAGTAACAAAGTTCTTTGTTTCTGACCCAAGAGTCTCATGTCTTTTGTCAGTATCTATGAAGCTACAAGGCTAATTTGTGAGTTTATATATGTAGTGTGGACTGGGAGTCAGGAGAGGGATGGAAATATTTTATTACGTTTTCAATTTCTGAGCAATGTATTTCTATTACCTACCTAGAACTATTATACATTAAATAAAATAAAAAGATAATTAAAAATACTAATTTCTTTTATTTTAGCATCTGTGAGGGTTAATCATATTAAAGAAAGTATCAAAGAAATTCTCAAACAGTCTGAAAAAGAACAAAAAACATCGTCAGATTACGATTTTGTATTGGACACTTCATTGCCTAAATAATAAGGATTCTTGCTTGCTAGCCAATTACAATAGTGTCCCTCTCTAGTAATTGCACTCAAAAAAGGTAGATGTCTCTTCCAAAGTTATACCTCTTCCCAGGGACAGCACATATCCAATTACTGGCTAATGAGAGGATTCAAAACTTGGCCTCCTTGCCTTCTTTCAGGGCATCTCCGAAAAGCCAGCCCAGCTTCAGAGCTCTCCTAAATTGTCTAATTTCTTTTAAGTGCTTTATATTCAAATTCTTCTTCTACTTAATCCCGTTTCTTTCAGTCACTCTCTCAAATATTGTCACTGATACCTTCCTTCACCAAACTACCTTGAATATAAATCTCTATCTCAGAGTTTTTTTTCCTAGTGAATCTGATTAAGAAGGTTTGTATCAAGGAAAGGAAGCAGGAACAATTAACAGAGACAAAAAGAGATAATATGACCTAATGTCAAAATCATTAGCTTGAATTTGATGCAGAGGCATAGACAGGTGTTTTAATAAGAGTAAACCATCTGGGAAATCTGTGTAGCATGAAGCAGAAGAGGAAAACCGATAATGATTGACTTTAAAAGTCATAGCTTCAAGGTAAAAGGTTTATTGTTAAAAGAAAAGGCTATAACAGGCTGTTCTAGATGTCACTACAGTCTATTACAGAGTATGTATTTTGATCTTTTTTATATATCTGGTAGTATTTTCTTTACACTTAGAACACATTTAGAAAACCATACATTGTATATTTAGGTAGATATACACAAAAGCACAGACTTCGCAAGTATACGGTAATAGAAGCATTTGGGTGTCAAGGATTTACTTTTTCTTACTACAAAGAAGAAACAACAAGTGGGGGCTTGCCATTGACAGAGTGGTAAAACACCATGCTCTGTAAAGCTGACACACTTGGGAAGATTCCAGGTTCATATCCAGAGGCTTCCTTAAACATACTAGGCACATATGTGCCCATGATCCAGGGATGACTGAGATTGAAGGTGGCTCACAGCAAGACCCTGTTTGAGGTGCTGTTTCCATCTTCTCTCACTGATTTTATAAATAAATAATTTTTTTTTAAAAAAAGAATCTTGTTATGAGGGCTGGCCCCATAGCCCTGTGGTTAAGGGAGCCAGATCCCAAATAGCCAACTTCTTGGCCCAGTGATTTGACAAACATTCTGGGCACCATATATGTGCATGCCTAAAGTCTCAACAGGATGAAGAAATGCAGAAGGGATTTTGACATGATCATGCCCCATTGGGGAGAGCTTTCTCCCTCCTTCTCTGTCTCTCTGTCTGCCTCTGGCAAGCACACATGCCCTCTGGCAATTAAAAAAGAAAGAAAGAAAAGTAAAAGAACAAACAGAAAGTTCTCCTTCATGTAATCCCCCTCCTACAAATCTCTATTCTTTACATTCCTCATTCTTATTAATTTTTTTCACATTTTAAAATTTTCATTTTCTTTTATACATTCAATCCCATTATTTAGCTTGCAAAATGAATATTTCAACAGGTGAACATTTCTCCCTAGTCCAGTTGATAAAACTATAAAATATCTTTAACAGATAATACCACATTTCTTTGTCCCATTAATGGTTTGCCTCCCTATTTTTTTTTTTTTTAATTTAAAATTGCTCTTAAAAAGTCCTCTAGCAATTCAAAATTTACAAGTGATAGTGTTGCAGAAAACCAGATGCCTAGGAGTGAAAAACAGCACTCAGGAGAGAAAGGAGAACTCTTTATTATGCGGGCAAACATGGACGAGTTAACACTCTGAAACTCTGGCCCTGGTGAGAGTTGGGCACAGTCTTTTATGGGTGAATTGGGGAGGAGCAGTTTCAGCACGAGTGTCCTATCAGGAAAGGGATTCAGTGTCTGCCCTAAAATGGAGCTGGCAAAGAAGCAGAGAATTTAACCTGCTCAAGGCCTCCAACTGCTCAACAGTTCAGGGGAGGGGAAGCTAGCTCATGGGGGAACAGAAAGCCCAGGAAGCTATCAGTACTGGGTTGCTTCAAGGTTGCTCACACTTTCTGGGTTGCTCTGTATCATTCCCCCATCTTGTGCCTCCTCAACCATACTCGAGGAGAGTCAGTTAACAGGAGGGTAGTAAATATAGCTTCCTGGTTGGTATTTGGTGGCTTCAAGGCAGGAGGTTGTAAGGGTATTGTAGGGATGTCATTCATTGCTGTCCTCAAGGTTCTGCCATGCATAGATTGGTCAGCATCTGGAGTGGCCAAAGCAGAGCTGTAGACTCCTCATGCTTCCACCAGGCATAGAGTATCCAGCCCAGGAGTAGCTGCAGCAGGCCTGCAGTCTCAATGACAGGTCTTGGTCCTCTGGAGTTATCTTAGTCGGCTGCTTGAGGTGGTTTTTCATCATCCATGTCTTGGGGTCCTCTGGTGCTGCAGCTTGCTTCACTCACAAGTGGTGGATCCAAGGTGCTAGCCCTGCAACCTTAACTACAGTAGGACTAACAAGCACAACAACATACAGCCCCAACAAGATGAGCTGTAGTGATGCTTTTTTTTTCTTTTTCCAATTTTTAACTCACATGAGATCCCCTGGATCATGTTTGTGTGCCTAGTTTCTGAGGGGAACAGAGGTTATTCCTAAGGTGACACAGGCTGCTTTATTTAAAGTCTTTTGCAAGGCCACCAGATCCTTGGTCAGGACTGCCTCACCCAGCTGACAAGCGTCAGCCATTTGGGTTTGGGTGATTAAAGGAGGTGGCCAGCCAAATAGAATACCGTAAGTGGAATAACCTTGTCTTTGGGGTGTACATCAAAATCACAGCAGGGCTACTGTGAGGACATTCACCCAGGGATGTCCAGTGTTCTGAAAGAGCTTAGCCAGGGTGGACTTGAGGGTATAGTTCATTCATTCAACTATTCCATAATGCTGAGGTCAGTAAGCAGTGTGAAGCTTCTATTTTATGCCCAAGGCTTTTGCCACTCTCTGTGTAACTTCTGCAATGAAAGCAGGGACACTGTCTGACCCGATCATAAGGGGAAGCCCAAACCAAGGTATTACTTCCTTCAAAAGGGCTCAAGTGACTTCTCCGGCCTTTTCAGTTTACGTAGCGAAGGCTTCTTACCCAGCCTGAGTAAGTACAAACCAGGACTAGTAAGTACTTATAGACACAGCATGGTGGCACTTCCGAGAAGTCTGCCTCTAGTAATTCCAGGGGAGTTGTCCAGGCGCTTTGTATTCCAGCCAGCTGAGTTGAACCCTGGGCAGGGTTATTTATGGCACAGGTCTTGCACTGCATGCTCACAGTTGCACACAATGACAGTAGGCAACTCAAGAAATAGTATCAGCCTAGCATGTTCTCTAGGTTAGTCTTTCCCCAGTGAGTTAACTTGTGGTGTCGCTTTACCAACAAATATCCCAGGGACTGAGGTGAATATATGTGTATATATATATATATATATGTATATATATATATATATATATATATATATATATACATATATATATATATACACGTGTGTGTGTGTGTGTGTGTGTGTGTGTATATTCTTTTATCTGGCAATCTCCACCATCCATCTTCTTCTAGGGTTGCTCTCTCTGACTTTGCCCAGCGATGTTTGTCAGAGGTATAAGGGGGAGTTTGGGGAGGATTGTGAGTGGAAACATGTTAGTTACAGTGATCAGGGCTTGTTTTGTGGCAGCCTTGGCTGTCTGGTCTGCCAACTGGTTTCCCAGGGTGACAGGGTTTCCACCCTCTGATGTCTCCTACAATGGACAATTGCCACTTTCTTTGACTCCCAGACTGTTCCTAATAATTGGCAGATTTCCTCTTTGTTTTTAATTGTCTTTCCTTCTGCTGAGAGGAGTCCTCTCTCTCCTGTTGTAATGCTCCATGAACATGTAGGGTGGCAAAAGTGTATCATGAGTCTTTGTATATGTTTACTCTCTTATTGGCCAACAATCTTAGAACTTGGATTAGTGCCCAGAGTTCATTCCACTGAGTTGACTATCCTTGGGGCAGTGCCCAGCTACAAGCACTGTGTCTTGAGAGGTAATGGCATAACCAGCATATTGAATTCTGTCCTTGATGTAGCTGCTACCATCAGTGAAAAGGGTGAGGTCAGGAGCCTTCAGCAATGTGTCTATAAGATTAGGAAGTCCAGAAAAGACCTCTTTGAGGGCCTCTTTACAATTGTGGTCAGTAGCCCCCTAGTGTGGCTGGGAGGAAGCTAGGGTGGTTGAGGGTCTGCAAAGTCTGAAGTCTAATTCAGAGATTTCCAATCAATAAGCACTGGTGGTGGGCCATCCTAGAGCTGGCTAGCCATTTATACCCCCCTGAGGCATTTATCAGGGCGGTCACCAAATGAGGAACCTGGGCACTGATAACTTGGCCTAAGGTTAACTCGTCTGCCTCTTTAGTCAGTTCAACAGTGGTAGCAAGGGCTCATAGGCAAGGGGGCCATCTGGATGCCACTGGTCTAATCTTTTAGATAGGTGGGCAATAGGCCTCTCACAAGGTACAATAGGCTGAGTCAGAACTCCCAGTGCTATCTGACTTTTTTCATATACGAACAGATTGACTT
Source organism: Tupaia tana (assembly GCA_026018925.1). NCBI lineage: Eukaryota > Metazoa > Chordata > Mammalia > Scandentia > Tupaiidae > Tupaia > Tupaia tana. The sequence continues at coordinate 67,101,846 of JAKSZU010000009.1, read as the reverse complement.
CTTGGGTGATGTTTGGGAGTCCCAAAGTCAGGGCCTTCCCAAGATTTGACTTGAGTTTCTGGAAATCCCGCTCTTGTAGAGGTCCCCATTCAAAGTTTTTTTTTTTTTTTTTTTTTTTTCTGGGCCTTTTAATAGTTCATACAATGGCTTAGCCTTTTTAGCAAAGCCTACAGAATCCTGTGGCTCCCAGGAATTCATGTAGCTGCTTCCGGGTTGTGGGCTGAGGAAATCCACATACCACCTGCTTTCATTCATGCCCAAGAGTATGGAGCCCTTTAGTCAAAATGAATCCTAAAAACCATACCAAGGTACAACAGATTTGGGCCTTTTTCTTTGAGAATTTATACCCAGCCTGGGAGAGAAGCTGGAGCAACTCTTGAGTTTCCTTCCAGCAGTTTTCTCAGATTGCTCTAGTGAGCAGAAGGTCATCAACATATTGGAGCAGAGTATACCCAGTCTCTTGGCTTGGAAAATTTTTCAAGTCAGTAGCAAGTGCTTCTTCAAGCAAAGTCGGGGAATTCTTGTATCCTTGGGGGACCTGAGTTCATGAGAGCTGAGTTTTCTTTTGGGTGTCTGGATCTTCCCAATCGAAGGCAAATATTTGCTGGCTGACAGCTAATAGTCACAGGCAGAAGAAGGCATCCTTGAGATCTAGACAAGTGAACAATTCAGACTCCACAGGGAGAGCACTCAGCAAAGTATATGAATTGGGTACAGTGGTATGTAAGGACATTGTAGCGGCATTCACAGCTCACAAGTACTGGACTGGTTGATAGTCCCCAAAGGTTCCCTTCTTCACAGGAAGGAAGGGAGTGTTCCAGGGAAACTGGCATTTGACCAGGATTCCAGCTTCCATGAGCCAGTTGATGTGCTTCTTTATGGTCAGTCTAACATCTCAGCTTATTGGGTACTGTTGAAGGTGCACAGGTCATGCTTGAGATGTCAATTCAACGACTACAGTGGGTAGTTAATCGCCATCCCTGGGAGGTTCCCCTAAGCCCAGACTGCAGGAAATTCTCTAACAAGTGAAGAAAGTACCTCATCATCTCTGCTGGGTGCCTTGGGGGTGAACAGTCACCATTCCTCTTCCCAGGGCATTGTCACAGTTAGGATTTTGGCAGGACTGATGGTTAATGCAGCTGAGCCTGATGAGTAAAAGCTGATTTGTGCTCTAAGTTTAGTCGATAAGTACTTTCCCAGCAATGGCACTGGATAAGTATAAGAACTCCTGAGTAATCAAGTGTCCCCCTAATGGCAACTTCTTGACTGCAGGAAGGGCTGGGTCCTGGTGTTTCCAGTGGCTCTCACGATAGTAGCTTTTAGATCTGATGGGTGAGTCAGAGTCTGGGTTACAATGGAGTGTTCAGTGCCAGTATCCACCATAAATGTTATCCGTTGGCCCCCTACCTTGACGTTGACCAGGGGCTCCCAGAATCCTAGCATCATGGAATCTGATTGGTCCTATTCTGATTCTGTCATGGCTAGGAGGTCTCTTGGAGGCTCTGAGTGGAAAGTCTTGGGGGCTCCCAGTGGGCTTCTGGTTGTTCTTCCTTGGTTTGCTTTCCACTTAGGGTATTCATCTTTCCAGTGCCCATCCTCTTTGCAGTATGCACAATGGGTTGGTCTAAGCCAGGGGCAGTCAATTTTTGACCTCCCTCTTGGACCAAATGGGGCATCTGGTTGTCTGAGGGTGGTGGCCAATAGGGTTGCCTTCTGCTTCATCCACTTGTCTGCTTCCTTTTATGCTTCTTGGTCTCGGTTCACAAAGACTTGATTAGCAATCTGCAGGAGCTGAGCGGCATTCATCCCAGCAAAGCCTTCCTGTTTTCAAAGTTTTCTACAGATGTCAGGGTCCGATTAGGCCACAAAGGTGGCATTCATTATTTTCTGGCTTTCAGGCCTCTTCAGATCAAATGAAGTATAGATCCAATATGCTTCACAGAACCTCTAATAAAACTGCCCCAGTGGCTCATCTGTCTTCCGAATTGCTTCCATGTTTTTTGCCATGTTAGTAGGTTTCTTTGCACTGGCTCTCATTCCTTGCAGGAGTGCCTCTTGATATTTGCTGAAATGGGCATGGCCACACACAGTAGTGAAATCCCAGTCATGCTTTTCATTCAAAAAAGCAATTCTGTCCCAAGCCCTGGGATCTACTACATCATTGGGGGCATGCTCTTGTAGCCATTTTTTTGCTGCTACAAGACCTCTGCAGTGCTCCTCTGTGTTAAGTAGGGTGAGGAGTAGTTGCTGGCGGTCATCCCAGGTGGGCTGGTGGGTTTGGAGTATAGATTCCATGAGATCTATCATTGCCTGAGGCTGTTCCAAGTAGGAGGGGGTGTGGTGTTTCCAATTAAGCAAATCAGTAGTGGTGAAGGGCTGGTAGTAGAGAATTGCCCTGTCCCATAATAGCCCCATCTGCGCCTATGGGGTGGGGGGGTCCCTCAGGTCTCCCAGAAGGGCATCTGAAGAGTAAGGTTTCCCTGGGCTGCAGTGACTTGCCGAGTGACAGTGGGTGAGGCAGAATCTGGGCGTAGTATTCAGGATGGCTGGCAGCCACCCTCCTGCACTGGCAGAGCTTGCGCTTGCTCCCTGGGCTGCTCTTCAGGCCCCGGGAAAACAGACAGAGGTGGGGTTTCAATTACTGGCTTGGCTGAGACATATGGGCATGAAGCTGCTAATGGCTCCTTTTCTGGGGGGCCCTGCAGGATCAGAGCTGTGAATTTCTTTTGGTCATAGGCAGGCACAGGAGATCTGATAAGAACGGCCAAAATAGTGCATTGGTTTTTCCCTCTTATGCAGATTCGCACCCAGGGCAGAATGACTTGGGCTATCTGTAGCCAGGAGTAAGTCTAGGGAAATGGGTCAGGATGGCCTGGGATGCCAGTAATTACATTGTACATAACCCACATGGTGAGGAGATGTAAAGTTCCCTCCAGCAGCCATTCCATCTTAAAAGAAGGTTATTCAACTTCACAGAGGTCTCTTAACCTCTCTGGTTTCAATTTAATTCCATAATCACCAGAGAAGTCTTTTTCAAAATTAGTCAGCTGTCTAGCACAGTAGGCTTGGAAGACTTGGACTGAGGTTTTCCCATTGTGTCTCAACTATCTCTGACCTCTCCGGTTATTAAAAGCCTGCACTTCCCAGAAGGCTCGGGAGATCACTGGTTGAAGTAAGTGATCAATGAGGAGACTCTGGAGGAACAGCAGCTCCTGGGGGTGGCCCTTAGCCCAGAGGCTCTGAAGCTGTGCACCTTCCCATGGGGCTGCTGAAAAGGCCAGGCAGCACAGGTGGTAAGTTTAAGTTTACAGGAGGTCCTTGGCCAAGGGCTGCAATCAGAAGGACCACAGCAGTCTCTCTCTGGGGTTCATCCTCTCAGTTTTCCAATGGTTGATACTCTGGTGCTGGAGAGGGGTATTTATGTGGTGGGTGGCAGGTGGAATGGAAAATGACAAAGGAATGGAAATCTGTTGAGCTATTTGATGGAGGGAGGTTGTCTAGGTAGAGGGTGATGCCTGCCCTCTTCTTTCACAGACTGAGTGGGCAGGTTTTGCTCCACTGTGGATGTCTTTACAGGAGAGTCAGGGTGCGCTCTGGGAGGATGTTTTTCATCACAGTCAAGAGGAACTCATGTCGCAACTTGCAGGGACAGAACTGGCAACCAGACATTCACTACTCTGTCTATCCACCTCTACAGGGAAGTTCCTCCCATCAGGCTGGGTGTCCCCCCCTTCCATGAATGGTGTCACAAACAGAAAAAAGGGTGGGTGCTCCCCAAAGGGGACCAATCAGACCTCTGTCTGTCCCTGTCCCTCATGGGCTTTGTGTAGTTCCTTGGCAATAGGCAATTGGATATAAATCCTCCACTGGATTGAACACACAGGGAGGGTCTGGGTCCCCCAGTGTTAATTCTGCCATTTTAGCCTTCATGGAACTACCATGGAAACTCATAACAGACCAAATCATGCTCTGTAGTGAGAAGCTGTGGATCTACAAACTCATTTGTTCATCACAAACACTCACATTCATTCAGAAGTTATACATTCCCTCCCTCACACCAGTCAATTACCAGGTGAGCCCTAACTGCCAGTCCTGTGACTGACGTAGAGTGATAGGACCTCTTCTTCTACTCAATCCAAGTAGGTCTATCAGACTAGGGCTCTAAAGATCCCTGGGGGGCTTACCAGATTACCAGAGTCAACCATGGTTGATGTATCAGGGTCCAAGAATTGGTCCTTCTCTCCAATCTAAGTCTGATGATCCAGGAATGTTTGACCTTGGGGCAGGTACCCCAGCTGAGAGATCCCGTACAGACGAGACAGGGGCACACCTACCTCCTCACATTGTAGTGCCCATCCTGGAGGCAGGGGGACACCCTGGGACTGGTGGCTCAAAGGATCAGTCTGATTTCATTTACCAGCCAATGCACCAAAATGTTGCAGAAAACCAGATGCTGGGGAACAAAAAAAAAAAAAAAAAAAAAAAAAAAAAAAAAAAAAACAGCACTAAGGAAAGAAAGGAGAACTCTTTATTACACCAGCGGGCATGGAGGAGTTAACACTCTGAATCTCCTGGCCCAACTGAGAGTTGGACACAGTCTTTTATGGGTGAATTAGGGAGGGGCAGTTTCACCATGCTTGGAGTGTCCTGTCAGGGAAGATGCTCAGTGTTCTCCCTAATATGGAGCTGGCAGAGAAGCAGGGAATTTGAACTGATTAAGGCCTCTGGCCACTCAACAGTTCAGGAAAGGGGCAGCTAGCTCATGGGGGAACAGAAACCCAGGCAGCTATCAGCCCTGGGTTGCTTCAAGGTTGCTCACAAGTTCCAAGTTACTCCATATCAATAGCATTCATTCATTTTATTCTCATTTATATTTCTTTTGCATTTATGTCTCTTCTTTCTTGAAAAGGAGATACATTTAAAGGAGTATCCTGAAAATTCTATAACTTCATTGAGGAAGGGGCTATAAATTGAAAACTCAATTTCCTATTCATATGTACCCAATTCTAATATATCTAATTATCAAACCAAAAATCTAGGAAGAAAAGAGGCCAGCACGTGATGTTGTGGTTAAGGCACTGGACTCCCACATGGCCACCACAGTTTGAGCCCTGAACCTGATAACTGGAAATCATACTGACTGTGTGCATGTGTGCCCAACATACTGAGAGGAGAATGGAGAAGAAGGGATTGAGGCATAGCCATCCCCTCTGTGGGACGATTTCTTAATTTCCCTGTCTCTGTCTCTCTGCAGTGATTGCACATACCCTATGGAAAAAAATTTTTTTAAAAAGAAAGAGCACAATAATCAACTTTAATGAGTTCCTGCTACATGCCTAACACTGTTAGACACTTCTAATGGTAGTATTTGAAAAATTAAGTGAATTATATTATCCCCCAATATGTTTTCCATATGTATATAATTTATTCATTATTATTGTTATTATTATTTGGAGAGGCTTTTTGCTATAGAGCATGTGAGCTCACGGGATAGACAGAGAGAGACAGAGAAACAGAAAGAGAGAAATCATCCCCCAGGGAGGATGGCCACACCACAACCCCTTCTCCTCCATTCTCCTCTTGGGATCTTGGGCATGCATGCACACACACCGGTGTGAATTTAAGCAGCTGGGTCCAGGACTTGAACCTCAGTCAACTACATGGGAGTCCAGTGACATAGCCATTATGCCAACTGCTGGTCTCTAATTCTTTCATTATTTGCACAATAGTTTTGCTTAAATTGACTCTTTATTTTTACTTAAATTGATTTGCAATGTTTATGAACGGATAAGAAGAAAAAGAAAAATACAAAAGTTGGGTAGGATGATGACCCAGAATAAAAAGCTATACTCAATGTTGGAGAGTAGTGACTAGCAACTTCAGGAATGGCAAGAGAATGAGATCTTAACCTGCTAATCCAAGTTACCTGGGACTAAGATCAACAGTAGGCGGGAAAAGAATAAGATACATGGGTGCTTAGCTGGATCTATTTTTTTTTTTTTTACACTGTAGGAAAAAGAGAGTTTTAGTCTGAGAGGGATGCTTTTGCCCAAGGATAGACACATAAATTGACAGAAGGTGAGGGATTGGGTACCTGCAACAGATACATTTTCATATAAGTATTAAACAGTAAGAGGTTTCAGTTAGGTTGAGGCTATAACTAAATAAGTTTGAGGGACTATGTAAAATGGGAGGTCCTGAGGGAGGTACGTATTGTTAAGATTGAGAGATGGAGAACCTGTAACAGATATAGGTCTGTGAACTAAGATAAAAGCCATTTTAGGGAAGAGCTTGGACTAAGGGACAAATGTAGATATTGCAGCCTAGAATTAAGTATTGAGAGGATAAAATAATGTTAAAAGGAAATAAGAATATGAGAACATATAGCTATGTTAGGCTTTTTTGTAAATGGCATTGAAGGAGCATGATTAAAAGTGAAGGTGCTAAGATATGGAAGATGAAAAGGCAGGGACTGGAAAGGCATACTGAGAGATGAGATGGAGTATATCAAAATAGGTGACAGACAGAAGATTTTAGTGGGAGAAAAGCAATCTTGAGAGGTCAGTCCCTTCTTTATCAAGGTTCATAGATTGTCTCACTGAAACTGACCAGTGAATTTAGGAGTGACATTCAGCATTCAGGAAGTAGAGTTCATGTGTATGTGAACCTCCTGAGTTATCTTGGCTTGCAACAGAGCTATTAGTACCATCTATAGGACAATAATTATATATATATATATATATATATATATATATATATATACACACACACATATACATACATATATATGTGTGTGTGTGTGTGTGTATACTGAAATATACTGAAAATGTCTAACAGGTAGTCTATGGGCTTGATGAGTTTACAAGTTATTGGTAAAATAAAATTTGCATATATGAAATGGAGAACACCTAAAAGTGTGAAAATATGTTTTAAGTCATTCAGCAAGTGGGATCCAGTCTGCTTAACCATCATGCCACCCACCACTAAAAACAGAAAAACAAAAAAGAGTCACTCAGAAAAAAAGGAGAATTTAAACAAAGTAATAAGATATTACTTTAAAAATAGGATAAGAAAAACTTTAAAGTGTGATAGGGTGAAGATAAGAGAATACTTGCATAATGTGCAAATAAAATGAGAAGTTTGGTATGACAAGATATGAAGAATTAAAATGATATAACCCCAACATCCATTTTAAGTTATTTTATTTATGATAGAGAACACCTATGCACACATAGGTGCACATGCAAGAGAGAGAGAAATAAACATCTCTAATAGGGCCTGGTCATGCCACAGTCCCTTTTTCCTCACTCATGATCTTGAGTACATGTATGTGTGCACCCAGAGTGTTTCAGGTCCATCGGGGCAGTTATTCAAATCTGCAAGCATCCATATGGCTTTCAGTCCCACAATTCAGTATACTACCAACTATATATCATTGGCTGGGCCTCATGTCAACTATTTTCTGAAGACTAATTCACATTAATTGGCAGATAGGCAGTAAATGTCTTGCTAGTAAATAATAAATAAATAAACAAAATTTCTTCTTCTAGTACTGCTATTCAATAAGAATAATCTTAGCTTTCTGGTATAGAAGTACTTGTAGAAAGCTCTGGAAACCACAAGTTAGTTAGTGGACTTGGTATGGTGGACAAAAGATGCACTTTTAGAGTGTTATGGTTGTAAAGCAACAGTAATGTTATTAGATGCTGGCATCTAGAATATGAACTGTGGAATGATAAAAAGGTAAGAGAATACATCAAGATAAAGGCTAACTGATATATTGTTATAGTCATATAGATATGGAATGGACTGATACCAATAGGAACAGGAGCATATGGGTAAATCCAATAAACAAGCCAAAGGAAAAACTGTTAGAAACAGTGAGTTCTATAGAAAAATATTAACATAAATACTAGTAAGAATCAATTACTATATCAATGTTGCTTTCTTTGGGAAACATAAGAAATGATGGGTGACTGGAGCCAGCAGGTGGCATGGTGGTTAAGGCTCTTGACTCCCACATGGTCAACTGTGGTTCAAGTCCTAGACCTGGAATATTGTTTTCTCACTTTCCCTCTCTCTCTCTGTCTTTCTCTGGCACATACCTTATTGCAATTTTTTTAAATTATAATAATAAATAAAATAAAAGTAAATAATCCTTTCAAAAAAGAAAGGAAGGAAGCAAAAGAAAGAAAGGTGATGATCAGACTAAACTAAAGTCAATGGAAACATGTCAGTATGTTGGGGTGAGCCAAGGTAATAATTTATCATTAAACTTCAGATGATCTGGTTGTAGTTAACAGTAAGAGTCATATGTCAAGTAAAAAATCTGGAAATTATCTAGTCATATGTGCAGAGGTAAGAATTAAACCATTAAAACAAATCAGTTACTGAGGCAATGAATGTAAAGAAAGAAAGAATATACAGAACTATTGAGGATTCAGTAGTTCTGGAAAACATGCTTTTAAAAGATGTAAACAAAAATTAAAAAACAGACAAAAAAATAGAGTAGAGGAACGAGGATTTAAAAGTGAAACTAGGGAAATCCAGTGTCCCAGAAGCTAAGACAAGAAAGTACTTCAATGATTAGGTGATCAAATGAAACAAAAAGTCAATCAATACAACCAAAGAGACACTTTCTAAAATGGTAGCATAATTAGTTCTGCTAGTCCTTGCCCCAGGAAAACAACTGTTACTAGTGAAAATTATTAAACAACACTTGAAGATCTCTTAAATTTTTCTTAAGGATATGCAGCAAATTAATAAGCATTTATTCTGAAAATATATTAAATATTAATAAGAACAATAAGAGCTTGTGTCACTTGAAATATGACTCACTCCTCAAATTCACCATAGTGGTACTTCCACTCCAGAAAGGTGTTGCGAATCTATTAACTTTCTCCTAGAAGTGAAGGCCATCAGCATTCCTCATCCTTCCCAGCTTCATGTTGCTAAATCTATATTCCAGTCAAGCTTAGAATAGAGTTCATGGGTTCCTTTCATCATCCAGTTCCTATTCTGAAACTATAAGCTCTACCACAAGCACCAAATACTGAAGCCTTGTGGTTGCCCTACCTTGCTTATAAGGAATAGATTCAATGATAGGAGAGGCAATCTAAGAAGACTGGATGCTGATGCCCAAGCCTAGCACCCTGCTCGTAAAGCAGGGCTATTAATCATAGAGAAACTAGCAATGGTATCTACCCTGAATTCAGGAGCAGTGACACAGAAATGTTCCCCAGGACACAGAGGGCAAAAAAAAGTCAAATTTTCTCAAAAGTAACTTTACTTGGAACGAACTGTGTGGAAGAGCCTAAGGATACCCTAGAAAACAGTAAGTTTTTTTTTTTTTTTTTTTTGAGAGGTTTTTGCTATAGGGCGCGTGCGCTCGCCAGACAGACAGAGAGAGACAGAGAGACAGAAAGCGAGAAATCACCCCCAGGGGGAATGGTCACACTGCAATCCCTTCTCCTCCATTCTCCTCTTGGGATCTTGGGCACGCACGCACACGCGCCCGGCGTGAGTTTAAGCCACCGGGTCCGGGACTCGAACCACGGTCGACTACGTGGGTCCAGCGACATAGCCATTACGCTAACTGCTGGTCCCGAAAACAGTAAGATTTTTATAAGTAATTCAGAGGAGGCTGTTAGCTCCATGAAGATAAGATAAAGCATAGTTCAGCTAGTTGTCCAGCAATAACCAAGGAAAGAGAGGGTAACAAAGGACATTCTTGGAGTCAAAACAAACTTCAAAGACTGACCTCAAAATCTGCCCATAGGAAAAGGCCTGAATGCAATATGATCAGGTTGTGGTGAGACTTACAACTCAAGGCATTGAAAGTGATAGAGTAATCAGCCTGAACCTATAATAAATGCACAAGATGATGCAGACATAACAAGGAGATAAGGAAAGTAAACAGTGTAAAAGAGGCCTGGTAAAATAGTTACACTAGAATGAGTGCATTTAGATCAAAGGCTAAGCCCTCAAAGGAGAGACATCCGAGCTGCACAATGTGGGAGAAATAGATTTCACCAGCTTTTCCAAAGTCACTGTAAGAGTTTAAGTCACTCAAAGTGTCCATAACTAAACAAATAAATAACAACAAAAACACCAGAAAAAGGTAACATCAGTAAATAGACGTACTATCATATATAATCTGAATGTCCAATTTTCAACCCCCAAAAATGATGAGACTTGCATAAAAGTAAGACAATATGACTGATTAACATAAAAAAGAAAGCAAAAAAAGAGCTAGACAATGATTCAGTGATAACACAACACTCTGGGAGGCTAACCCCAATGGGACATTTCTTGATTTGCATCTAGGGTCCTTCTTGAATATGCCAGCTGTGCAACAGCCACTGTTAGAGTTCAGGACCTGGAGGTTTAGAAGTCACACCAGGTGTGTGGTCATACCCAAAAATCCCCAGGAAGACAATGAAGGAGAAGGGATTACGGTGTGGCCATCCCCCTGGGAAGTGATTTCTCACTTTCCTTCTCTCTGGCAAATGCATGCATCTTATAGCAAAAACCTAAGGGAAAAAAATCTCTCTTTATAGATGATCTCTATTGATGAAACAATGCATTTACATGCATTTCATGATCTAATGCTGTCTGAGGCTGGGGACAAATTGTGCATACAGAGCCTATCAGGGATGCCTCTCTTGGGGGTAGCAGGTAGTGTCATGGTTAAGGTGGCTAGATTCCCATATGGCCAACCACGGTTTGAGCCCCAGTGACTTGAAAATCACACCAGGAAAAAAAAAAAGAAAAAGAAAAAGGAAGAAAGAAAGAAGAAAGAAAATCATACCAGGCACAAGTGTGAGTATGACCAAAATTCTGAAAGAAGAATGGAGGAGAAGGGATTGTGGTATGGCCATCACTCCTCTCTGTCTCTCTCCTCTCCGGTGAGCTCATGAACCTCAGAAAAAAATATAGGAATGCCTCTCTCTCTGAATATCTCATTCATGGAAGAAATAAACTTTTTTAAAAAAGAAGAAAAAAAGAAAAAGAAAGCAATAGAAACTTCCCATGGGAAAGACTAACTGATAGTGATTAAAAAGACTTCAAAATATTCATCATAAATATGTTTACAGATTTACTAGGAAAAATGCTTAAAGAAGTAACGGGGGGGGGGGGGGGGCAGCAGGTAGTATGCTGGTTAAGGTGATGGACTCCCACATGGCAGACCACAGTTCAAATCCCAGACCTAGTGGGTTACTTTCTTATTTTCTGGGACCAGCAAATGGTGTAATGGTTACGTCACTGGACTCCCATATGGCCTACTGCAGTTTGAATCCCAGACTTAGTAGCTTGAAATTCACGGTGGGCTCATGTGCATGCATGCTCAAAATCTTGAAAAGAGAATGGAGAAGAAGGAATTGCAGCATGTCCATCCTCCCTGGAGGGTGATTTCTTGCTTTCTCTCTGTCTCTCAGGTGAGTGCACAACATGCCCTATAGCAAAAATCTCTCTCAAAAAAAAAGAAAGAAAAAAAAAAGAAGTAATGGAAGATATAAGGACAATGTCTCATCAATAGAGACTATCTATATATTTTTTTTCCCTCAGGTTTATGCTGTAGGATGCATGCACTTTCCAGAGAGAGGGAAAGTGAGAAATCACTCCCCAGTGGAATGGTCATGTCACAATTCATCCTTCATTTTCCTCCTGGGATTTTAGGCAAGCATGCATACCTGGTGTGATTTCCAAGCCGCCAGTTCCTGGACTTGAACAGTGGTGAGCCATGTGGGAGTCCAGTGCCTAACCACCACTCTACCTCCTGACTTGAGATAGAAATTTTTAAGAAAGGATCAGCCTCTGCAGCACAGTCTGTAGTGTACTAGACTATAGAAGTTTTTCTGCAAGAGGTTAGCATATTAATGGGCAGACTGAATAAAGATGTGCCCTCATCAATGTGGGTGTGCATCAGCCAATTCACTGAGGGCCTAAATAAAACAAAAAGGCAAAATAAGGGCAAATTTGCTGTCCCCTTGAGCTGGAACAGCCATCATCTCCTGCCCTTAGGCACTTTCAAATTCAGAAAAACAATGTAGTAAATCAATATAACCATAAACCGGTTCTCTGAAAGAATCAACGAACTTGACAAACAATTTAGTTAGGCAGACCAAAAATGAGACAGAGGGGAGAAGACTGAATTACTAAAGTTAGGATTAAAAGAGAGGACATTATTGCTGTATTTACATAAAAAAAAAACCTAGGGGAATCCTGTGAAAAACTGTGTACAAAACAACTTAGAAATTCTAGATAAAGTGGATAAATTCCCAGTTGACATAAATTACCAAAACTGACTCAGAGGAAACAAAAACATCTAAATACATCCATAACAAGTAAAGAGATTTCATTAGTGGGGCCAGCAGGTGGTGTAGTGGTTTGACTAAGCATGTAAAAATAAATTGAGACCAGCAGATGGCATAGTGGTTACATCACTGGACTCCCACATAATCGACCATGGTTCAAATCCCGGACCCAATGGCTTAAAACTCACACTGGGTGGATGTGTGTGTGCTCAAAATCCTGAGAGGAAAATAGAAAAGAAGGGATTTTTGCATGGCCATTCCCCCCCGGGAAGTTCTTTCTTACTTTCTGTCTTTCTTTATCTTTCTGTCTCTCCAGTGAGTGTACCTGTCCTATAGTAAAAATATTTCTTAAAAAAAAAAATGTATGGGAGTTGGCAGGTAGCATGATGGTAAAGGTGCAGGATTCCTATATGGCCAACCATGTTGCAGTCCTGGACCCTACGACTTGCTTTCTCACTTTCCCTCTCTCTCTCTCTCTCTCTCACTGTGGTCAAATTAAAAAATACTACTAATAAACAAAGTTAAATAATTATTTAAAAATGTAAAAATAAATTATTGTAATACATTGTATCAATGAATAATGGGTAAAATGTATAGTTATCTTGATAGACAGGGAAAAAGCATTTGACAAAGCCCAACAGTTTTTCATGATAAAAATGACTTAACAAACTAGGAATTGGAGGGAAATTCCTCAATATAGTAAAAGGCATATATGATACTATCACAGGTAACATCATACTTAATGGTGAAAGACTGAATATATATTTTTAATATGAGTAAGGAGACAGGTATATTTATACACGGACAAACACACATACACTTCTATTCAACGTTGTAGTGGAGGTTCTTGCCAGGGCAATTATGCAAAAAAAGTAAAATAAGAAGGAAGGAAAAAAGGACAAGAAGAGAGGGAGGAAGGAAGGAAGGAAGGAAAGGAAAGAAGAAAGAGAGAGAGAAAGAAAGAAAAGAAAAGGCAACATGGATATAGAGGCAAGGAAGAGATAAAAACTATTCGCAGATGATATAATCTTGAATATTGAAAATTTCATGGAACCCACTAAGAAATCATCAGAATTCATAAATACATATATATTATAGGGGATTTATTATAGAAATTGTGATTATGGAGCTGGGAATTCCCACCTTAGGCAATTTGCAAGCCCACAACTGGGAGAAACAGGGAAGCTGATCGTGTTGCTCAAAGCCAAAAGGCCTGGGAACTAGGACGTTGACAGTATGTATCTATCAGTCCAATTCTGAAGGCCTCAGAACATGAGATGGGGGTCAGGGGTCACTGGTGCAAGTATTAGAATTTGAAAACCAAAGTACTTGCAGTTCTGAAGTTCAAGAAGTACAAGGACAAGAGAAGATAGTGTCCCAGTTCCAGAAGTGAAAGAGAACAAATTTGCCTTTACCCTGACTTTTTTTTTTTTTTAAATCGAGGTCTTCAGCTCACTGGATGTTGCCTGCACAGCAGAGAGAATTGGGATACTCAGTTCACAGATTCAAATGCCAAATCTCTTCTAGAAACACTCTCACAGACAAATCCAGAAATAATGCTTTACTAGCTGAGTATATCTTAATCTAGCTATGTTGACAGCTAAAATTAACCATCCCTTAACCCCCCCAATTTCCCCTATTACTAACTTTTCACATTAATGTGGTATATTTGTTACAACTGATGAGCTAAAATTAATGTATTACTCTTTACTAAAGTCCAACGTTTACATTAGGATTTATTTATTGTGTTATATATTCTATGGCTTTTTTGATAAATACGCAATGACTTGTATTTACTATTGCAGTATCATGTAGGATAATAGTTTATTGCCGTAAAAGTTCCTTGTGTTTCACCAATTCATCCCTCCACTCCTCCTCTCCTAACCCTTGAAACCAATTTTTTTTAAACCAATGAATTTCTAAGCCATTTTATCAAGATATAATTGACATATAAAATGCTATAGATATTTAATGTATACAACTTGAAATGTTTGGAGATTAGTATGTACCCATGAAATCATCACTTACAGTCTAGGCATAAAAATGTCCATGACCACACAAAGCTTTAGGTTTGTGATTAACTTTGGCCACCATTAAATATGTTATTTGTATGTTGTCTATAAATATTCTTTATCAAATGAGAGTGTTCCTATGTCTTCCCAGTTTGCTAAGTGCATCTATTGATGTGATCATATTACTTTTCTTTTTACAATAGTTTGTTAATTTAATGGATTATATTAATAGATTTTTAAATGCTGAACTAGCTTTGCATGGCTGGAATAAATCCCACCTGGTTGTGGTGTATAGTTTTTTGGTATTCCATTTGCTAATACTTGGTTAAAGGTTTTTGCATCTATGTTCATGAGATATACTGATCTATAGGTTTCTTTCCTATGTCTTTGTCAGACTTTGGTTTAGGGGTAAAACTGGTTTAAGATGAGTTAGAAAGTATTCCCTCTGCTTCTATCTTCTGGAAGATATTATGGAGAATTGCTATTTCTTTTTTAAATGTTGGTTAGAATTCATCACCAAGTCCACTGAGACCTGATCCTTTCTGTTTGAGTAGATTATTAATTAGTATTTCAATTTCTTTATTACATATAGACCTAGTTAGATTGTATATTTCTCCTTTTGTAAGTTTAAGTGAACTGTATTTTTCAATTAATTTGCTCATTTCATCCAGGTTCCAATTTATGGGATAGAATTGTCTATAATCCTTTGTTATTCTTTTAATATCCATGGGATCAATAGTGATGGTCTCTCTTTCATTTCTGACATTAGTAATTTGTGTGTTATCATCTTTTTATTGTAGTAAACCTAGCTGCAGATTTATAAATTGTATTCCACTTTCAAAGAACTAGCTTTAGGTTTTGTTTATTTTCTTTACTGAGTTATTAATTTCATTGATTTTTGCTGTTTTATTATTTCTTTTCTTCAGCTTACTTTGTATTTAATTTGTTCTTTTTGTTTTTTCCCAAGATAGAAAATTAAATGATCTATTTCAGATCTTTCCTCCTTTCTAATAAATATATTCGATGTTATAAATTTCCCTCTACTCACTGTTTCGCTGAAACCTACAAATTTTGAGAAGTGCATTTTAATTTTATTTTGAGACTCCTTTGACTCATGCTCAAGGTTTTCCTGTTATGTTTTGATTTTTTCTGCACAGGATGTGACCACTATAAGATCACAAAGCTTTTATGCTTTGTTTTGCTTTTATTTCTTTATTTTATTTTTCCTTGATAATTGAAAATCTTACAGTACAATTTGATATAAACATGTTTTCTTAATAAGTGTAAAAAATAAAATAAAATAAAGCTTCCATAAAGCCAGAAGAAGATAGCAACCATGAATCTCTGACTCATGTTAAAAAAAAGACAAGCTTTGTGCCTGCCTGTGGCATGGTGGTTAAGGTGGCTAGATCCCAAATGGCCAACTCGATTTGAGTCCCAGACCCAGCTGCTTAAAAATCATGCCAGGCACGTGTGTGTGCCCGAAATCCTGAAAGGAAAGAGAGGTGGAGTAGAAAGGACTGTGGTCTAACATCACCTATCGGGTAGGGAGGGTAGAAGTGCAGGCTGGGGGTTTCTCTTCCTTTCTGTCCTCTTTCTCTGTTAAGTGTGTATGCCCTCAAGCAAACTGAAAAAATATTTAAAAATTTTAGAAAAAGAAAGAAAAATCAAGCTTCTAATTATAGATCACCTAGTTACTTACTGAACATACACATGGAAGCATCAGAGAAATTAAAAAGACATCATTTTAAAAATACTCAAATAAAAGGAACCAGCAGTTAGTGTAATGGCTATGTCACTGGACTCCCACATAGTCGACCGCGGTTCGCGTCCTGGACCCGGTGGTTTAAAACTCACGCCGGGTGCGTGTGCGTGCATGCCCAAGATCCCAAGAGGAGAATGGAGGAGAAGGGATTGGGGCGTGACCATCCCCCCTGGGGGGTGATTTCTCGCTTTCTGTCTCTATGTCTCTCTCTGTCTGTCTGGCGAGCGCACGCGCCCTATAGCGAAAACCTCTCAAAAAAAAAAAATACTCAAATAAATTATTTAAAGATATCATGTATTTCAAAGTTTGAGTGTTAGAAAACAAGATTTCTTATTCCAATTTTGCTGTTTACTAGCTTTATGGATTTGGAGAGATGAAGGGGCACTTAGCTCCTTCATTTCAGACTCCATACCAGAAAAAATAAGGTGGTTAGATAATATCTCAGGTCTGGCCAATATGTGATGCTGTTATTATATAAAATTACTTCAGCTTTTTGTTTCCACTAAATAATAAGTTGAGCTAAATAATAAGTTGAAACAAATGAGATTATTGACATAACTTATTAATACTTTTACAAAAGCAAAAATTATACATAGTTCAACCTAATTTTTCTTTTTCAGTTTTTATTCTGTGTTTTTGCCATAAGGCATGTGCACTCACAAGACAAAAACAGAGATAGAGAGAAGGAAAGTGAGAAATCACTCCCCAGACAAGATGGCCACGCCACAATTCCTTCTCTTCCATTCTCCTCTAGGGGTTTTGGGCATGCACACACACGCACTTGGAATGATTTTTTCAAGCTTCTGGGTCTGGGACTCCATCCTGAGTCGATCGTGGGAATCCGGCACCTTAGCTGTCACACCACCTGTTAGCCCTTCAGTCTCATTTATTTTTAAGGTTTTTGCCATAGGGGATGTGTATTTGCCTGAGAGAGACAGAGAGGGGGAAAATGAGAAATCATTCTATTGGGAGATGGTCACACCACAATCAGTTCTCTTTCATTTTCTTCCTGGGATTTTGGACACACACACACACACACACACACACACACAGTGTAATTTTCAACCCACCAGGTCTGAGACTTGAGCCATGTTCGGCCATGTGGGCATCCAGCTCCTTAACCACCACATCACCTTGTGGTACCCCGCATCGTATTTTAAAAGTCTTAATTATGGGACAGCCAGTAGTGTGGTGGTTGAGATGACTGGATCCCACAAGGCCAAATGCTCGGATTGAATTTCAGACCCAGCAACTTGAAAAACACGCTGGGCAAGGCCAGCAGGTAACATAGTGGTTAAGGTGCTAGACTCCCACATGCCCAACTGCAGTTCAAGTCCCAGACCAGGTAGCTTGAAACTCAGGCTGGGTATGTGTGCATGTGTGTCTAAAATGCTGAGAGGAGAATGGAAGAAAAGGGATTGCAGTGTGGCCATACCCCCTTGTAGGGAGGTGCTTTCTCACTTTCTATGTCTCTGTCTCTCTCTCTCTGTCCCCCCTGTGAGTGTACATACCCTCTAGCAAATTTTAAAGAAAGAATAGACATTAAAACTAAAAGCCTTGATTATGCATTATGCAGTATACCAGACACTGAGGATACAGAGATAACTGGGATAGTTACCTACCTTTTATACATCACTGAAGCCTTTCTAAGAAATTCACAGTACCCTCAAATTTCTCCCTGATACACAGCACCCATGTAGGTATTAGGAGTAGATGTAGTAGAGAGTATCTCAGAATTCCAGTGATGATCAGTCTTAGAACAAAGAAACAATTTAAGTAATGGAATTACTGATTAAGAATTATCTTTTTTTATCTCTTCTTTGCTCCCATTTTATTTTATTTTATTTTATTTTATTTTATTTTTCTTTGTTTTATATAGGATCTCCCTGTAGTGATTCTTCTTCCTCAGCCTCCAACTGGGCTCCAGATATGTGCCATCGTGCTCAGCTCTTTGTTAGACAAAGTTTCTCCCTGTTTCCTAGGCTGGCCTTGAGCTCATGATTCTCCTGCCTCAGTCTCCCAAGTGGCTGCAATTATAGGCACACATCATATGTCCAGCCTTTAGGTTAGACAGGTAGTCAAACACAGGCCTACCATGTGGTCCCAGTCTGCAGAGCACAGAGTCTTAGCAGCACATGGCAACACAGCTGAGCTTCTGTCCCCTCCTTTTTTTTTATGAGCTTTTTTTTTGTGAAACATTTTTTTAATTAATTTACATTCATTCCCTAAGCATCGTCACAGCATACAAACTGTGATTTCCCATCCAGAATATACTGCATAGGGGCTTAATCATTCATGTTATCATCAGTAATTTTCCATTTCCCGTTTCATATGTATATATTTTACCCCTGTTTCTGACCCTCTGCCCTTTCCTACCCTCCTCCGACAGTATCTCTGGTGTCTAGTTGTTTTCCACTCCTTTTCCCCCCACATTTAATTTATCACACAATTTCTTATACAATCTAACTACTTTCAATAGCAAGTTCAGCTGGTTATTTCAAGAAAGGCAGTTTTGGGACCAGCAGTTAGCGTAATGGCTATGTCGCTGGACTCCCACGTAGTCGACCGCGGTTCGAGTCCCGGACCCGGCGGCTTAAACTCACGCCGGGCGCATGTGCGTGCGTGCCCAAGATCCCGAGAGGAGAATGGAGGAGAAGGGATTGCGGTGTGGCCATCCCCCCTGGGGGGTGATTTCCTGCTTTCTGTCTCTCTGTCTCTCTCTGTCTGTCTGGCGAGCGCACACGCCCTGTAGCAAAAACCTCTCCAAAAAAAGAAAAAAAAAAAAAAGGCAGTTTTAACTTTAATAAATCAAAGAAATGCTAAGTAACTTCGTTTACAATTTAAAGCCAGGAAACAGGTTAGGATTCTATTCAAATAGTAGGTAAATGAACCTATCAACAGCTCAAGACAGGAAAAAAAAATCCTTAAAACCGGAAAACAAAGCCTAGAAGAAAATTAGCAATGTTTTAGTCAAAAGTCATAAAATGCTATTTCACCAGTTCAGTCTCATGTACTTAATCTATCTTCTGTTGTGGTTCGATCTTCCCAATAAAATTCTAGGATATAATATTCACCTCCAGACTTGTTCCTAAGATTAAGTTGACTATTTTCTTAGTTTTTGAACTCTTATTTCTGTGTGTCTATATTTAATTTTCCTGGTATAGAACTCCCTTGAGAACTTCTTGGAGATCTGGTCTGGTGTTGGTAAATTCTTTCAGATTTTGTTTATCTGAGAATATTCTTGTCTTTTCTTCCCATATGCAGGATAATCTTGGCAGGTACATTATTCTTGGTAGTATTCTTGGTTGAAATTGCTTTTCTAACACTTTGAATATATTTTTACATTCTTTCCTCACACACATTGTTTTCTATTAGCCTGATGAGATATTCTTTGTAGGTAACTTGCCATTTTTCTCTTTCCAATCTTACTATCTTGTCTTTGTCTGTGGTTTTTGGTCAATCTGGCTATAACGTGTCTTGGAGAAGATCTTCTTGGGTTGATTCTATTTGGGGTCCTTTGGGACTGGATCTTTTTTTTTTTTTATGATTTAACTTTATTTATTGTTATTTTAATTTGCTACAGAGCATATGCGCTCACCAGAGAGAGAGAGAGAGGGAAAGCGAGAAAGCAAGCCCCCAGGTCTGGGGCTCAAACCGGGGTTGGCCACGAGGGAGGCCAGCATCTTAACCATCATGCCACCTGCTGGTCCCAGGACTGGATCTTTGAATGCCTCTCTAGGTTTGGAAAGTTTTCTTTCAGGATTTCATGGAATAGATTATCAATGCCCTTATGAGTCGCTTTGCCTTCTAGGATACCAATTATCGGGATGTTTGGACATTTGATGGTATCTAGTATTTCTTGTATATTATCCTCATTTTGGGGGGACAATTTTCTCAGTCTTTTTGGTGGCTTTTTCTCGGTGAGCAATTTTCTCTCCTACGTCTGAAATTCTATTTTCTGTATGATCTAGTCTGCTTTTAATACTTTCAAGGGAGATTTTTGACTTCCTGAATTATAGCCTTCATCTCTAACAGGTCCATTTTTAAAGTGTGTAATTCCTCTTTTAGATCTCACAAGAATGTCCTCACCTCCTGGAACTCGTCAGCTTCTTTCTCCTGCCTCTTCCGCAGTTCATTGTCTCTCTTCTCTTCCATCTCTGTTAGCTTTGCTATTATGAATATTCTAAATTCCTTATCAGACATTTTCATGATTTCCATTGAACTGTCTGTGGATGAAGAGAAGTTATTCTTTTCCCTTGGAGGAGAGGTATTTTCTTGCTTTCCCATACTTCTTGTGGCCATGCGGTGATTTCTAGTCATCTGATGGATGGTGTGTTTCTTCCTAATTCTTGAAGTTCAATCTGAGTGGTCAGGAGCATGCCGAAGGAGGTGATCTGGAATTTCTTTTCTGTTTTTACCCCTTTGGGTAGCAGATTCAGTGTATATTGAGGAATATGCTAACCCTAATAGTATTTGGATGCTTGGCTATGGTGATTCCCTTAGATCTGTCTAGAAACACAGAGAACAGAGATTGAGGAGCAGAGTGATGAAATAAAAGAAAAAGAAAAGGAAACAGAGAGGGAGAGAGAGAGAGAGAGAAAAGAAAAACAAAAAAAGCACAAAGAAACAGAGAAAAAGAAGGAAAAAATTCAAAAACAACCAAAAAAACTTTTAAAAAAAGAAAAAAAATTAAAAAACCACGTGGCACACAAGTGCACCGTGCAAAATCACTAGTTCTCAGAAGCCATGAAGGAGTCTTCTTCTGAAGGCCTGCCCCTAGCCTCTCCTACAGGGGATGGGGAGATGGGATTATTAGCAAGATAAAGGGGGATCTGAAAGTCAATATAATACTTTACCATAAAAATTTTTGAAAAGGAAATATTACCAAAAAAAATGAGAAGACAGAGAGAGAGAGAGGCAGGAGAGACTGACAGAGACAGAGAGAAGGCTAGAGGGGCTCCCTACCACTCCAGTTTGGGGGCTGGAGGCTGAATTATCAGTAGAAAATCTTCATTTCTCTTTCTTTCCTGAAATGAATAGTTCTCAGCAGCAATGGAGGAGTCTTCTTCTGAAAGCCTGCCCATTGCCTCTCCACTCGATTTTAGGGGCTGAAGGCTGAATTATCAGTAGAAAAATCATCATTTCTATTTTTTCCCTGAAATCACTAGTTCTCAGGAGCCATGGAGGAATCTTTTTTAGAAGGACTGCCCCTTGCCTCTTCTGAATGGGTGGGGAAAAGGGATTATTAGTGAGATAAAGGAGGGACTGAAAGCCAAGAGAATATCTTAAAAATTTTTAAAAAGGAAAAACTACAAAAAAAATGAGAAGACACAGACAGAGGCAGAGAGAGAGAGAGAGAGAGAGACAGAGGGAAGGCTAGAGGGGCTCCCTACCACTTGAGTTTGGGGGTTGGAGGCTGAATTATCAATAGAACATCTTCATTTCTCTTTTTTTCCTGAAATCACTAGTTCTCATGAGCCATGGAGGAGTCTCTGTCCCCTTTTTATGTCCACAATTTATAGTTTCTACAATTCATTACCATTCAAATTGATACCTTACCTCACCATCTTTATAGTTCAATTTCTTCTCTATATTACCAGTGATGAGCCCACCTAGACAATTCTCAGACAAATAAAAACTTCCTTAATTGAGAGCCTAATGATGTACAAAGCAAAATGCAAAAATGTAATTCCATTATTATGGATGTCTTGTTTAGAAAAAGTCAGATTACTGAGAGTTTTTGGTGACAATTTTGTATGATCTCATCCCAAATAGTTGTAACCTACATAGCTATTCAAATGCACAGCTTTTGTTCTATTTATTTTATTTTACTTCATTTTTCTTTTCAGAGGGCATGTGCAGTCACCAGAGAGAGACAGAAAAACAGAGAGTGAGAAAGCACCCTCCACAATGACAAATGTTCATGCAGCAATTTCATCTCCATTTGTACATACCATCAGGATTTGGCATGCACATATACAAACTCCAGGCATGCTTTTCAGCAGCTAGGCCGAGATTCAAATTGTGGTCTGCCATTTGGGACTTAGCTCCCTTAACTACCAGACCACAGGGCTAACCCATTTCCCATATTTAAAAACAAATACCAGTGGAACCAGCAGATAATGTAATGGTTATGTCACTGGACTCCCACACAGTGGATCTTCGTTCAAGTCTTGGACCAGGTGGCTTAAAACTCATATGGGGCATGTGTGTGTGAGTCTGTGTGTGTGCGTGTGTGTGCCCAAAATTCCAAGAGGAGAATGGAGGAGAAGGGATTGCAGTGAGGTCATGGCCCCTGGCAGGTGATTTCTCACTTTTTTTTTTTGAGAGGTTTTCGCTACAGGGCACGTGCGCTTGCCAGACAGACAGAGAGAGACATAGAGACAGAAAGCGAGAAATCACCCCCCAAGGGGGATGGTCACGCCTCAATCCCTTCTCCTCCATTCTCCTCTCGGGATCTTGGGCATGCATGCACACGCGCCCGGCGTGAGATTTAAGCCACCGGGTCTGGGACGTGAACCGCAGTCGACTACGTGGGAGTCCAGCGACATAGCCATTACGCTAACTGCTGGTTCCCATCACTTTCTGTCTTTCCAGCAAGAGCACACACCCCATAGCAAAAAACTCTATTAAGAAAAAAAAAAATAAAAAAACGAACCAGCAGATGGTGTAATGGTTACATTGCTGGACTCCCACAGAGTTAACCACAGTTCGAGTATCATACCAATTGGCTTTAACCTCACACCGGGTACGTGTGCGTGCTTACCCAAGATCCCGAGAGGAGAATAGAAGAGAAGGGATTGTGATGTGACCATGCCCCCTGGGGGGGGGGGTGATTTCTCGCTTTTTGTCTCTCTGTCTTTCTGGTGAGTGCACATGCCCTATAGCAAATCTCTCTCTCAAAAAAAAAAAAAAAAAAAAAAAAAAAAAAAAAATGTAAAAACAAATACCTGAATGGTGCATTGCATTTTTGATACTATATCCCATAATGAGTCATAAACCCAGTCAAATCATGTCCGATCTGGTAACTTTTTGTAATAAGAACACTCTGATTTGTAAGGTAAAAATGCCTTTTTGTTGTAAAAAGGAAAGACTAAATTGATGATTCTTTATTGTATGCATTACTATACTCACTTAACTATGACCAGAAGATTTAGGTAAAAACTAGGCTATAAAATATATAGTGATCTGGATCCTGTTACAAGATGGTAGAGGGTAATTTTGCAATTTAGAAAGCTTTTAGCATTACAGTAGAAAATGGCATAGCTTTTATTTTAATTAATTAATTAATTGTTTAGAGAGATATTTTTGCTATAGGGCATATGCCCTTGCCAGACAGATAGGAACAGAGAGAGAGAGAAAGCAAGAAATCACTCCTAGGGGACATGGCCACACTGCCATCCCTTCTTCTCCATTTTCCTCTCGGGATTTTGGTCATGCACACCCATGCACCAGGCATGAGTATTAAGCCACCTGATCCAGAACTTGAACTGCAGTCAACTATGTGAGAATCCAGCGGCGTAACTATTATGCCATCTGCTAGTCCAGCATAGTTTTACGTATTTTAATTTTGGTATTCCTTTGGCACTAGAACTATAACTCATTAGCAACAATTTAAACTACAGAAATATGCTGTTCTCCAAATTTATAAATTAAGTCATATGAGGACCCAGGAGGTGGCATGGTGATTAAGGATGACCAAACGGTCAGCCATGATTTAAGCCCTAGACTTGGTGGATTGAAAATCATCCTGAGTGCATGCGCATGCCAAAAATCCCAGGAGGAGAATGGGAGAGATGGGAATGTGGCATGGCCATCTCCCCTGGGGAGTGATTTCTCACATTTCCTCTCTCTGTCTCTCTTTATCTCTCTCCAGCCAGTATACACCCCTTATGGCAAAAACTAAAGAAAGAAAGAAAAATGTAGTAAAATAGACCATTAGATACCACTTAATTGCTCAGTTTACAACTTCATATGTGAAAAAAAATATGGTAATCAATATTAATTGAATAGCTGAATTTACATAATTCCGGTTTTAAGTAAAACATTTTCTATTTTCCTTTCTGGGGGCCTGATTTCTTCTTTATTTCTGTATCCTTACTTTGCATAGATATACTAATCTACATGTAATAGACAGATTTCATAACATTTTTAAAAAACAAAATTTGGAAATAAAAGAGAACTATATTGTCACAAATATTAAGAAATTGGGGCAAGAGCACAGTAAAATCTAAGAAAATCTTAAATCTAGTGACTTCTCTTCCATTTAACATTTATAATTATTTTATGTGGAAATTCTTAGTAAGGCAAAAACAGCAATCAAACTGGATTTTAAAAGTAATATTGGGTTGTTGGAAAACATGACGGGGACCAGCAGTTGGTGTAATGGCTATGTCGCTGAACTCCCACATAGTCGACCATGGTTCGAGTCCCAGACCCGGTGGCTTAAACTCACGCCGGGCACATGTGCGTGCGTGCCCAAGATCCCAAGAGGAGAATGGAGGAGAAGGGATTGCAGCGTGCCACCCCCCCGGGGGATGATTTGTCACTTTCTGTCTCTCTGTCTCTCTCTGTCTGTCTGGCAAGCGCACACGCCCTATAGCAAAAACTTCTCCAAAAAAAAAGAAAACTCATGACGTATTTTTTCTATGCAAAAATGCATCATAACTTTTCTGACAACCCAATATTTTGTACCTTAATAGTGTATTTTATTCCTTTTATTATTTTTCAAAAATGAAACCTCTCTAATAAATTTTGCTATATTCTCAAGTGTGGTTCTATTACATATTATAGTGAAATTTATTGTAAGATATACATGGTGAAATTTTACATAGATTCAATATGTAGACATTCATTTCCCAGGGAACTCTATAGTGATGCTTTTATTCTAGAAAATAACCAATTAGAGTAACTGAAAGATAGACCTGATTTCTTTAACAGAAAATAAAATATATATTTGAGCATTACTTATGTCTCATTTTGCAAGTTTTGTGAAACAGAGGTGAATATTTCTGAATATTTTCTATAAATTACTTTGGGATACTTACACTAGCAAGTTAGAAGTAGAAGTTATAGCAACTGGATCTCAGGTGGCCAACTGTGAAGTTCAAGTCCTGACCTACCTGGCTTGAAAATCATGAAAGGTGCACGTTTATGCGCATGCCCCAAATCTCCAGAGAACTGGAGGAGAAGGGATTGAGTCATGGCCATAACAGCAGAGGGTGATTTCTCACTTTCTCTCTCTCTCTGGCGAGCATGTGCACTCTTTAACAAAATTAAAAACAAAAAATACAAGAAAAAAATTACTTTGAGATACTCAAAATGCTACATTCTGTCTGAAGCACCAAAAATAATTTCCACGGGAATCAATAGGATTAGTATAATATATGACTAAAGATTATATATACAAAATGCAAGAAACATTTACAAAACATAATGTTATACCCCCAACTAAAAAGGAATTAAAATTTAAACTATGTAAGATTCTTATCAAGTTTACCACAGATTTATCTTTATCTAAATCATTATCAATAGGGGAAAGGGTTTCATTAAAGGAAAAAAATAAAAACTGTTCTTAATATAAAGTAGTGTACTATCACTATACTGAGAACAATACATACACAAAAACCATTTACTTATGTCTACCACATGTTTATTGTCTTTAAAACAAGTAGAATGTAAAGAGAACCATATAGTGACTGATAATTTTTTGAAGACTACATTAAATGAAAGGATCAATTACATTCTTTAAAATATAAATAATTTTAAAATAGAATTTATACAAACTTTGCGTATCGAGTATACATAAAGTATATATTTTTTCTCAATAGCTAGAAATAAAACTGTCAAGAGTAATTAACTTTTCAGAGCAAGAGATTAATTAAAAGTTGGGGAGAAGGAATTTCTCTTTAGTGTATACATTTATCTATCATTTAAAACATACCTTCAAGAAATAACTTTACTACACATCAGTTTTGTTGTGTCATGTTTAAAATTAAGAGCACTATTTTTTCCCATTTCTGAAATACATTTTATTTTTAATATTTGGGAAAATACAAAAATGCCTTAAAAATAAAATAATTATTTTAGTAGCTACCTTTTAGCTGTTAAGTTTCCTTCTATTTTTTTTTCTTTTCCTATATACAAGGAGATTTCAAAAAGTTCATGGGAAAACGTAATTAAAGTAAAAGGTTATTTTGGTGCAAAAACAAAATTTGAAATCCATTTATAGTTTTTTTCATAATATGCATTTTCATGAACTTTTCAAAGATCTCTCAAGTGTATACATAGCTATATTAGACTGTAAGTGTGAATACATATGGATAAACAAGGAAAATATATGTATAGAATATGTATGCCTATAACTGGCTTAGTCTTTAATATTCTATGCTGCCAATTCATATTTTTAAATATATTTTAATATATATTGTGTTATATTGAAATAATATATTATTTAATGTAATTTTGTAAATATTTTTCTAGGTTATTACCATGCTTCAAAACTTAAATTATAATGTTATAAAAATACATAATTAGAAGAATTTCATATTGCTCTATTTATGTAAATTTGGACTGTTTCGGGAACCAGCAGTTAGCGTAATGGCTATGTCGCTGGACTCCCACGTAGTCGACCGCGGTTCGCGTCCCGGACCCGATGGCTTAAAACTCACGCCGGGTGCGTGTGCATGCGTGCCCAAGATCCCGAGAGTTGAATGGAGGAGAAGGGATTGTGGCGTGACCATACCCCCTGGGGGGTGATTTCTCACTTTCTGTCTCTATGTCTCTCTCTGTCTGTCTGGTGAGCGCACGCGCCCTATAGCGAAAAACCACTCCAAAAAAAAAAAAAAATTGGACTGTTTCTACATTATTCGTTGTTAAAAAGAGTGTAGTGCACATCTCTGTACCTTAAATCTTTTCTCAGATCTCTAACAATTTCCTTAAAATAAATTTTAAGAAGTGGATATACTGGGTTAAGAAGTAGAATCACTTTTGAAGGTCGTAATATATATTTAAAAGGTTTGTTTTTCCAGAATAAGCAATATATCTACTTGTTCTTTCATCAATAATGTGAAAGAAGTTGACCTCCAACACATCCTCCAAGAATAGTGCATATGATATTTAATGTTTTAGCTTATTTTTAATGATTGCCAGTTTAAAAGAAAGAAGAAACACCCTATTGCAATGCCCACTTGTAGTTTTTGATTCTTTTATATAATAAATATTTATTATTACTGATCATTCACATTATTTTTATATGCAAGATTCAGTCATTTCAGTCTATTGACTATATTTTTTTTCTCTTGAAGTAACAGAATTTTATTTATTTGTAGAACTTCTTGTTCTTGTTGCCAGAGGGCACATGTGCTCACCAGAGATAGAGAAGGAGAAAGTGCCCCTTGGTGGGACATGGTCACATTACAATCCTTTCTCCATTTCTCCACATGATCGGGATTTGGGGCACATATGCACCTGATGTGTTTTTTCAAGCTACTCGGGCCAGCATTCCAACTGCACAGTCAGCTGTGTGGATTCATCTCCCGTAACCACTAGGCAACTAGAGGCTGACCCTTTTACCAATATTCTTTTTCTGTTTTCTTTTTCATGAACAAGAGAGACAGGGAGACAGCACCCCAACAAGGTCTTGATGGGATCTGGTTCTATTAACTACTAGGCTAAGGAGTCAGTTCAGAATTTTTTTTTTTTTTTTAACAGATTTTTGCTGTAGGGCACGTGTGCATGCCAGAAAGACAGAGAGAGACGACAGAAAGCGAGAAATCACCCCCCAGGGGGGATGTCCAGGCCGCAATCCCGTCTCCTCCATTCTCCTCTCGGGATCTTGGGCATGCACGTACACGCACCTGGCATGAGTTTAAGCCACCGGGTCCAAGACTCGAACCGCCGTCGACTACATGGGAGTCCAGTGACATTGCCATTATGCCAACTGCTGGCCCCCAGAACTTTTAATTTTGGGAAACAAGTGCTGCAAATACATATATATATATATATATATATATATATATATATATAAATTTAATGATCCAGTTGCTATGATTTGAATGTGTCCACCAACATTCATGTGTTAAATTTGGTGAGTCACTGTAATGGTGTTATGGTGTTGAAGGTAGAGACTTAATCTATGGCATTGGTTGAAAGGTGGGGACTTTAGGAAGTTGGTTAGGCATCAGAGTGTTCCCTCATGACTGAGATCTGGTGGGTTTATAAGGAGAGGGAATGAGACAGTATCCTGTTCTGCTCTACATCCATTCCTGTCCTTTATCTTGTTGTGATGCAATAAGAAGACCCTCTCTTAGGAATGAGGCTATTGCTCTTGGACTTCTGCTATTGCTCTAGGGCTTCACTACTGCTTTGGCTTCAAAACCATGAACCAAATAAACCACTATTCCCTTAAATTACCCAGACTCAGGTACTTCTGCTATTAGGAACAGAACAGACTGGAACACAAAGCTTGAGAGTGCTACATTTTTCACATACATTTCATCCACCAGAACTCTGTCACATGACCACCTTAACAAGGTACAGTGGAAAATTTAGCCCAGCTATTTATGAAGAAGAAAAAATTAATTTGGTATTCAGCTAGCTAAATCTCTATCAAAAAGAGGATAAATTCTTTATTTTTACATATTGTCAAACATCATTTTAGAAGGGTTACATTAATATAAATTCCTATCTCCCATGTATGGTAGTGTCTTCAAAATAGTACTTGTAGAGTAGAGAAATTCTGTATGTTTTTGTAGCTCCATCACATAGTCGTCTGTTCCTCATCTTTTCAGGCAATTTTATGTGTTACTAAAATATCTTGTAAAATATCTTCTTTCCCAAAATATGTGTTTTGAATTTATATTGCTTCTCCCATATTCATAGCATTCTGATTTAAATCCATATCCAATTGCCTGCACATTCATAACACAAGTTGCTAGTGAGACTTGGAAACCATGATATGAAAATAGAAGATCAGAAAATTTTACAGCATTATCACTCCTTACTAATTGCTAAATTATATGAAAAATCATTTTAGTAAGAAGCTATTTTACATAACCTATAGTAAGTAAGCCCATTAACTAAGAAATGCAGGCCCAATGGGACCTTTACTTACTACAATAGTTATTTCTTTGTAGGAGAAAAAAAAGGTAATCTTTTGTTGTTGTTGTTTTAATCTGTGTACGTTTTCTTGTAGATACTTATTTCATCTTCTTTAAATACTGTAAATATAGTATTAGGAATAAAGCATGAAATATATATATGTATGTACACATAGAGTTTGTATTTTGGTTTTGCTATAGGGTGCATTCGCTCATTAGAGAGAGACAGAGAAGGAACATGAGAAATCACCCCCTAGCAAGGCTGAACGCACCTCAATCCCTTCTTCTCCATTCTCCTCTAGGGATTTTGGTCACTCATGCACACACATGCCTGGCATGTTTCTCAAGCCAAGCAGGTCTGGTCTCGATCAGGGCAAGTGGCCACGAGGGATCCAGCCGTCTTTAACTCCACACCAGCTGCTAGCCCCACACGTTTTTTGTTTGTTTGTTTTTTGTTTTTGTTTTTGTTTTTAAGCTTGAAATGCAAATTGATGGAAATATGAAAATTAAAGGAAAAATTGTACCCAAATAAGTTTTTTGTAACAATTATATTTTGTCATACAGTATTAACTATAAGACTATTAATAAAAATGTTCATCTACTTGATACTATCTGCTGATAGTGAACATCTTTCTTTGAGAAGTTCAAGAATGAAGGAAAAGTGTTTTGATAATAAACTCCTATTGGGATGTATCTTACCTTTTCCATCCCCTTCTATTTGTGCTGCTAGCATCACTTGACATTTCTTGGGTCAGCAGGATAGCACAAATGACCGTGAGGAGTTTGTGATTCAAGGTCATCAGAGCCTTTTTCTAAGTGCACCAATTTCAACTTATTTCCCACTGATCTATAAAATATGAGGTTTTTATAGTTAATATAAAACTATAAACTTGGCTGTGCCTAGGTGGCTCTTATTTATGTGACCAGGACCAAAGAAAGAGAAGAGTCAGATAAAATCATTTATTTAAAGTTTCACAATAAAAATGTTTATTGATTAAAAGATAACAAAAAGTATTAAATCTGAGAAATATATTGACATTTCCATCTTCACTCCACATTTTTACTCTGTTGCCATATGAGTCCTCTTCAAAAAAGTTCATGGAAAATATATATTATGAAAAAACTACATATGGATTTCAGTTATTTTTGGTACCAAAATAATTTATAATTTATAATAATTTATAATAATTTGGTACCAAAATACTTTAATTCCATTTTCCCAAGAACTTTCTGAACTCTCCATATATCATAGCTATTTTTCATCTTCCAAATTTAAGTGCACCCTGATCATTATTATATACTGTATTTTTCTGTAAAAATAGTGACTCCTTAAAAAAATAAATAATTAAAAAAAAATAGTGACTTCTTGGGTCAGCTGTTAGCATAGTGGTTAAGGTGGCTGGATGTCTCATGGCCACCTGCACAGTTCAAGTCCCAGATCCACCAGCTTTTGAAAATACACTGGGTGAGTGTGTGTGCCTGTTTAAAATCCTGAGAGAAGAATGGATGGGAAGGGATTCCAGCATGGCCATGCTCACTGAGGGGTTCCTATCTCTTTCTCCTTATCTCTGGTGAGCAGAGACACACTCTGGCAATATTTTTAAAAAGATATAAGTAAGAAGAAAGAAAGAGGAAAGAAAGAAAGAAAGAAAGAAAGAAAGAAAGAAAGAAAGAAAGAAAGAAAGAAAGAAGAGAAACAGAGAGAGAGAGAGAAAGAAAGGAAGAAAGAAAGAAGAAAGAAAGGAAAAAGAAAGAAAGAAAGGAAAAGAGAAAGGAAGGAAGGAAGGAAGGAAGGAAGGAAGGAAGGAAGGAAGGAAGGAAGGAAGAAAGACTCTTTTAGAGTGGTTACTTGTAAATAACCATAGAGTCAAACTGTAGAGTTCTAAACTACTTAATTATTTAATCATTTCTTCTTTCTGTTTTTGTGAAATCCATGACACACAGATCAATGCACAAATTTTATGAGTAGTGTTGGATTCCACTAACAAATCCTTGTAGATTCTTATTGATGTGAACTTTTCTCTTGGAAACAGGTTGGTCATTTCAAGTCAGTAGCAAACCCTGCCTTTTCAAATGTGAAAATCTTCTACCTAAGG
This sequence comes from Tupaia tana, assembly GCA_026018925.1. Classification (NCBI taxonomy): domain Eukaryota; kingdom Metazoa; phylum Chordata; class Mammalia; order Scandentia; family Tupaiidae; genus Tupaia; species Tupaia tana. The sequence goes on along the minus strand of JAKSZU010000009.1, from coordinate 67,070,556 downwards.
ATTATTGTATAAAACAGTACACAAGAAACATGCTTAAATTCTTTATAAATCACCTCATCATTTCTGCACCAAGAAACTGTGACTAATAAATAAAACATTAATAAATATAATTTCACAAAAGATAAAGAAAAAGAAGCCGTGGCAAGTAAATGGTAAAAACTAACAAGTTGTATATAGAAATCAAGATTCAGAAGATTGTGATATGAGAAATGTGGAAATATATGTCTTTAGGTGATTATGATCTAAAACTGTATTTCTTGTACTGCCCACTTTCTAAAACAGTATCTATGTCATTTGTGAACATATTTGCTCCCAGGGAAAAAGAAATTTGTTTATCAGCTTACCCAAGCTTGCTGAAAACAGACATTAATGATAGACATCTATACAGTTTCCAAATATCCATAATGTAAAATATTTTGAAAAATAATTCGTAAAGAATATGGAAGATTTTTATTTTGGACTGCATATAGAACAAGCAGTTACATATAATACGAAATCTCAAGTTCTTCCATTTTTATAATATGAATGCATTTTTTGATTACCCATGTCAGAATATACATAAGGATAAAAAAATATATTGGGAAAGCTCAAAATATTCCATTAGCCTCCGAATAATTTTTTTTTATAGAAATATAAAATACAGGGCTGACTCTATAGCTTAGTGGTGAAGGTAACCAGATCCCACATGGTTGACTACTATTTGAATCCTGCCTGAGAAGCTTGTAAAATATGCCCGGCACATATAGAAACATGTCCAAAATCCTGACAGGATGGAGAAACTGAGAAGAAGGGATTGTAGTATGACCACTCTATTTGAGAGTGCTTTCATTCTTTCTCTCTCTCTCTCTCTCTCTCTCTCTCTCTCTCTCTCTCTCTCATGAGTTCATGTACCCTCTGGCAATTAAAAAGATAACAATTAAAAACAAAAACAGGGGACCAGCGGTTAGCATATTGGCTATGTCGCTGGACTCCCATGTAGTCAACGCAGTTTGAGTCCCGGACCTGGTGGCTTAAACTCACGTCAGGCATGTGTACGTGCATGCCCAAGATCCCGAGAGGAGAATAGAGGAGAAGGGATTGCGGTGTGGCCATCCCCTCTGGGGAGTGATTTCTCGCTTTCTGTCTATCTGTTTTTCTCTGTCTGGCGAGCGCACGCACCCTATAGCAAAAACCTCTCCAAAAAAAGGAAAAAACAAAAACAGTAACATTACTCGAATGGACCTACCAAAAGACAGAGGAAGTATACATGGAAGTATGCAACAGAGGGAGGGAAGGAAGAATAATATTCTGATATTATTATTTATCAAGCAAACCAGCACTGTTAATAATGTTGTTTCTAGATACATGAGTACTATACCAACTCTGAAATGTTAAATGGTTATTATCTGAATGTGACTCAGAGATAATCAATCAGTGGAAAATTAGTTATGAAATAAAAGAACCTTCCTTTTGATTACTTTTATTCATCAGAACAATGTAATTGAAAAGGATCCTTCAGTTTTTCTCAAAACACCAAGCATCCCATACTACAAATGATGTTTGTCTGTTGCACAGCTTAAAACATAACTCTGTGAAGATTCATATAATGATACTCAATGTAGAATCAAGTCTTAAAATTATTCTCATCACAGGACCAGCAGATGGCATAATGGTTATGTCGCTGGACTCCCAAGTAGTGGACCATAGTTCGACTCTGGACCTGGTGGCTTAAAATTCACGCTGGGTGTATGTGCCCAAAATCCTGAGAGGAGAATGGAGGAGAAAGGACTGCAGCCTGGCCATCCCTTTGGGGGTTGATTTCTCACTTTCTGTCTTCTGTCTCTCTCTACCTCTCCAGTGAGTGCAGGCACCCTACAGCAAAAATCTCTCAAAAAAATTATTCTCATCATATGCTGTTTGCATTCTTTTGACTATTAAACAGAAATCATGCACAGGAAAGGTTTCAACATTATAGCAACAATTTTCTCATCATTTCTGATCTCAAAAAGTGATTTAGCTAAGAAACTATAAAAAGGTTGTTTTTTGCTTTATAAAACAAGAAAGATGCTCTTCATAATTTCCTCTTAGTAGTAATTATTATATATTTTAAAAATAATTCGTTGCATTTTATTTCTACATTCACAACTATTCATTAGTTGAACATGAAGCACACTGACAAAGACTTGATTAACTACATTGAAGAGATGACTACAGAAATACCTCAAAGATGTTGTGGGTTTAATTGCAGACCACTACAATAAAGCAAATACTGCAAAGTGAGTCACACAATTTGTGAGTCACACAAATATTTGGTTTCTCAGTACATATAAAAGTTATGTTTACACTGTATTGTAGCCTATTAAATGGATAATAGCATTATCCCTAAATGGTGTGCATGACCTAATTAAAATATATTATTGTTAAAAAAAATGCTATCACTCATCTGCCTCTTGAGAGAGTCATAATATTTTTGCTAGTGGAGAGACTTCTCTCAACATTAATAGCTATTGCCTAATCTGGATGGTAGTTGTTGAAGGATGAGGTTGCTGTGGCAATTCTTAAAATCAGACAATACTGAAGTTTGCTGCACCTATTGACTGTCTTGTGAACATTTTCTCCGCAACGTGTGATGATGTTTGTAGCATTTCACCCACAGTAGACATTTTTTCACATTTGGAGTCAATTCTCTCAGACTCTGCCACTGTTTTATCAACTAAACTTATATAATATTCTAAATCCATTATCGTCATTTCAGCAATGTTCATGAAGTAGATCGCATCTCAAGAAATCACTTCCTGAGGCCAGCAAATGGCATAATAGTTAAGGTGCTAGACTCCCATATTACCAACCACAATTCGAGTCCCAGACCCAGTCGCTTGAAACTCACACCAGGAGTATGTGCATGCACACCCAAAATCCCAAGAGGAGAATGGAGGAGAAGGGATTGCAGAGTGACCATCCCTTCTGGGAGTTGATTTCTCACTTTCTCTCTCTGTGTCTCTGGTGAGCACACACACCTTATAGCAAAAATCTCTGTAAAGAAAAGAAGAAGAAGCAGTCACTTCTTTGCTCATTCATAAAAACAACTGTATCCATTTAAGGTTCATCATGACATGGCAGCAATTCAGTCCCATCTTTTAGCTCCATTTTAAAGATTTTAATTATTTATTAATTCCATAAGGGAGAAACAGGGAAAGAGAGAGAGGCAAGTGCCCTCAATAGAATCTCACACCATGCCACAGTCCACAACCCACCTCCAGCCTTTTCTAGCCTGCCAACATCACAGGCACACATGCATATGTGCACCATGTACATGTTGACCAGGGAACTGAACTCTGATCTGCTACGTGACTTACTGCATAGGCTTATAAATAGAGGGAGTGGAGAATCATAGACAGAGACAAGTGCTCCTCTTCTCTCAGTATGTAGCACCCTCTCTAAATGGCCCTAGGACCCCACCAACAGGAAAACCTCCCAGAATGTGACTCCTGGATCGCCAAAATGTAAATCGAATAAACTTCTTTTAAATTACTCATTTTCGAGTATTTTCTGTTACTAGTAGCAGAAAGGCTAGAACAAAAGTCAAAATTATTCTGCAGAACAGATGCTGTGATGTTGTGTTAGTGGGCAGGAAAACCACATTAATCTCTTTATACATCTCCACCAGAGCTCTTAGGTGACTAGGTCATCGTCAATAAGTGGTTAATATTTTGAAAGGACTTTTTTGTTCTGAGCTATAGTTCTCAATAATGGGCGTAAAAGGTTCAGTAAACCATGTTGTAAACAGATGTGCTATGATCTAGGCTGTATTGTTTCAATTATAAAACCTAAGCTGAGTAGATTTAGTATATAATTCTTAATGACTGTAGAATTTTTGGAATGGCAAATAAGCATTGGCTTCAATTTAAAGTCATCAGTTACCTTAGCCCCTAACAAGTCATTTAAAACTCTGAAAGCAAGTATTGACTTATTCCTAGCTGTGAAAGTCCTAGATGATATCTTGCTGCAATATAAGGCTGTTTAGTCTTTATTAGAAATCTGTTTTTGAATGTAGCCACCTCCATCAGCTATCTTAGCTAGACCTGGATAACTTGCTGTAGCTCCGACATCAGTACTTGCTGCTTCACCCTACACTTATACACTTATGTTATGAAGAGGGATTCTTTTTTTTTTTTTTTTTTTTTTTTTTGGAGAGGGTTTTTGCTACAGGGCGCATGTGCTCACCAGAGAGACAGAGAGACAGAAAGCAAGAAATCACCCCCCAGGGGGGATGGCCATGCCACAATCCCTTCTCCTCCATTCTCTGCTCGGGATCTTGGGCACGCACACACACGCACCTGGCGTGAATATAAGCCACTGGGTCCAGGACTCGAACCGCAGTCGACTACATGGGAGTTCAGCGACATAGCCATTGCACTAACTGCTGGTCCCGAGGGATTTTTTCTTTAAACCACATGAACCTACCTCTGCAAGTTTCAAACTTTTCTTTTGCAGCTTTCTCACCTCTCTCAGCCCTTACAGAACTGAAGAGTCAAGGCCTTGTTCTCCATTAAACTCTGGCTTAAGGGAAGGTTGTGGTTGGTTTGATCTTCCATCCAGATGGACTAAAACTTTCTCCATAACAAAAATAAGGCTGTTCAGATTTCTTATCATTCAGGTGTACTTTGTTGTTGTTGTTGTTGTTTTTGACATTCAGGTGTACTTTTAACTTCAAGAGCTTTTCTTTTGCATCCACAACTTTGCAAACTGCTGCAAGAAGCTTAGCTTTCAGCCTATCTCGCTTCCAGCACAACTTCAGTAACCTTAATTATTTCTAGTTTCTGATTTAAAGTGAGAGACTTGAAGCTCAAACACTTGAAGTCTATTATAAGGATATTAATTGAGTTCATTTCAGTATTATTGTATCTGAGGGAAAATGTAGGTCCAAAGACAGGGCGAGATACAGGGAATGGTGGAACACTATTGAAAAAGATATGGCTCTTGCCCTACAGCTTCTCAGTAACAAGCATTTACACTACAAAGTGGTCTAAAGTCTGAGTCATTTATTTATATGGGTAGATAACTCAGGAGCAGAGATTTGAATGGAAAGAAAAGAATTCCAGGCCCCATGGCCTGGTGGTTAAAGAAATTACATTCCACATGACCAGCTGCAGTGTTCAAATCCTGGATCCGGCAGCTTGAAAAGAACTCCAGGGATGAGTGCATATATGCCCCAAAACCCAACAGGAGGGAGAAATGTAGGAGAAGGTATTGAGACATGACCACACCTCATTGGGGAGCACTTTCTCCCTTTTCCTTTCTTTCTGTCTTTCTGTTTCTCTCTGGTGAGTGCATTCACTCTCTAGCAAATAAAAAGGGAGAAGAAGAGGAAGAAAGAAGAAGAAGAAGAAGAAGAAGAAGAAGAAGAAGAAGAAGAAGAAGAAGAAGAAGAAGAGAAGAAGAAAAGATGAAATCCATTTTAAATATACCAAGTCTAAAATCACTGTGGATCATCAAAGTGGAAAAATTGGGTAGGAACTCAGATTTATTTCTTTCAAATTTAGAAAATTGATACAGTGTGGAGATAGATAGGTCTTCATCAGAACATTGTTACCTCATTGTATATGAATAAAATGAACACAGAGGATTGTACTGGGTGAGAAGAAGTCAGACAAAACAAATTTAAAGGGCGGGTAATAAAGTGTCATCCTTTACAAAATGAGAAAGACTAATTATATAGGTAAGAGATACATCAAGTGTCCCAGAATCTATAGAATGGGAGAATTTAAAGTAGAAAAAAAACAGTGTCACATGTGCAGAAATGTCACGATAGGACTGACAATCACACATGAGGTTGAACAATTAAGGGATCATTTGTGATCTTGAAGGAACAGTACCATGTTAGATTACATGGGGAATAAATAACTCAATAATCAGACACAGTAAGTGTACATCGTTTTTTTTAAAAGAAGATTGTTTTAAAAGGAAGAAGAGATAATAGCAACAGCTTACATAGGCTAGACAGTTACAAGACGATTCTTTTTGTGGGAGAGACTGAATTATCTTTAGATGCTAGAAAAAGTCATCTGTTGAGAAGTGATTAAAAATCTAAGGATCTGGTGGCTTGAAAATCATGTCAGGCGTGTGTGCATGCATGTCCAAAATCCCTAAAGGAGATTGGAGAAGGGATTGCGATGTGGTCATCCATGCTGGGGGAGGAGGGGTGGTTTCTCACTTTCCCTCTGTCTCTCTCTGGCAACTGCACGTGCGCTGTGGCAAAAAAACTAACAAATAAAAAAGTAAAAGATAAAATATTGGGTAGTTCAGAAAATCATGACCCGTTTTTGCATAGAAAAATATGTCATGACTTTCATGATGACCTAATATAAGGAAATATGGGACCAGCTGGGGACATGGTGGTTAAGGCATGAGACTCCCACATGGCCAACCGCAGCTGGACCTGGACCTGGAACTGGCAATTTGCCTTCTCATTTTCCCTTTCTCTCTCTGTATATGTTCCTCAAGAAAGCTGGATCTTATCCACAAGTAGGAAAAATTTTAAATCAAAGAATGAAGTATATTTCATATTTCTATAGTTAAATATAGAAAGAGGTTTTGAAAGGTTTTATTTTCTCAGTTTAATCATTTCAGCTGAATAAAAATACTGTATAGTTTTTATTTCTTAGCAGCTTACCAAGTATGTTCCCATGCATCATCTCATTTAATTTATATAACAAACCTATACAGACAATATTGTTTTTTCCCATTTACAGCTGAAGAAAGAGGGGTACTGAGAAGCCATGTGATTTGGCCAAAGTCACAGAGATATCATGTGCAGTCAGAAAATAATTTTCTCAAAAACTCCTTTCTTGGTAAAGAATGCAAAGGCCTTATTCAGTTCAGGCTGTGGCTTTTATCTTCCTCCAAATCTTTTCTAGTAAAGACAAGGAGTAATCAATTATGAAAACGTTGAGATGCCATATTTAATCGGCAACTTATTTGTATTTGTGTAATTCCTCTGAGATATGAATTAATGTGGTTTTGTTACCCCAGTTGAACATATTCTTATCCAAATCACAATTTAGGTAAATTAGCTTTTTCTAAAGCACTAAAGTACCATTCTTTAAGAAGTACAAGAATAATGTCCATCTATTTCCTTATAATTGAGTCATAGTGAGGATTATACAATACTTTTTCCTCTACAAACCAATGCTACTATTAGAGAGTGATTTTTGTAACTCTCACTGCGAGAAGAAATTTCTAGTTTCTTTGCAACAGGGCAGGTCACTGCACCCAATAAACTGGTATACAGATTTTGATAGATTTCGAAGAGGCCATCAACAGGGGATACCAGGGCAGCGAAATAACAGGAAATGTGGAGGTATTAGCTAAAATGAAAGAGCTCAGAGCAGCTACACTTACTACGGTAGTATTATACAACTTTAACCTTCTGTCAGTCTGTTTCTCTTACTTTGAGAGTTAAGCTTCGCTTAGAAAAAAAAAGCTATTACATATGCTTTAGGTGCAGCTGATCTTCCTTTTATTATGAATCTGCCTCTCGTTGAGCTTCACTGGGTCATTCCTGGAGCACCAGAAAAAAATTAAAAATGAAAATGAATAAATTATTATATTCCAGCAAACTACTAAGGAATTCATGATATGTGCATCTTTGTTTTATTTTTTTTTTCTCTTTTTGTTTGTTTGTTTGTTTGTTTATTAGTGGGCATGTGTACTTGCTAGAGAGAGAGAAACTACCTCCTATGGGGGATGGTCACACTGAAATTCCTTCTCCTCCATTTCTCTCTCATGTCAGGAGTTTGGCGTACGCACACACAATCCCACTGTGTTTTTCAAGCCACCAGGTCCAGGACTCAAACCATGCAGTTAACCATGTAGGATCCAGCAACATGAACCACCAGTCCACTGACTGGCCCTGTATACATCTTTAATAATAAGTGCTAAAAAAGCCACTTTGATGTGGTTAACAGCAGAAAAAAAATATGTTAAGAGTGATAGAATCTGATCATTTAGGAAAGTGATAAGATCAGATAAAAAGGCAAGTCTCTGAAAATTCCTCATCTCAGTCCGTACAGAAAACATGCTGTGATTTTATTTATTTATTTCTGGCAATACAGTATACAACAAATATCTTCTTGAACTATTGTTTGAAGACCTAATTAGGGTATTTTAATATGTAGATACCTTATATATTTAATTAATTAATAGACATTATATATAATATATATAACCTAATATACATAGTATATGTATCTGCCTTAAATATATGATGCATTATTTGTATATATAAATTATACATTAAACATTTAGTATATGCTATGCCTTACATATATACAGTTAAATAGTATAATACATATACATGTTAATATGGATATTCTTGGGCTCTTATACCTGTTTAGCATATATCACAATATCACAATCTATTGCACTTAATTGCTTATTTGTATGCCTCACTACTGTCCTGTTAGCACCTCAAGAGCATGGACTGGGTGCGAATCACAGCTCTAAGCTCCTCACCAAAGAAAAATTCATTTATCTACTGTAATTTTAAAGAATATTTAGGTTTCCTGGCACTTCCTACGAGGAAAAAATTCAGTTATGGGGGCCAGCAAGTGGCATAGAGGTTGGAATGCTGGATTTCCATGTGGCCAACCATGGAGTGAGTCCCGGACCCAGCAGTCTGAAACTCATGCCATGCACATGTATGTGCGTGCCCAAAATCCCAAGAGGAAAATGGAGAAGAGATTGTGGTGTTGCCATCTCCCCTGGGGGGTGATTGCTTGCTTTTGTCTGTCTGTCTCTCTGGCAAGCACACACATCCTATAGCAAAAAATCTCTCTAAAAAATGTTCTATTATGAATATTCTTGTTTGCCTAACACACATATGCAAGTCTATGACATAAACAATAAATGTAACCATTAGGACATAGCATATGTGCATCCTAAACTTTGCTAAGATAATGCAGAATTATTTAGCACAATAGTTGTATAAATTCACACTTCCACTAGTAATGTATGAGAGTTTAGGTGGTCCTGTAACTTGTCAAATACTTGTTACTTATTTTTTTTTTCCTGGGACCAGCAGGTGGCATAGTAGTTAAAGCACTGTATTCCCACATGGCTGATCACAGTTCGAGTCCTGGACGTGACAGCTTGAAAATCACACCAGGTCTGTGTGTAAGCTTTCTCAAAATCTTGCAAGAGGAGAAGGGAAATATAAGGGATTGTAGTATGGCCATTCCTCCCAGGGGGGATGATTTGTCCCTTTCCCTCTTTCTGTTTCTCTCTGGAGAGTGCATGTACCCAATGACAAAAAACAAAAAAATAAATAAATAAAATTATAAACTTGCCAATTTGGTTAAGTGTAAAATCATGGTTTTAATTAGCATTTTTATCTTTTCATATGTTTATGATTTTGGTCAATAAATATTATAACTGTCTTCTTCCAGAAGGATTAGTTTTTCTGGTGGTCTTTTTTATTACTTGTTTTGAGATGTATAAATTACTTCCAGTAAGGTTTATGTATTTATTTATTTATTTATTTTGGAGCTTGAGAAATGTTTCATTATCTCAAATCATATGGTATTCTATTTATTTAAAGTATTACCATCTTAATTTATTATGTAGTTGATCTACACTTGGTTTTTAAATAATGTATGTGGGAATTAAGAAAGCCTTTTTAAATATAAAAATGTATTTATTCAAAACCATTTCCTGAAAATCTGTCTTTTTATCACTAATTTAGATGCTGAATCTGTCACTAATAAGTTTTCATATGTGTTAAAACATGTTTCTGGATTTCTCCTTTCTATTTCTTTAATCTGTTGGGTCGTCAGAAAAGTCATGATGCATTTTCATATAGAAAAACACACCATGACTTTTCTTTCTTCTTTCTTTCTCTCTCTCTTTCTTTCTTCCTTCCTTCCTTCCTTCCTTCCTTCCTTCCTTCCTTCCTTTCAAGAGATATTTGCTATAGGGCACATACACTCCCTGGAAAGACAGAGTGAAACAGACAGGAAGCAAGAAATCACCCCCCCCCCAGGGGGGATGGCCACACCACAATCCCTTCTCCTCCATGCTCCTCGCAGGATTTTTGGCATGCACGAACACTCACATGGCATGAGTTTCAAGCCTCCAGGTCCAGGACTTGAACTGCGGTCAGCCATGAGGGAATTGAGCAATGTAACTATTACGTCATCTGCTGGTCCCCATCATGACTTTTCTGACAACCTAATATTTGCTACCCATATGCCATGAATATATTCTTTTAACCATGATAACTTATAGATCTTTACAGCTATGAAAACAAATAATTCAACTTCTTTTTTTTTCATGAATATATTGACAATACTCAATTTCAGTACTTTAGAATCAGGTTGATATTTCATTCAAAAATGAATTCTTTTTTTGGAATTTAATTGACTTTCAAGATAAATTTGGGGAGAATAGACATCTTTATAAATTAAACCATTCAGTCCATAGATGTTGCAGTAAATAGAATAATCCCCCTCTACCCAAAGATGTCCACATTGCATTTCCAAAAATCTGTTAATATTTTAGGTTAGTGACAAAGAGGAATATAGGTTGCATATTGAATTAAAATTTGTAGTCAACTCGCCTGATATCCAGGTAGGCCCAATGTAATCACAAAGGTCTTTAAAAGTGAAAGGAGAAGGTGGGGGGGGGGGGGTCAGAGAAACAGATGACATAAAAGAAGCAGGGCCCGATGTTGCTGAGGGGCGCACAAGCAGAAGGAAAGTGGACAGGCTTCAGTTGCTAGAAAAGGCAAACAAATGGACTTTCCTCTAAGAGTTTCCAGAGAGGAACTCAGCCCTGCTGGCATCTTGAGTTTAGCCCAGTGACACTTGTGTTGACCTTCTAACATATAGAACTACAAGGTCATAACTGCATTAATTTTAGCCACTAAGTTTATGATAATTTGTTACAGCAGCAATAGAAATGTAATACAGGCATCATATACTTCTTCATTTATTTTGGGTTTCTTTAGTGGCTTCCCCAAATTTTATAATTCTCTTCATAAAGTTTTTCTTTTTTTTTGAGAGGTTTATTTTTTTTGGTATAGGGCGTGTGCACTCGCCAGACAGAGAGAGACAGAGACAGAAAGCGAGAAATCACCCCCCCCCCCAGGGGGGATGGCCACACGGCAATCCCTTCTCCTCCATTCTATTCTCGGGATCTTGGGCACGCACGCACATGCGCCCGGCGTGAGTTTTAAGCCACCAGGTCCGGGACGCGAACCGCAGTCGACTACGTGGGAGTCCAGCGACATAGCCATTACGTTAACTGCTGGTCCCTTCATAAAGTTTTTGAATGTGTGTGATATATTGTTTCCTGTGGAAGTTTGATTCAGTTGGTAATATAAATTATATTTTTAAATTCATATTTCCTAACTGTAGGTAAAGTATATAAATTTTTTTCTATAGAAAAAATATTGTGTAAATAACTGTGAATAATAACAGTTTTCTTTCTTTTCAAAAAATATATATTAGTTGTTTTTGTTTTTATTTTGTTTATTTTACTGAGTAGGGTAGGAACTCCAGGGTAATTTTAAATATAAGTGCTGACAAGAGTTCTTATTTCTCCTATGGTTTGAAAAAAATAAAATGGGCTGGGCAGTGACACAGCAGTAACGCACTGGATTCATATGAAAAATGTCTTGCATTCACATCCCAGAACTTGCTGAATACACTGGGAGGGGTGAAAGTGCACGTGCCCATTATCCAGGCTGACTGAGACTGGGGGTAGATCACGGTGTAAAGATCGTGGATGGAGGGTCTATCTCTCTCTACTCCTCTGTCTCTCTCAGTCCCTCTCATGAAAAAAAAAGAAAAGAAATGTGGGACCAGCAATTGGCATAATGGTTATGTTGCTGGACTCCCATGTAGTTGACCGTGGGTTGCGTCCCAGACCCGGTGGCTTAAACTCACACTGGGCGCATGTGCATGCCCAAGATCCCGAGAGGAGAATGGAGGAGAAGGGATTGCGGCGTGACCATCCCCCCTGGGGGGTGATTTCTCGCTTTCTTTCTCTGTCTCTGTCTGTCTGGTGAGCACATGCATCCTATAGCAAAAACCTCTCCAATATAATAATAATAATAATAATAATAATAATAATAATAATAAATATAATGTGGTAAGACATTACCATGAAGTATGTTATTCACCATAAAGACATTAATGTCTGCTGATATTTCTATCAAGCATAGCTTTAGGTATTTTTGAAACTATGTTATTAGGTACATAAACATTTTAGAATTATTCAGCCTTTTCTGTGAACTTAAACATTTATTAAATGTAGTGTCTTTTCTGCATCTAGGAATATTTTTTCCTCCTTTTGTCTGTTATTAATATACTTGCATCCATTTTATTTGTTTAGTATTTAACTGCTATAGTTTGGTCAAATTTTTACTTTCAACTTTCTGGCTTATTATTTTTTCATATGTGACTCTCATAATGAGAATATGCCTGTTATTGTCTCTTTAATGATTTACAGGAATATCCCCTGTTTCAAAACAGCTGTTAATGGTTTCATTCTTCTATCTTTTTTTATAAGTTATCTTCAATTCTACTTTGCAGTTTGTTCTTTTTCAGCTCTATTTCAGCTCTGGTCTTTTTGTCAGCTCTGTTTATCCTATTCTCAGTTTTTAATTTCATCTACTATATTTTTATTTCTAGAATTTCTAACTAGCTCATTCTCAAATGTATCTGGTGATTTTTCGAATATTTGTTTACATATAAATATTATGTGTGTTATGTACACACACAGCTTCATACCATTCTCCTCTCAGGATCTTGGGCACGCACGCACACGCGCCCGGCGTGAGTTTTAAGCCACCGGGTCCGGGACGCGAACCGCGGTCGATTACGTGGGAGTCCAGCGACATAGCCATTATGCTAACTGCTGGTTCCCGGAAATATCCATTTCTATGTAAAAATGAGTCATGACTTTTCTGATGACTCAATCCAATTTAGAATTTGGAGTTTAAAATGTTTAATATTGTTCTTTACTCATGGTAGGGTGCCTGCACTCTCACATGACAGAGCCAGAGGAGCATCTTCCTCCCTAGGGTCTGATCCCACCATGATTCCCTTCCTCCAGTCCTCCAGTTCTTTGGATTTGGGGCACTTGGCACATGTGTTTCAGGTCAACTGGGTGGGGCATTCAAACCACAGTCACCATGGCTTCCAGCTGTGCAGTTTGGTCTACTACCACCACAGTTGGGCTAGATTAGGATTTTTGATAATTATTTTTGATTCACTGAGTCTTATTTTTGATTGTTTATTTCCTCATGACTTTGGTCATTTGTATTTTGAGTTTGCAACCATTGGGAATTTATTAGTGGTGTTTTCCACTGGAGCATTTTCTGTTATTTTTATTATTTTTGTCTCTTTCATAAATAAGAGAGATAGAGAGACAGAGATACAGCACCCCCCAACAGGGTCTTGATGCTACTATCCACCTCCAGCCTCAACCAGCCCAAGATCACGCATGGGCACACGCATGGCAGTGGTTCTCAGGAAGGTATCTGACAGTGAACCAGAGCCCTCCCATGTGAGTCAGCCTTGCAGAGTATTGCTTTTTTTTTTTTTTTTTGCAGAGGTTTTTGCTATAGGGCGCGTGCGCTCGCCAGACAAACAGAGAGAGACAGAGAGATAGAAAGCGAGAAATCACCCCCCAGGGGGTATGGCCATGCCGCAATCCCTTCTCCTCCATTCTCCTCTCGGGATCTTGGGCACACATGCACACGCGCCCGGCGTGAGTTTAAGCCACCGAGTCCGGGACACGAACCACGGTCGACTATGTGGGAGTTCAGCGACATAGCCATGACGCTAACTGCTGGTCCCTAGTATTGCATTTTTCTATGGTACCACCATCCTACACCTCCGTAAGAGAATATTTATGTTTATTTTGGTCAGTTTCCTAAAGGTAATAGTAAACCAACTTATTGGCCTACTATTTTTTTCTATGTGAGATAGTTAGGCTCCAGCCTGAATCTGCATAAAGGATGACGTTGAAGTTAAAGATTCTCAGAGAAGTGCTTTTCCTTTTCACTAAATGCCAAAACCTAGAGAAGACATTTTTCTTATACATTAAAAAAAAAGAAGAAGAAGAAAATTCATTCTTTTACTGACAGTTTGCTTTCTCAGGTAGCCAAGATTTATGCAGTGTTCTCTGATTAGTATTCCTATTGATGGTTTCCCTAAACTTAGTTTCTTATCCCCAATGTGTAAAAATTTCTAAATCAAAGCCTGGACAAGCAGAATCTTGCAGATGCTTTGAAGGTAGAATCAGCCTTCTGAGTTTACTGACTTATCTGGATTCACGCTCTGCCCTGATTTTCACCTGTGAAGATTTTCTTTATCTTCCTACAATTTGGCAATGTATTTTATCCACCCTTTTTGATAATTTCCTCACGTGGTGAGAGTTTGTCCTGTCTCGATTGTCCATTTCGCCATCGTACTCTAAAAGGAAGCATATTTATGCTTTAATTATAGGTCCCATCACCTCTACAGAGCCTCCATAGTCCATTCAAGATTTTGGATCTTTTCCTCTGAAGTTCTGTAACATTTACTGTAATATCTTTAAAACAGAATTTAGGATAGCAGCTTTCAGAATAGTTATTACAACATAGGGTTTATTATAAGTTGAATGATGCCCAAGTAATATGTTATTAACAATAATTAAAGTGTAAGTGTTTGAAACTACTTGCTTTTCAGCATAAATTATACTGAACCTAAACTTTTTTCTTTGATAATGTTCCTCACATTCATCATCATTGCTTTCTTGCGTGTGAAAGGACTGAGTTTATAGATAATTTACTAGAAACATTAAGTTCAAATTGTGGGACCAGCAGTTAGTGTAATGGCTGTGTCCCTGAACTCCCATGTAGTCGACTGCGGTTTGAGTACTGGACCCGGTGGCTTAAACTTACACCTGGCGCGTGTGCATGCGTGCCCAAGATCCCAAGAGGAGAATGGAGGAGAAGGGATTGCGATGTGGCCATCCTCCCTGGGGGGTGATTTCTCGCTTTCTATCTCTCTATCTTTCTCTGTCTTTCTGGGGAGTGCACGCACCCTATAGCAAAAACCTCTCCAAAAATAATAATAATAAATAAAATTAAAAAATGAAAGTTCAAAATGTACATTGAGTGCCATTGTTAGTGAGCCCCGATAGTGATACACAGGTATATATTGCAACCTGTTTATGAAGAGTGACTAGTCCCTTGATAGGATCATAAGCTCCTATTTGAGTCTCACATTCTTTTATATTCCACTTGTTTTCCATCAAAAATTTAAACACGATAGATGTTTCTGGAAAAGAAATACAAAGGAAAAGACGATGTAGATAAGAGAAATTCACAGGTACACAGATTATTTTACCTACTGTTATATCTTCCTTCTCTATAAAATTTTATATTACAATGGCTCTTCTAGGCTTAGAAAATAAAATTAAATGACTTAACCCGCAATTGAAGTCCACAAATCTGTTAAGAAATTCCCTTATTTTCCACCATTACTTCTCCATATTTGTGCTAGAAAATCTACTTCGAGCCCACATTACACATTCACTAGGCACAGACACATGGACTAAACAATCAGTTCAGACTGAAATTTGGAGTGCTACTCCAAATCAATGCACACCTTTCTCTTCCTACAGAATTTCCTCCATGAATCCTCATGAGCTAATACTCTTTTGTGTGTGTTTTTTTGTTTGTTTGTTTTTTTGGGGTTTTTTGGAGAGGTTTTTGCTATAGGGTACGTGCGCTGGCCAGAAAGACAGAGAGAGACAGAGAGACAAAAAGCAAGAAATCAGCCCCCAGGGGAGATGGCCATGCCGCAATCCCTTCTCCTCCATTCTCCTCTCGGGATCTTGGGCACACACGCACACGCGCCCGGCAAGAGTTTAAGCCGCCGGGTCCAGACCTCGAACCGCGGTCGACTACATGAGGGTCCAGTGACATAGCCATTACGCTAACTGCTAGTTCTACTCCTTTGTGTTTTACAATTTATAGTTGGAAGAATCTTAAAGAGAAAGTGAATTAATTACCTTTTTCTGGTGTTTATCCCCTTTATAATTTAAACTATCATCCCTTCCTTTTTCTTTCTTTCTCTCTTTCTCTTGCTCATTCTGTCCTTTTCTGTCTCTCTGTCTGTAGTATAATGTGTGTGAGTGTGTGTGTATATAGTATATGTTTATATTAGATATAAATAATATATACAAATTCCTTTAGAATATGTTTTTTAATTTCTCCAGTCCATACATTATTTAAATTTTTAAGAACTCTTGACTCATAGGTTGACAATTCTATAATTCTATATTTCTTTTCTTTAATACACTTTACCATTTCCCAAAATATTTTCCTCCTGTCTTGCTCTTTCTTTTTCTTTTTTTTTAGAGAGATTTAGGTATAGGATGTATGCACTTGCTGGAGAGATAGAGTGACAGAGGGACAGAAAGTGAAAAATTACCCCCTGAAAGGATGGCCACACCACAATCCCTTCACCTCCCTTCTCCTCTTGGGATCTTGGGCATGCACGCACACGTGCCCAGTGAGTTTTAAGTCACCAGATCTGGGACACAAACTGTGGTCCACTACATCAGAGTCCAATTATGGATCCATTACACCATCAGCTGGCCCTACTCCTGTCTCTGTCTTAACATATATATCTGGCTGGTTTCCTACTGCTGTCTATTTCTACCTGCTGCCTAACATTCCTTAGTGTTTCTATTATTTGCAAAACATTGCATCATACTCTTTTCAATTGTAGCCTTTGTATTTCCTTCTTTATACCCAATTTTTTTTTTCTCTTCTGCATGTTTTGTTTGGTAAATGGCTACAATCAATGGGGAATTTACCTAGGTGAAACCAGAAGATGGGAAGCTAAGAATTCTTTAAGTATCTACAATTGTGAGAGGAGCCAAAGAACAAACTTAATGTAATGTGAGTTGTCATACTTGTTCATCCCACATTGTCCACTATGTAGAATATGTGAAGATTTCTGGATGATCCTCTAATTTTAGAGTTTAAAAAAGTAGAATCCTGAATACTATTGTTACTCATTTTTTTCTACCGATGTTGGGTGTTAGTTAGGATACCAGGAACACAAAAGGTTAAGGAAGATCCATAGAATTGCTTGCTTTGTAACATTCACCAGACTCAAAATAAAATGGGGAAAACAAAGATTAAAAGTGCAAACTGAGGCCAGCAGATGGCATAGAGGTTAAGGCAGCTGTATCCCACATAGCTAACTACACGGTTCAAGTCCTGGATCCGACAAGTTGAAAATCATGCCGGCTTATGTGTGTGTGTATGTGTGTGTACTCAAAATCCCAAGAAGAGAATGAAAAAGAAGGGTCTGCAGAGTGGCCATCTCCCTTGGAGGGTGATTTCTCACTTTGTTTCTCTGTCTCATTCTCTTCTGGTGAGTGCAGACTTTCTATAAGGAAAAAAAAAAATTCCAAAAGGTCGTATGCTGGGGGAAACATATTTTGACTAAACAAGGGGTCTGAAAACAAGAGAGGATAAAATGGAGCCCCGGAAAGAGACAGGGTCCACTCCTGCTTGCTTCCCTTGGCACTGGTCTGTTCTGTCTATGGAATGTATCTAGTATCTCTCTCTCAATAAACCTGAGGCCTACTTGCCTGCACTGGCACTGGCTCATTCTTTTTTTTTCCTCGATAAACCTTGTACTCAGCTTGTTTCTTTGTCCCTCAATTCTTTGCTACAATGTGGAAGCACAGACCACACATCATTTTCAACCTAACCATTTTTTTAATTGCCACAAAATTCTTGAAGTACTGTAAATAGCTTCAATATTGGGGGCAGGGTGGTTAACCAGAATGACACTCTGTGTGATGAGCCTATGACCACTGGTAAAGAAGCAGATATTTGAACTCTACATATCTACTTAGAGATTCAAGTAATCTTGATGAATAATCAATGCAAATATATCTCTCTTGTAATAACAACATAGTTTTGAAACTATCACTATCAAACAAATGCATTTTATTTTTAATTCTTTATATTATATCATCATTTCGTTCCATAGCTAGATGATTCCAATTTGTCTTGCTTCCTTCAATAGTTACTGAATACTCCTGTGCTGCAAAAATATTTGTCTCAAGGAAAAATGCTTGTCTTGCCTCATATTCCTCGCCTCGGTTCAGAACATCATTATCAACATTTTATTCTCCTCCTTTTCTCACATACTCCATATCAAACTTGTTATAAAATCTTGTAAATGGCAATATTCTAAATGTATCTTGAATCCATTCCATTTTCACCATCTGTCTCTTCCACTCTATATATTGGCTTAGTTCAAGCCCTCATTATCTCTCATGTGAACTGTAGCAAACTATAGCCTGACTTCCCAAGCTCCTATCTGCTCTCATACAAATCTGTGCTTCCACGCTACACCAGTTGCAATTGCTTGCATCTTCTTTAAAGAAAAAACAGAAACAGCTTCATGTGATCTTTGGCAGAAAGACACAAAACAATACCATATTGCCATAGATTAAAGTTTACATCATGCCATATAATAAACTCTCCATAAAAAAGCTTTATACATTTGACCAGTATCATCACCCAGCATAGCCTCCGATTCTCCATACACTCTAGTGAAGCAGAAGGATTAACCATTTATTTAGCAATGTGAAGCTAATGTATGCATGTGTCCCTTCGGCTGAAATACATACTATCACTACGCCTTCTCACTTTTTGTTTAGTTCATAAACATAAATTTCTTTCTCTTTTTAAGAATGATTTAATTTTATTTATTATCATTTAATTTGACCAGAGAGAGACCGAGAAAGAGAGAAAGGGAAAGAGAGAAGGCAAACTGCCAGGTCCAAGATTTGAACTATGGTCGGCCAAGTGGGAGTCCAGCACCTTAACCACCATGCCACCTGCCAGCCCCATAAACATACATTTCAAGAAGTTGTTCAACTAATATTTCTTGCTAAATGAGGATTTCATCAGTAAATTAATACTGATAAAATAAGATTTCCAGAGACAATAAGCTCTATTAATATTTGCTCATTGTGTGAGTATCAGTATGATTGATTGTTAAAATATTAAAAATCCTTCCAAACCAGTGGGATCACAGTCATTATTATAATGAGCCTCTGAGTGCCTACTAAGCAGGTCTTGTTTCTTAAAACCTGCATGAACGAATCAAGGAAGCATGCCTAGAGAGCTAATATTTTGGGGACCAGCAGGTAGCATAGTGCTTAAGATTCTGGATTTTTGTTAAGTTTCTCATAGCGACAGCTTTCTGTTCCACCTTGGCACTCCCGTCACTTTCTCAACCAGACATAGACTCCTGCTATCAGGTCTAAATTACCCTCTTTCTTCCACAAACTAACAAGAAAAGAAAAACAAACAAGAAAACACCGTAATTGAAAATCATAGCTGGGGCTGGCACATGGTGTGGTGATTAAGGCACTAGATTTCCACAAGGCTGGCCACAGTTCGAACCCTAGACCTGGCAGCTTACTTTCTCACTTTCCTTTTCTCTCTCTCTGTCTCTATCTGGTCAAATGAAATAATAATAATAATAATAATAATAATAATAATAATAATAATAAGATCAAATAAATAATTCTTTAAAAATAAAAAGGAAAATAATAACCAAAAGCAATGTTTATCCAATTTAGATTCATTGTAGGTATTGAACACTTCAAAGAACAAACCAAATTGTAACCAACCTCAGATGTGCAATCTTATACACTCTTTGGTTGCTCAGCAGCTGTGGTAAAAAATATTCAAGTGCCTGAATCCTTATATTCAAAAATAGTTAGGGGAGCCAGCAAGCAGTGTGGTGGTGGAGGTGCTGGATTCCCACATGGTTGACAGGGTTTGAGTCCCAGACTCAGGGGCTTGAAACCTACCGGGTTCATGTGCATCCGTGCCCAAAATCCTGAAGGGGGAATAGAGGAGCAGAGATTGTGGTGTGGTCATCCCCTACTGGGGGGGTGATTTTTCACTTTCTCTTTCTCCATCTGTCTCTCCAGTGAGCATCTGCACCCACAGAAAAAAATCTCCCTCCAAAAACAGCTAATAATTGATAAGAAAGAAGCCATCCATATTCTTTCTCTGTAATATTATGACCTACAATCATTTGGATTGGTTGCTCACAGCCTGTGGTTATACCAGTTGTTAAATACTTTGTTACCTCTAAATGTATACAGACTGGAGAGACAATTACTTTTTCCGCATTAAGGTACTTATTGTCTTTAAGAATTTTTTTTTGTCCGTCGTATTACAGCTTTTACACAAATGCTCTTAAAGTACTTTCAAATACAGCCAGGAGGCAATGCACAATGCAAGTAACTAATAGGCAGGTAATATCTGTGCCACCAGTGCTTCAAGACTAGAAATTTTAAAAAGTGAACAATTACTGCTTACAAAAGGAGATAGAGATAAGTGTTGAACTATGTGTAAGGTGTCAGTAATATAAATTAGGTATTAGAAAGATGCGTTAGGAAGAATATTCTCAATGGATTAAATATGTGAAGCATTGAAGTGAGATAATAGAATGTATAGAATGACAGAACAGTAATGGAACGTAAAACACATACGATTGGCAACAAAGTATGCATAATCATAATATATTATTGGTTTGCTACAAAACATATGCTTTGTTGATATACATATGTGTGTGTGTACATATATATGCATATGTGGGCTGATTTTATGCTAGAATGTGTATACATTTGTGAAAAAGAAAGGGTAGGAAGAGACCAATGGAACCTGGTCACACTCCAATTTTTTCCCTCCAATCGTCCATTCCATTAGGATCGCGGACATCAGCTTTGCACCTGTGTGTTTTTCAAGCCACCAGGGCTGAACTTGAACGCTGGTGCTCCACATGGGATCAGGCTTCCTCTGTACATTGCTTAACAGTTATGCTATCGGTCGGCCCTTTGCTGATAATTTATTTAAAAAGTTTGCATCTATGATGACAAGAGATCTTGGCCTATAAATTTCCTTTTATGTAATGCTCATAAGAAATTTCAAATCACGGTTACTTTGGCTTCATAAAATAAGTTTGCAAAAATTTTCTGATTTGTGTGCTTTGTACAAGTGGTTAAAATTGATGTTATTTTCAGGTAGTTTTTTTTTTTTTTTTTTTTTTTTTTAATTACAACTGAAATGAACTGAGCCCGAAGTTTACTTCATAATAATATTTTAAATCATGTATTTAATTTATAATAAAAATAGAGATATTTTTGTACTTGTTTTACTAAATTATTTTGATGAGAAATTCATCTAAATTTTAAAATGTATGCCCATGAAGTTATTCATATTATACATTTACTATACTTTTGTTGCTACTTTTATGTAAAATTTGTCTTGAGGTATAATAAAAACACTAATAGTTCACAGAACTTAAGTGAATAGATTGATTGATAACTTTTTATAAATATACCCACATAACCACTTAAATAACCATTCAAATAATACAAAGTCATTCATATAAGGACTCAGTTCACAGGCTACCAGCACCCCAAATCCGTTCACTATCTATTTCTCTAAGCATTATCTGAATTTCTAATCAGAACATAAATTAATTTTGCTGGGTTTTGATCTTTATATGAATGAAATATAGCATGTACTTTTTTTTGACTCTAGCATTTTTTGCTGCAATAATATGTTTGCGGAATTCATCACTCTCATTAATGTAGTTATACTACATTTATTCTCATCACTGAATAATATTCCACTACATGAATATATCACAATCTATAGATCAATCATATAAATGATAGGCATGTTTGTTTCCAGTTAAAGTTATAAAAAACAATACTGCCAAAAATATTTTTATATATAGATTTTCATGAATGTATGTAAGCATTGATGTTGGTTATACCAACTATTTGACTTTCTAGGTCAAAGGGTATGGATAGAGTTTATTAGCTACTGCTCAACATTAGTTAAAATAGTTTATGCTCCCACCATCAGTGCATGAAAGATCAAAATGTTCCACCCGAGGGGACCAGCAGTTAACGTAATGGCTATGTCGCTGGACTCCCACGTAGTCGACCACAGCCTGAGTCCCAGACCCGGTGGCTTAAAGTCACGCCGGGCGCGTGTGTGTGCGTGCCCAAGATCCCGGGAGGAGAATGGAGGAGAAGGGATTGTGGCGTGGCCATCCCCCCTGGGGGGTGATTTCCTGCTTTCTGTCTCTCTGTCTCTCTCTGTCTGTCTGGCGAATGCACGCGCCCTATAGCAAAAAAATAAAATAAAATAAAATAACCTCTCCAAAAAAAGAAAAAAATGTTCTACCCCATTTCCTTTACTTTTTTCTTTTTCTTTTTTTTAAGAGATTTTTTTTTTTTTTTTTTTTTTTTTTTTTTTTTTTTTTTTTTGCTATGGGGAACATATGCTCACTAGAGAGACAGAAAGTGAGAAATCCATGTTACAATCTCTTCTCCTCCATTATCCTCTCAAGATTTTTGGCAGGCATACACACGCGTCTGGTGTGAGTTTTAAGTTGCCAGGTCCAGGACTCAAGCAGCGGTCGACTCTGTGGGAGTCCAGAGATGTACCATACACCATCTGCTGGTCTCCTACACCATTTTAAATACTTGAAAGTTCTCAGTGTAGGTCATGATTTCTTAGATAGGACTGAGTTTAAAAAAGAAAGAATAAGGGGACGGCAGGTGGTGTGGTGGTTAAGGACACTGGAGTCCAACATGGCCAACTGTGGTTCGAATCCCAGACCTAGCAGCCTACTTTCTCACTTTTCTTCTCTCTCTCTCTCTCTCTCTCTCTCTCTCTCTCTCTCTCTCTCTCTCTCTCCCCCTATCCCTCTCTGGTCACATAAAACTAAAAATAAATAAATAACATTAAATAAAATAATTCTTAAAAAAAAGAAAAGAAAGAAAAATAGGTAATTTAGACTTAAATAATCAGTTAATCATTTTACTCCATAAAAAACTCAGACTAACAGCAAAAGCCATAAAATGGGAAACATTATACTATATAGATATAAATACAAATTTCTCTGTGTCTGTGTATATAACGAAGGACTGGTATTCCAAAATATATTAGGAATGATTATTACTGGATAGTAAGAAGACAAGCAATTGAATTAAAAGACCGGCAACAAATTTGAATAGGCAGTAACAAGTAAAAATACGTAAATGCCCAATAAGTATATTGTATTGATAATCATTAGAGAATAGAAAACTAAAACCAGAGAACAAATTAAAACCGCTGCAAACTCATTAGAAAAGCTACAATTTAAAAGACTGACCATATCAAATGCTGGTGTAGACTCAGGAACTAGAATTTTCAGACATTGCTGGTGGGAATGTAAAATGGTATAACAAATTCAGAAAACAGTTTAGCAGTGTTTCAAAAAGTTAAGCATATACCAACCATATCACCCAGCCATTATATCCCTTATTATTTACCCAAGAGTAAAACAAACACATGTCCATACAAAAATTTATATATGGATGTTCACAAAATTTTTGTTTAGTGGCCAAAAACTGGAAACAATCCAATGTCTATCATTAGGAGAATGGATAAATAAGTTGTTGTGTTTTAATACAATTGGATACTAGTCAATACCAAGAAGAATGTTACATTCAAGTACATGGATAAATCTCAAAAGCACTCTGTTTAACAAAAGCTTGGCACAAAGTATTAGGTAAGATATTGCTCTTTTTACAGGAAGTTCAAGAACAGAGCAAATTATCTAAGGTAATAAAAATCTAAACACCAGGCCAGCTCTGTGGTGCAGAAGAGAAGCAGTATCCCTCATGGCAGCCACACTTCAAATTCCCAGCCTGGGGCCAGCAAGTGTTGTAGTGGTTCGATGCTGGACTCCCACATGGCTGAGCACAGTTTGAGTCCTCAACTTGATGACATGAAAATCATGCTGGGCACATATGCGTTCATGCCGAAAATCCTAGGAAGAGAATGGAAGAGAAGGGATTGCAGCATGTCCACCACCCTCCTGCTCACTGGTGGTAGTTTCTAACTTTCCTTTCACTGTCTGTATCTCTCCAGCGATCACAGGACCCTATGGCAAAAACCTTAAACAAAAACAAACAAACAAACAAACAAACAAAAAATTCCCAGCTTGGTCATTGTGAAACATGCCAGGCTCCTGTCAATGCCAAAGACTCGGTGGGCTGAAAGACTAGAGGAAGGGGATGGTGGCAGGACCAGATAGTCTGTGGAGGGTGCTCATCTCTCTGTCTTTCCTCTCTCTGTCACTGTGATAGTCATACACATGTGCTCCATCATGAATAAGGAAAAATAAATTGGGGCTGGTCCCATAGTACAGGGGTTAAAGGATGCTCTTTGAAAGCCGTATCCCACATAATCTACTGCATTGGCAGCTTGAAAAAAATGGCCGACGTGTGTGTGTCCAAGATCCTGATGGGCTGGAGAAATGGAGTAAAGGACTGTTCTCTCTCTAGTGAATGCACCACTCTCTCGCAATTAAAAAAAAAAAAAATGTAATGCAAACATTCGTTGTCTGTGGGGACTGGAAATTAAAAGAATGATGATAAGGAAATCTCCTATGATGTTAGAATGTTCTATAGCTCCAGCAAAATTTCCCAAGTTTTTTTTTTTTTTTCTTTTTTTAGGTTTTTGCCTTAAGGCATGTGCCTCACTGGAGAGAGACAGAGAGAAAGTGAGCAATCACCTCCCACCCCAAGGGGGGATGGACACACCCACACCACAATCCCTTCTCTTCCATTCTCCTCTCAGGATTTGGGGCATGCATGCACATGCACCCAGCATGATTTTCAAACTGCTGGACCCGGGACTCGAAACTCAGTCAGCCATGTAGGAATCCAGCGCCTCAATCACCGCATCACCTGCTGGTCCCTCTGACTTTATTTTTGAATATAAGGATTTAGGTACTTGACTTTTTCACCACAACTGCTGAGCAACCAAAGATTATGTAAGATTACAGATGTTAAGGTTGGTTACGATTTGGCTTTCAGTGAATCTAAATTAGATAAGCACTGTTGTTGGTTATGGTTTTCAATTGCGGTGTTTTCTTGTTTGTTTTTCTTTTCTTGTTAGTCTGTGGAAGAGAGAAGGTGGTTTAGACCTGGTAGTAGGAGTCTAAGTCTGGTTAAGAAAGTGGCAGTGCCATGGGGGAACAGAAAGTTATGGTTATAAGAAACTTAACAAAAATCTCTGGCTACAAGCTATACCCAGCCAGTACTAACTGGGTCATTCAAGCTCTGTTAAAGTTATAACAAATCAGAAAAGCAGATAGGGTATGTACTAACTGGTAAGAACTTAAAAAATATTGTGATCCTTATGACCGTGGGTGTCATAGTGAAACAGTAATTAATTACCAAAATATTTGATTTGCGAATTATAGCCTCCCTGGAAGTCATTGAAACTGATTAAACCCAGAGTGCTGGGATATAGTTTAGTTTTTTATTTTTTTTTAACTCCATGAAGCTCATAGGAAATTCAAAACTAGTACAGGATGAGCAACTCTCATCCAGAAATCTGAAATGTGAGATACTCCAAAATCTGAAAGTACAAGTGGAAAATTCCCTGACATCATGTGACAGATTGCAGCCAAAACTCTACAATACAAAAATATTGTGTTAAATTGCCTTCAGCCCATGTGTAGAAGGTGTATGTAAAGCATAAACAAATTTTGTATTTAGATATAGGTTCTTTTTTCCAAGATAGTTCATTAGGTATATGGAAATATTTCAAAATACAAAAGAAGTCTGAAATCCAAAAGAATTCTGAACTCGAGCATTGTTTGGATAAGGAACACTCAACCTGTATAGGAAGTTGGGTATGTTGTTTAATTTTGGGAAAGAGGAATGACATGATGTGTGTCTTTAAACGAGTCATATATTGAAGGCAGATTTTTTTCTTTTTGGAGAGGTTTTTGCTACAGGGCACGTGAACTCGCCAGAGAGACAGAAAGCGAGAAATTACCCTCTAGGGGGCATGGCCACGCTGCTATCCCTTCTCCTCCATTCTCCTCTCGGGATCTTTTTTTTTTTTTGGAGAGGTTTTTGCTATAGGGCGCGTGCGCTCGCCAGACAGACAGAGAGAGACAGAGAGATAGAAAGCGAGAAATCACCCCCCAGGGGGCATGGCCACGCCGCAATCCCTTCTCCTCCATTCTCCTCCTGGGATCTTGGGCATGCACGCACACGCACCCGGCGTGAGTTTAAGCCACCTGGTCCGGGACTCGAACCGCGGTCGACTACGTGGGAGTCCAGCGACATAGCCATTACGCTAACTGCTGGTCCCTCCTCTCGGGATCTTGGGCACGCGCACACACGCTCCTGGCATGAGTTTAAGCCATCCGGTCCGGGACTTGAACTGCGGTAGACTACATGGGAGTTCAGCAGCATAGCCATTATGCTAACTACTGGTTCCGAAGGCAGATTTATAGAACAGAAGACAATCATTAGAAACTCTGAAAGGCATATTTTGGCTCTACCTCAAGAAGAAATGTTACAGACTTACTGGTGTCTTGAAATAAAAAGAGGTTAAATAGGGAAGTGGTAAGTGCCCAGTCACAAATAGGTAGATTTAGGACCAGCAGTTAGCATAATGGCTATCTCACTGGACTCCCACGTAGTCGACCGCAGTTCGTGTCCCGGACCCGGTGGCTTAAGCTCATGTCGGGTGCGTGTGCGTGCGTGCCCAAGATCCCGAGAGGAGAATGGAGAAGGGATTGCGGCGTGGCCATCCCCCCTGGGGGAGTGATTTCTCGCTTTGTGTCTCTCTGTCTCTCTCTGTCTATCTGGTGAGCACAAGCGCCCTATAGTAAAAAAAAAAAAAAAACTTTCCAAAAAAAGATTTACACAAATAGTGTAATAAATGATACAAAGAGATAGTGAGTAAGTATTGGCCCAGGACCTTTCAGGACATTTACAATACGGAGTAAGAGGCTGAATAAGCCTGTGAAGTAAAATTGCTTCTGAAGACTAAAATTGATGTGCAATATTACTTCTAGGGGTGCCCTGTGGTCTAATGGTTGAGGAACCTGGATCTGTGATGAAAGACTAGGCAATCTGAATTCTGGTCCCGGCAACTGAAACACACTTTGCATTTGCTTACATGCATGAAATCCTGACAGAATGAAGAACTGGAGGAAAAGGGATTGTGGTTTGACCATACCCCACTGAGGGTGCTTTCTCCCTTTGCCCCTCTCCCTCTCTCTCTCCTCTCTCATGAACAAACATGCTTTCTGGCAACTTAAAAAAAAAAATTAAATTTAAAACCGAGCAGTACAGGGCCAGTAGATGGCATAGTGGTTAAGGTGCTGGACTCCAACATAGTTGACTGCAGTTCAAGTCCTAGATCCAGAGGCTTGAAATTCATGCCCGGAGCATGTGCATGAGTGCCCAGAATCCTGAAAGGAGAATGGAGGAGAAGGGATTGTGGCATGGCCATCTCCCCTAGAGGGTGGGAGGATGATTTCTTGCTTTCTGTCTCTCTGTTGCTCTGGCGAGTATGCAAAGCCTATAGCAAAAATCTTTTAAAAAATCAAAACAAAAAGAACTGAGCAGGACAATGATAAGTCATCTATGGATATTTATGGGTAAACAGACAAGAAAAGAGTTATAAAAAGTTTAATTGAACATTAATTTTTATTGAGTAAGTATAAAAAAACTCAAATTGAGATATTTGAGAATATTTTTTCTTCAAATTATATATCTTAGTAATTTTTACTTTTATGGTCCCCTTGATTTGTGCATTTTCTAATTAATTTGACAGTGACACATAATTTTGTCTCACCGAATATTGTATAGCACAAATATAGTGCCTAGAAAAACGATTTCTGGCCTTTTATAAATATTAGATTGCAAGTTTATGTCTATAGAACTCATGTAGCTATTCTTTTACTATTGACATATAGTCTTCCCCTTCTGGGCTAAGAAGTTACTGTCTTTTTCTGTCTCTTCCACTTCACTGTGCTCATTCCAGGAACAAACAGCAAATTCATAACATATCATGCAGAAGCTAGTAAATTGTAGTGAGTAAGAGTGTGGTTTCTTGGGGCCCACAGGTGGCATAGTGGTTAAGGCACTGGACTCCCACATAGCCAACCTGGGTTAGAGTCCAGAATCCAGTAGCTTGAAATTCGTACCGGGGACACATGCATGGTGCATGCCCAAATTGCCAAGATGAGAAGGAGAAGGGATTGTGGGGTGTCCATCCTCCCTAGCAGATGACTTCTCACTTTGTCTCTTCTCTGTCTCTCCAGTGAGTGCACCAGCCCTATAGTAAAGAAAAAAAAATCTTTCAAAAAAAGGAAGAAAAAAAAGAGTATGACTTCTTGAAGTGGATGGCTTGTGATTAGGTCTTGACTTGTCCAATTACTACCCATGTAACCTTACCTTGGACAAGTAATTTAACCCTCAATACAGTTTGGTTGTATTATCTATAAAATATGAATATAAGTCAGACCTACCCCATAAGGCTCTATGAGGATACAATCACTTAATATATACATATAAAGTGGTTTTAGACAGTGTCTGATCCCTTGCTAAGGGATTACAAATACTCACATCTCAACAAGAAAATGACGATGATGATAAGGATCATAATCTAATACTTTTTTTAAAAAAATTCTTTCTTTCATGAGAGAGGGAGAGAGAGAGAGGTACACTTGGCAACCTCTTCCCGTGTTGTGATCCTCCTATCAGCTTCCCAGTCAGCCAGGACCATGGGTGCTCATGGGGGTGCCCAGTGAGTTCCGGTCAATTTGAAATGTAAACCTGGGCCTCTCGTATTGCTCCGGTATTGTTCAAGAACACCCAACTTTCTGCACCACCTTCAATGGGCCTGACGTGACAACATGTGTAGTGACTGCATGGGGAGTTGTGTTAAGAATGAAAGATCACCATGATTTTTTAGGAGTTATGGATATGGGAGAATGCCACAGCGGCCCACATAGGTTTCCCTTGAAGCTAATATTGCCAATATCTTGCCTGAGTAATCTGCTCCTGAGGTCATATCCCATGACAGCCAACACAATTTCAAAAGTAATATTTAAAAAGTGGCTTTTGGCCTAGATGTTCCTTGCCAGAGAGGTTTTTTACTACTACAAATGCTACTATATAGACCGCTGAAAGAAAACAAATTGTCAGCAGACCCATTTAATATAGAGACGTACTCTGAACCACTTGCTTTATTCCCTTTTCCCTTAGAACTTTCATCGCACACTAAATTGTACTTGTGTTCTACATTTGATTCTGAACTTCAAAATTATTTTCTCTCACATTCTTAACACTAAGTCAATTTAATTTGAATGTCTTGTTTGGCAAATAGATTATCAGTACCCAAGTAAGTGGGTGAGTGACTTTCATTTGGGGAGCAAATATTAGTACTTAATATGAAGCAAAAATACAAATTCTTCATGTGAAAGTCCAGTTTTTATGGAGATGAGAGCTTTATTACATCTTAATAAATAACCTAGCTTTTCCAGTACTATATAGTAGTGTTTTGAGAAAATTCCTTGAAATTCTTATTTTTATGATGTGTCTGACAACTTGAATATCTGAATTTAAACTAGATTATTCTAGATGAATAACACTTAAAGCCAATTTATACAGAATATATTTTAGGCAGTCATTATTTCTGCTGAAAGTATACATAAAATACAAGAATAAATAGTAACTAAGATTTTTACAGGGCACATATTAAATGTTGCTTATGGGCTGCCTTTTTCATATCAGATTCAGATTCCAGCTTAAAGTTAGCAAAGGTTTAAGTGTGGAAGTTAACAAGGTTTATAAAATAATACTGCAAAAATTTGACATATTTCACAAAAAAAGCTTTACTAATACTGTCCACTTTTTTCTGTGATTTTCAGAACAGAGATCAGTTACTTGATTAGAGAGGTTTTCTTTTTTTTCTCTTTCTTTTTTTTTTTTTTTTTTTTTTTCTAAAGGGCATGTGCACTTGACTGAGAAAGAGAGAGACAGAAAATGGGAAATCACCCCACGGGGGGATGGCCACGTCTCAATCCCTTCTCAATTCTCCTCTTGGGATTCTGGGCATGCCTGCACATGTGCCTGACATGAGTTTCAAGCCTCAGGGTATGAAACTCAAACTACAGTCAGACACACAGCAGTCCAGTGCCCTAACCACCATGTCATCCACTGGCTCCAGTCCCTTCTCCTCCATTCTCCTCTCGGGATCTCGGGCGTGCATGCACATGCGCCCGGCGTGAGTTTAAGCCACTGGGTCCAGGACTTGAACCACGGTCGACTATATGGGAGTCCAGCGACATAGCCATTACGCTAACTGCTGGTCCCCATTATTATTTATTTTTTAAAGAGAGGTTTTTACCTTAGGGCACGCACTCCCAACAGATAGACCAGAGACAGTGAGAAGGACGGTGAGGAGTTACCCCCAGGGAGAGGGCCACACCACAATCCCTTCTCTCCCATTCTCCTCCAGGAATCTTGGGCACGCATGCAAATGCTCCTGGCGTGAGTTTTAAGTCACTGGATCCAGGACTCAAACCGCAG
The DNA here is from genome assembly GCA_026018925.1 of Tupaia tana. Classification (NCBI taxonomy): domain Eukaryota; kingdom Metazoa; phylum Chordata; class Mammalia; order Scandentia; family Tupaiidae; genus Tupaia; species Tupaia tana. The sequence goes on along the minus strand of JAKSZU010000009.1, from coordinate 67,040,058 downwards.
CTGGCCATGTAGGATTCCAGCGATGTAACCACCATGCCATCTGCCAGCCCCCATAGTTACTTTAAATTCTTCAAATTTCTAACTCATTCTCTAGAAAAATAACATTTTGATACTGATAAAATATAATTAAGCTTTAAACAGCAAAAATTTGCATTATGGTATATAACATGTGAATTGACACTTGCGATTTTAAAACATAGCCCATGTTGAGGGCAAGATGTAAAATATTAATGTACAGTATAGCAAGACTTATAAAAGGAACCTCTCTAGAATCACTGCATAGGTCAAAAATCAGGTGAAAAGTATACATAATATACATTGTTTTGCATATGTTTATAATCAATTATGAAATTTCTCTCTCAAGAGACCTTATGTTGATTTTTCCTGCTACCTTACACAAACACCATCAGTACCTCAGAGGACATTCTTCTCATTCATAGCATATTTTTTCCCATACAGAGATAAACACAATAATGACATTACTGCTATCAATTTCTTTGTTTTCCTTTATAAAATTTCACCTATGGATGCAGTCATTGAAATTATAGTTTTGTCAGTTTTGAAATATACCTCAAAGGAACCACACAGTTCTCTCTTTGCACTCCCCTAAAATAAGATTTTGTAATGTACTTCTTGCTTCTTTACAAGAAATAGTGTTTGTAACATCTATTCACGTTATTGCTTAAAGTTGTTGTTCATTCATTTCTTCATTATCATAAAACATTGCAGTGTATGAATAGTCTACAAAAACTTTATATATTTGTATATTTAAAATATTCTATTGTTTATGGGCATTTATGTTGCCCCCTAAGTTCAGGTAACATGAATAATGCTCCTGTAAACATTCTTGCACATATGTCTTTGTAAATATGTCAATGATTTCTCTACAACTCTATAAGTAGGAGTACAATTGGTAGGTTCGACAATTATCATGTCATTAAATTATCAGATAATTTCAATTTTTTTAATTGTTAGACGAGTTTACACTCCCAATGGCAATGTATCAATATTTTCCCCATCTTTCCAATAGTTCTATCAAACTGTTGAATGTGCAGTAGGTACATATTAACTTTTTCTTACTTATTCTTGTAAAGGAAGTTATATATATTAAGTGTGAAATTCTAGGCTATGATGCAATAACAAAACTCAGTGGTTTAACACAATAAAGATTATCTTTTATTCACATTACATATCTACTGCAAGTCAGTGAAATTCTGCTCCACAACCATTCCTGGACCCAGCTTGATAGATTCTGCAACTTTGTAGCTGTGCCATCTGTACTATGTGACTTCTAAGGGTTTCCTTGAAGCTTGTCCCATCTTCAGCAATGGATAAAACACAAAAGCTTTAATGGCCTCAGCCTTAGATGAGACTAGTATTTTGGCAAGAAATCGACAAATAGCCCTACCTTACCTGAGAAGAAGGCTTATAGGACATTTGGTTTGCAACTGATTCTGCCACATGCATGATTCTTTCATTTGAAGGACACATAGATTCATATACATTTTCCCTTCATTGTTTTTTGCATATGTTTATAATCAGTTATGAAACTTCTCTCTTAAGAGACTTTATGTTGATTTTTCCTGCTACCTTATTATTTTTTTTGAGAGGTTTTTGCTATAGAGTGCATGTGCTCGCCAGAAAGACAGAGAGAGACAGAGAGACAGAAAGTGAGAAATCACCCAGGGGGGATGGCCACATCGCAATCCCTTCTCCTCCATTCTCCTCTCGGGATCTTGAGCATGCACACACATGCATCAGGCATGAGTTTAAGCCACCGGGTCCAGGACTCGAACGTGGTCAACTACATGGGAATTCAGCAACATTGCCATTACACCAACTGTTGGTCCCCCTACTACCTTATTACTAGCTAAATGACATAATTATTAATACTGAGTTATCTGACAGAGCAGTATTCACGTCAAAACTGCTTAATTAAACTGATATATTTAGAATATATTTGCAATTGACAAAATGTCTTTATATGCAAAATCCAATTTGATTATTATAATAATAACTACTGAAGTATCTAAAGCAGAGATTGTTACCCTGGTTGGCACATGAAATGTGAACTGCTCATAATGGTTAACTCTATTACAGTTAACCTACAGTCTGTGTCTTCTCATTTCAATATATCATACTGCTTCTGGCTTTATATTTTTGGTTGATGCAGTCATATCTCTGTACTACTAAATGTCTAAAGTTTATAGTTTGACAAAATACAAAATTCCACAAAATATTCATGATTATTTATTCATAAAATTATAACAATAGAGGTAAAATAGAGGCAAGAATTTATAATCAAGTTGATTAACTAGCAGAAGGCCTTGAATAAAAAGTTTCTAGAATTGGTACATTATAATGGAGCAGAAATTTTCAAAATAGTTGCTGTTAAGGACAGTCACCAAGTAAAAACATGGCAATAGAGGTCAAAGTAATTAGGAAGAAAATAGAATAGAAGGCCGATAAAACAACTTGCTCCTTTTTTCTTCTTCTTCACAATTAATAGGAGTCATTCCGCCTAAATGAAACCATAAAGAAAAAGAATGCATTTGTCAATTCTTGAACATGCACTAGATAGAAAAGAACACTGGACTGCTAGATAGCTTCTAAAGCCAAGATTTTTTTGTTAACTGACTCTGTAAATTTTGGACTCTGTTGGACTCCGTAAACTTTTTTTTTTTTTTTCTTTTGAGATTTGTGCTATAGGGTGCATGCGTTTGCCAGAGAGACAGACAGAAAGCAAGAAATCACACCCCATGGAAGAAGGCCATTCTATAATCCATTCTCCTTCATTCCCTTCTTAGAATCTTGGCCACATATGCACATGCACCCAGAGAGAGTTTCAAGCCACTGGGTCCAGGACTCGAACTGTAGTAGATCATGTGGGAGTCCAACAACATAACCGTTATGTCATCTGCTGGTCCTAGACTCCACAAACTTGGTGAGGCTTGATCACCATTTACCTAAGATACTTACTGATAAAATTGAATGGTTTAAATCTAAGGTCCACATTCAGTTCTCAAAGTGTAAACTAAGCCTGAACTATGTTGCTATGGATTGAGGTGGGATCTTCATGAGGCAATTAAGTCACGAAGATAGTGGCCTTATAAAATGAACCTGAGAAAGTTCTCTAGCCCCCTTTCTGTTATGTGAGGATGCAATGAGATGACAGAATCCACAACCTAGAAGACACACCAGAACTCCACCATGCTGGCATTCTGCTTCCATTTTTTTTTATTTATTTATTTTTAGAGGGCTTTTTGTTATAGGCTGTATATGCTTGCCAGAGAGACAGAGAGAGACAAAAAATAAGAAATCATCTCTTGGGCAGATGGCCACACCACAATCTCTTCTCCTCTACTCTCCTCTTGGATTTTGAGCATGCACACACATGTGCCCAGTGTGAGTCTCAAGCCACCGGGTCTAGGACTCGAACCACTTTGGAGCAGATGGGAATCCAGTGACATAACCATTACGCCATATGCTGATCTGGCATTCTGCTTTCAGACTTCCGGACTCCAGAATGGTAAAAAATAAATTTCTGTTATTTATAAGCCACCCAGTCTATTGTACTTTGTTATAGTAGTTCAAATACAGCATATTCTGTGTGTGTATGTGTGTGTGTGTGTGTGTGTGTGTGTGTGTATACATTTAGCAAATGGTATATTGTATATTTATGTATATACTATGTCTTCATGAGTTATACATATAGACTAAGTATATACTGATATATATATATGAGTGTGTGTGTGTGTGTGTGTGTGTTTTAGTAAATAAAAAACTAATTGAAACTTTACTTTAAAATATAGGTAAGTATACATAAACTAAGATAATCTCAGTAAATCTTTGCATTTGTTTACCTGGGAGAGAGTGGAACAATTACCATGCCTTACATATCCGCCATGTTTTGCAGTTTCTATGTATTAAATAATTGTACAACTAATATCACATATTGAGAAGGCAAGGAAAACATAGTAAAATATTCAGAGCGTTTGATGAAATTGGCATATTTCTAAATTCTCTCATCACCTGTTCTGCCTCTCTCCATCAACTAAATTTATTAGGCATATTTTCCTAAATTGTCTTAGCGGCTATCTTTATGACATCATAGACACACAATTACTGCTTTGCTTGTATCGTTATTATAAACGATGTGTATTGCCCTTCTGCTATGAAAGATAATTTCATTATTTTTACATTGCTGTAGCTTATCATCAAGAATAAATATGTTTAGGGACCAGCAGATGGTATAATAGTTACATTGCTGAACTCCCACGTTGTTGACCGCAATTTGAGTCCCAGGCCAGGCAGCTTGAAACAGCAGGGTTCCTGTATGTGCAGGCCCAAAATCCAAGAGGAGACTGGAGGAGAAGGGATTGTGGCATGGCCATCTCCCCTTGGGGATGATTTCTCTCTTTCTGTCTCTCTCTGTCTCACCCTATAGAAAAAAAATCTTTCTCAAAAAAAAAAAAAAGGAAGAAGTATGTTTATATATTAAAAAGCATGAACCTTTTTTTTAAGAGATTTTTGCTATAGGGCGCTTGCCCTCACCCAAGAGACACTGAAAGACAGAGAGACAGAAAGGGAGAAATCACCCCCAAGGAGGGGATGGCCATTCCTCAATCCCTTCTCCTCCATTCTCCTCTTGGGATTTTGGGCATGCACACACACACACACACACACACACACACACACACATTTGGTGTGAGTTTTTTTAAGTCACCAGATCCAAACTTGAACCATGATTGACTGTATGGGAATCCAGCGACATAAACATTACGCCATCTGCTGGTCCCAAAAGCATGAACTTTTTAAAGGATCGTGATCTGTTTCACTGTGAACAAAAATGAAAAATTCTTGCTAAATCTGACCAAGATAAAGATTCAAATATCATAGCAACTAGTGTAGGCCAGTGCATTGTTACTTCAATATGGCAAATAATATGTACATCAGTTTGCAGTGTAGTAGATAAACATGTCTCTCAAGTTGAAACAGTATTTCTCAGAGGCTGGAAGGGTTTAAATGAATAGATACGACTTTATGTAAAATGTTATTTCTGAGTTGCACGTGTATCTGTGCCTAGAGGTGTACACCAATCACATACTTTGCAAAAACAGTTACCTCGTCTTCCATTAATAGAATTTCCCTATAAACATTAAGGTAGTAGCTTGACTTTTTTTTTTTTTTTTTTTTTTTTTTTTTTTTTGAGAGGTTTTTGCTATAGGGCACATGCGCTCGCCAGAAAGACAGACAGAAACAGAGACAGAAAGTGAGAAATCACCCCCCGGGGGCATGGCCATGCCACAATCCCTTCTCCTCCATTCTTCTCTCAGGATCTCGGGCACGCACGCACATGCGCCCGGCATGAGTTTAAGCCACCAGGTCCAGGACTCGAACCACAATTGACCACATGGGAGTCCAGCGACATAGCCATTACACCAACTGCTGGTCCCAATAGTAGCTTGACTTCTACGAAAGCTTGCCCTAGCCAGATTTTATAATAATGTACGTCAAATGGGAAATAAAAGGTTTGAGTAGACATCTGAGATGTTGAGAGAAGCCAGATGTCAGCATAGTGATAATGCAACTACACTCACATATAAAGATCCCAGGTTCAAATTCTGAGGCCCTCCCTGAACACACTTGGTGTACTCTTGCCTGTGATTTGGGCTGGTGGAAGGTCGGTGTGTATTGTGGCATGAAGACACTTTGGGAGTGCCTTTCTCGCCCTCTCCTCTCTTCTTGTCTTTCTTTCATGGAAGAATAGATAACTAAACTTCAAAACACACACACATGTACTCTAAGAGAGAAGAAAATTTGAAGATAAATCTGTCTGTTTACCAATACAGGTAGTAAAAATTTTTTCTCAGCTTTATAATAAATTAACAATGTAAATTATGGAAATTTTTTAGCTTTTCTAAAAGAATTTGATTATAAGCATTTCTCAGCAATCTCACTAGACTATTGGGACAAAATTAATATTATCAACATTTAAGTTACAGGGGAATAGATGCCTCTAGATATTTTGCCTAGCTGAGGCAGACGGTGTGGAAGAAAAGCCTTGACTACTATCTTATGGACTAACCATAGAATTCAATCATTTCAAATTTTAAATTTTGTATGTATTTCATTTTCCCTTAAGTAGAAATATAAGTATATAATTAATAAAAGTATAATATAGAAATATATATTATATAGAAATATAGAAGTGTGTAACTCATCTAAAACACACATTCCATTGGAGAAAAACTTTCAAATCCTTGTGCTGTCTACCCTAACAGTGAATAATAGATGCAGGACTTTTACAATATAGGTCACTTACTCTGTAAGTACTTCAATTATTGGAACTCATTAGCACGTTATGGCCAAACTCTTTTGAAAGTGTACAGGTTGTGATGAAAATGAGTTAAAGAATTAAAATTTGACCTATTGATTATGACCTGCCTCATTAGAAAACTAATTTCAAAACGTATTCTACTTTTAAAGTTAGTTAGTATTTTAAATTTCTCTGCAAAATACTTGTAACAGTCTGCATCTCAGTGGTACATATAATGTGAATTGGAAATTAATCATAAGCATTTTGAACCAGCCTAAAACTTTAGAATTATTTAATGTTTTCACATTTCTTATGTGAGATAAATTTGAAGACTCAAAATAAAGAAATATGTAGTAGACTTAATGCTGCTTTGAAACGCATAAATATCTTGAAATATTATATCCCCACCCCATCTATAAAAACTATCATTTGGGGCCAGCACGTGACATAGTGGTTAAGACACAGGGCTCTCACATGGTCGAACGTGGTTTGTGTCCTGGATCCAGAGGTTTGAAACCCACACTGGGTGCATGTGTGTCCATGCCAAAAATCCCAAATTGGGAATGGAAAAGAAGGGATTATGGTGTGGCCATTCCCCCTGGTGGGGGGAGGGGAGTGATTTCTCACTTTTCTTTCTGTCTCTCTCTATATATCTTTCCAGAGAGTGCAGTGCAAAAATTTCTCTAAAAAAAAAAACCAAACCCCAAAGGACTATCATTCATTTAGTGCTTATTATTTGACATGAAGTTTGTGTACATTACTTTTACAACAACCTTATGAAAAAGATAATAGTATTATCTCTATATTAAATGTAACAGACCTGAAAATGAGAGAAATTGTCTTATATAAGTTTGTAAAGTTAGTAAATTATAGACTCAGAATGTCAGTACGATTCTGCCTGGTGTTTGTAAAGTTAGTAAATTATAGACTCAGAATGTCAGTACGATTCTGCCTGGTCCCTAAGTCCACTCCTTCCCCACCCCACTATGATTCATTTAGCAAAATAAACGTTCCTTTTCTCTTTATCATTTAGGTTGATCCACCTTATTGAGAAACACAAGGAACATTACAGGTTGGTCTGGGTATGGCCTTTCTAGGGCTTGACTAGGTAAGGGCTACATTTGCTAGGGAAGAAACCACCCCTTCCTCCAATACAAGAAAAAAGTGAGAGAATGTGAAGCACAAAATTTTCTTGGTCATAACCTGAAGAATAGGAGAAAAATAAAGAAAATGTTTCACTTTCTGAATCAGAATAAAAATGAATCAGAAAATAAGAGATTCATTTATAGTATTAAAATTAGTCTTTGGCCACCCTGTGGCATGATGGTTAAGGCAGCTGAATTCCACATGGCCTTGTGCACAGTTTGAGTTCCAGACCCGGCAACACGAAAAACATGCTGGTAGCATATGCATTCATGCCCAAAATCCTGAAAGGAGAAAGAGAAGAGAAGGGATGCACCATGACCATTCCCCATGAAGGATGCTTTTTCACTTTTCCTCTCTCTCTCTCTGGTGAGTGTACCAAAATTTAAAAAAAAAAATGATCTTGAAGACATTATTTTTTATTTTAAAACACTGTACAAGTTTTCATCTTAATGTTCACCTTGTTATCTTAATTTTATTTATTTATTTATCTTTTTAGAGAGACATTTTTGCTATAGGGCACATGCACTTGCTGGAGACACAGAGAAAGACAGAAAGTGAGAAATCACCCCCCAGGACAGATGGCCATGCCGCAGTCCCTTCCAAGACTTGAACCATGGTCGACTACATGCGAATCCAGTAACATAACCATTACACTATCTGCTGGTTCCCCTAATCTTTTTTTTTTTTTTTTTTTTTTTTTTTTTTTAATTTTCAGAGAGTACAAACACGTGCCAGAGAAAAACAGAGAGTGGGGGTGGGGAAGAGAAATCACCCCCCAGTGAGTTGTGTTCATGCTGCAATTCCTTCCCCTCCATTTCTTTATCTGTTTGGGAATTGGGTCTCACATGTACACATACCCAGTGTGTCTTTCAAGTGACCAGAGCCATGGCTGGAAACATACCAGCAATGTAAAATCTAGTTCCCTTAAATTATTAGGCTATGAGATTGGCCCTGTTAGCCTAAAATTTTGTTTTGCTTTGTTTTGATTTAAGTTCTTGCTATAGGGCATGTGCACTCACTAGAGACAGAGAAAGAGGAAAAGTGAGAAATCAGCCCCCTGCTCGAGGTAGATGGTCACATCGCAATCCCTTCTCCTCTGTTCTCCTATCAAGATTTTGAGTATGTGCATGTGCTTGGCATGTTTTTCAAGCTATCAGGTTCGGGACTCAAAACAGCACTGTCAGTCATGTTGGATCCAGCTGCCTCAACCACCATGCCACTGGTTGGCCCCATAATAAAACTCTTACTGTGAAAACATCAATGCCCCAAGGAGAGCACAGATTACTAGGTCACAAAAATAATTATTTCTATTCTTTAATAGAAATCACTTATTATGACAATGAGGGCCTGAGTGAATTACTAAGTTCCTAAGTAAACGTTCTCTATTTCTTACATTTAAAAAGGTTAAATCTCTATTTTACTCTCTCAATGAACAACATCTATATTACCCACCAAAGGTGGAAATCTTAGAATTATTAGTAACAAACTTCTACCTTGGCATCAAATAACCAGCACATGTTGCCTCCTAAATTCATCCTGAACTTGTTCCCGTCTGTACGTTTCCATTGCCACTACCATAATTCAGGTAGTGACATAATTTGGCATCATGTTCCTACATAGTCCCAAAAGCTACATTTTCCTCCAGAGCAGAATAAAGATCTATGTATTCATGAGTGACTATCTGTTCTACTACACTTTAGATTCTATACGTGACAATTTCCTGCAGGTTTTCCCATATCCTGACATTCTTGTGTCTAACAAGAGATTATTGCATTGGATGGTTAAACAATTCTTACAGAATCAGGCCACCTCTCTAACCTGCTTTGTAAACCATCCTAGCGACCCATTATAATACACTACTCTCTCTACAGAGACACCATAAAAGCAGTTGACTTTGGCTGCTATTTATTTCTCTACTCTGTAATTTCCATATGTTTAGTCTTTTCCTCATCTCGAATTGCTCTAAGCTGTAACAGTTTCTATTCCTTGACAACTTAAGTGTCAGACTGTTGATGTTCGTTTAGTTTTTTCTAATAGCCTATATATTAGGTATAATCTTCTCCCCATTTTACAGATGAAGAGACTGCAATCCAGAGATGTTAGTTTGCCCAAAGCACACAGTTAACATCTCAATGAGAATTAAAATGTCTAATGTTTACTGAGCATTTGACTGTGGCAGTGAATATACATTGAGCACTTCAGAAGGTTTGAGTTCTTTAATACCTAAAGAAATCCCATAAAGGCTATACTGTTATGCTTGCAATTTTCCAAATGGGGAAAATGGATGTCTATAGAAATTAGACACCTTTTTTAGGATCTTAATGAAACTAAGGCTTACGTTAAGTCTGTATAACTCCTAAATCCAGGCTTTTAACACCATGGTCAGTAGTGGTTTTTTTTTTTGTTTTCTTGCTTTGTTTTGTTTTAATGCCACAGGGTGTGTATGCATACACAAGAGACAGAGACAGAGAGAGAATGTACCACCCAATGAAGCCAGAGCATGCCACAATCCTTTTTCCTGCAATTTTCCATATTGTCAGGATCCTAAGCAAATGTGCATGTGCCTAGCGTGAAGCCAATGGGACCGTGCTGGGAACCCCAGTTGATCATATGAGATCTGACTTGGTACTGTACAGCACCTAACCACTATACTGGTGGGCTGGCCCATTCTGTGGCTCTCCTGAACAGCTTTTAGTAGACAAAAGCTTGTAAACAAAAACCTTTTGTGATTACCTAGGCTGCGTTCTTAGACATGTTTTAAACAAGACAGCATAATATGACTATGAATATCACTAGGATAGGTGAGAGCAGACGACTTACCACTGGGGGATATTATGCATATTTTACCATTATAATAAATGAAAATTATTCAAAAGAAGTTTATCGTTTTTATTGGAATTAATAGATGTTAGACACTGCAGAGATATAACACTAAACACTTTCTACTTTAATCTCTGTGACTCCTAGTTTGTACTTACATCTCAATTCAGTTAAAATAAAACTCAGATAAAAATGACTTTGATGTCTTATAGATAAAATTATCTGTTTTCTAATTCTATTTTCCATTTCTATAAATGTGGACTTTGTAGCATGGCTTCCTGAGTTATCATACTACCTCTGTGACTTGCAGACTTGGGCAAGTTTCTTAAATTCTGTGCTTCAGTTTCTCAGCTTTAAAAGTGAGGGTGAACATAGTACCACTTTCCAAGGGTTACTATGCAGTTTAAATTAATGAAAATATGAAAAGTGCTTAGAACAATACCTGGCACATAGTAAGCACTATATAATAATTAGCTATTCTTACAAAATTGATCATTATTACACTGCAGATATTTTGAAAACCTCGTGTGCTTTGAAGATACAGAGGTCAAGGTACACTTGAATTTTCCTTTGAAAGCCATGACCCAAATAATGCTGCCCACCATGCTTTCTTTCTTGCCTGTATAAGCTACTATCATCACTTCTTTTTCTGTCTGGATTCTGGTGCAGTATGCAGTTCATTTTCTGTAAAAGTTTAGAAGTAATACTTTTTTTAACTTCTAAAGATACTATGTTAAAAAAGAAAACAAGTATCTGGGGGCCAGCAAATGGCCTAGTTACTGGACTCCCCCATAGCCAACCATGGTTAGAGACTTGAACCCCGTGGTTTAAAACTCACCCTGGGCATGTGTGCGTGCATGCCGAAGATCCTGGGAGAAGAAGAATTTGTGTCATTTGATATATGAAAGAAAAAGATAGTAGAAATGGAAATGTTCACAATGATACAAGATTCAAAATTTCTAGGTCAATAATCATGACAGATTTGTTACCATGACATGGCTGATATAAAAACTGTCAGGGCCAAACAGGTGGCATAGTTGAGGTGCTGGGCTTCCACATGACTGACCACGGTTCAAGTCCCAGACCTCATGGCTTGCTTTCTCACTTTCTCTCTCTCTCTCTCTCTCTCTCTAATCTATCTCGTGAGCGTGTGTGCCCTATAGCAAAATGAAATATAATAAGAATTCTTTAAAAAACAAACTGTCAAATGATCAATGAAAGATCCACTTATTATAGTTATGATAAGTGTATTTTCTGAAGCAACCTATATGGTCAGAGTTAATTCTCTTACAACATTAGTTATAAGTCCATTTTTCTAGCATAATTGTTATCTTGGGAGATATATCAATGTATCTTGATACTAATAAAGGAATTTTTAATTTTTTTTTTAGGTTTTGCCATAGGGCACAAGTGCTTAATAGACATAAAGAAACAATGAAAGGGAAAGGGAGAAATCACTCCCCACCCCCCACCCCACCCCCCCACCCCCCACCCCCGCAAGACAGATGGCCACACTGCAATCCTTGTCTTCCATTCTCCTCTCAGGATTTTGGACATGCACACAGATGTGGCCAGTGTGATTTTCAAGCCACCAAGTCCAGGGCTCAAACCATGGTCAGCCATATGGGAGTCCAGGACCTTGGCTACCATACCACCTGCTGACCCTAAAGGAATATTTTTAACTCAATTTTGTAGACAAAACAGAAGAATAAAATCAAAGAGAAAATAGACAAAATAGGTAGATAGAGATAAGATAGGATAGATTGGTGGATGTGATAGATAGATGATTGATATGACTGATAGATTAGATAGAAAGATAGATAGGGTAGACAGATATAATAGGTAGGTAGATAGACAGACAGATGGCATAAATATCTATGTGAAAACTTGGGCGAATACAATGGAAAGAATTTAGTCTATTCTTCCATAACTAGCTCAAATTGCTTGCGTAATTTTGAATATGTTTTAAAAGTCAGCTGTATATACCATAAAATTATATAAGTCTTACAGAATAGTTTAATATTGATGTAGTCTTCTTGCAAGTGCTGCCCCACCCCAGGTTTGCATTTGAAATTTGGGGCATGTCAGCTGTGCTACCGAGTGTCCTGCTTCTCAGTTCCCAACTGGCCACCTGGAGATCTCAGTTCCAGTTTCGGCAGGACTCTCCCTGTGAGTGCCGCTCCACCACTTAAGTTTACATTTGAAATTTGGGGTATACATGCTGCATTCCCACATAGCATGCTTCTCAGACGCCAGCCATCTACATGAAGACCGTGATTCCAGTTCTAGCAGGCCTCTCCTTGAGAGTGCCAACCCACCTCCAGATTTGTCCTTGGAACTGGAGGCCCTAGGGTCTGCATGTTCTGCAGTGCACACTGCACGACTTGAGCCTCTTCACTAAGTCATATCTCTGTAACTCATCCCCAGTTCATTAGAAGCTGAAAGTTTGGTAGAAGGACCTACCACCCAAAGCTATCTATAGAAATTTTATCTGCTCTATTCTGTAAGACACAGTCCTCTAACAGGATTACAACTAGGAACTAAGGGTGATATTCCCTCCTCCAATACTACCACATATTCTCCAATAAATAGCAATAAGTGAATACTGCATCAGATAACAAAAAAAAAAAAAAAAAAAAAAAAAAAACAGTGCAGAGGCAGAAAAAAATAAAAAAAAAAAAAGAGGAAATAACTCTCCCCCCAAGGGAACACATGACCCTTCACCAACAATGGGCAACATAAAAGAATTTACAGAAATGTCAGAAGAGTTCTGAACATTCATTGTGGTAAGCTCAATTAGATGCGAGAGAAAACAGACAACTTGGGTTGCAGGAAAAGCCATGACTCCTTCTTACATATAAAAATGGAAAAATACGCTATGACTTTTCTGACAATATAATAATTCCAGGAAATGACAATATCCAGAACATGAAGGAGGAATTCCATAACGAGATAGACACCCTAAAAAAGAATCAAACACAATTCCTGGAAGTGAAGAATACAAGAAATTAAAATCTCTCTCAAAAGTATTAACAAGGGAACCAGCAGTTAGCGTAATGGCTATGTCGCTGGACTCCCACGTAGTTGACCGCAGTTCACGTCCTGGACCCGGTGGCTTAAAAAACTCACGCCGGGCACGTGTGCGTGCGTGCCCAAGAACCCAGGAGGAGAATGGAGGAGAAGGGATTGCGGCGTGACCATCCCCCCTGGGGGCTGATTTCTCGCTTTCTGTCTCTCTGTCTCTCTCTGTCTGTCTGGCGAGTGCACGCGCCCTATAGCGAAAAACCTCTCCAAAAAAAACAAACAAACAAAAGGGAATTTCTGAGCTTGAATACAAGGTCTCCAACATAGACCAAATCACCAAAAATCATTTTAAAAAGATGAGAATAACATTTAGGAAATTCTAGATAACATGAAACACCCAAACATCCATATAATGGGTATTCCAGAAGCTGAAGAAGCTACTAAAGCATGGAACAACTCTTCCATAAAATACTATCTGAAAACATTCCAAATCTGGAGAAACAAGGAGAAATTCAGACCCAAGAAATAAAAAGAACTCCAAATAGGATCAACATAAAAATATCCCTCCCCTAGCACAACATAGCCAGACCGGTAAAGGTCAAAGATAAAGACAAAATTCTAAAAATTGAAAGAAAGAAACATCAAATTACTTACACAGCTTGTCTTACTAGGCTAACATCATATTAACTGAAACAATGCAAGCAAGGAAAGAAGGGGAAGAAACATTCAAAACATTCAAAGAAATGCAATTTCAATCAAGAATACTGTACCCAGCAAGATTATCCTTCAAACAGGAAGAACTAATAAAAGCATTCTCAGATAAACAAAAACTGAAACAATTCACCAACACTAGACCAGCTCTTCAAGAAGTACTTAAGGGAGTGTTATATCAGGAAAACTAAAGAGAGATGAACAGAAATAAGAGAATTAAAAACAACCAGAAAAATGGCTAATAAAATGCCAGGGATAAGTACACACATATTAATAATAATGTGGAGAGTTAAAGGATTATATTCTCTTATTAGAAGACATAGATTGGCTGAATGGATTAAAAACAAAACAAAACAGAAAAAGGAGCCCTATATATGCTCTTTGCAAAAAACAAAAACAAACAAAAAAAAACACATTTTACTGATAAAGACATACATAGACTGAAAGTGAAGGGCTGGAAAAAGATATTCCATGCACGTGGAAATCAAAGGCTGTAGTTGCAATACTGATACCAGATAAAATAGACTTGAAGACAAAAGTCACAAGAAAAGACAAAGAAGAGCACTATATAGTATTTAAGGGGTAATTAACCAAGAACATATAACACTTATAAACATCTACAGACTCAACACTGGAGCAATCAAATAAGTGAAAGAAAGATAGTTAGACCTAAAGAAAGAGAGAAAGAGCGACATAATAAATGTTGGAGATCTCAACACCCCACTGTCTTCTCTGGACAGTTTATCTAGACAAAAAAAAAAAAAAAAGATATAAATCTAAATAATACCATAAATCAAATGGGCTTGACAGACATCTATAGAACATTTCATCCACCAATCACAAAATACACATTTTTTTTCACTTCCACATGGAATGTTTTCGAAGATTGACCACATAATAGGACACAAAACAAGCCTTTACAAATTCAAAGGTATGAAACTATATCTAGCATCTTTTCTGACCACAGTAGAATCAAACTTAAAATCAACTACAGAAATAGCCCTTAAAAATACACAAACACATGGAAACTAAACAACCTACTCCTGAATGATTTCACAACCACTGAAGAAATTAAAACTGAAATAAAAAGATTCATTGAAACCAATAATAATGAACAAATGAGTTTTTATAACATATAGGACACAGAAAAAGCAGTCATAAAAGGGAAGTTCATAGCAATTAGTGTCCAGAATTAAAAACCAAGAAGGTGGCAAATAGACAACCAAATGACACATCTCAGGGAACTGAAAAAGCAGCAGCAACCAAAAAAACAAAAAACAAAAAAACCAAAACACCAGGAGAAAAGAAATAATAAAGATTGGAGCAAAAATAAGTGAAATAGAGAATAAAAGAACTATACAGAAAATAAATAAAACTAAAAGCTGGTTCTTTGAAAACATAAACAAAATTGACACACCATTAGCTAGATTAATCAAGAAGAACAGAGAAAGGAGCTAGATAAATAAAATCAGCATGAAAGAAGCAATATTATAACAGACATAACAGAAATACAAAAGATCATGAAAGAATACTATGAGTAATTAAATGCCAATAAACAAGAAAATCTAGGTGAGATGGACAAATTTCTGGACACATATAACTTACTAAGATTTAATCTGTCAGAAATTGAAAGCCATAACAGACCAATAATAAGCAATGAGATTAAATCAGTAATAAATAGTCTCTCTACAAAGAAAAGTCCAGGCCCTGATGGCTTCATTTCTAAATTCTACAAAACTTTTTTTTTTTTTTTTTTTTTTTTTTTTTCTTTTTTTGGAGAGGTTTTTGCTATAGGGCGCGTGCGCTCGCCAGACAGACAGAGAGAGACAGAGAGATAGAAAGCAGGAAATCACCCCCCAGGGGGGATGGCCACGCCGCAATCCCTTCTCCTCCATTCTCCTCTCGGGATCCTGGGCACGCACGCACACGCGCCCGGCGTGAGTTTAAGCCGCCGGGTCCGGGACTCGAACCGCGGTCGACTACGTGGGAGTCCAGCGACATAGCCATTACGCTAACTGCTGGTCCCAATTCTACAAAACTTTTAAAGAAGAACTAATACTATTCTCCTCAAACTATTTCTAAAGATCCAAAGGAAGGAACTCTCCAATTCATTCTATGAAGCCTCCATCATTTCTCTTAAAAAACAAACAAAGAAAAAGGATTGATATTTGATGCTAAGTTCCCTATGTAGTAACATCCTTGTTTTCTTTGTAGAAATTAAGGTCAAAAAAGCTGAATTAGGAATAATCTACACTTGGTGGCTCACTGTCATCATTGGTTAAAGTAGGTCTGCTATATTTTATTTATTTCTACTTGAGATTCTATTTAAATTCCACTTCCTTCCCATACATACCCACAGAAATGGGTGTGTGTGTGTGTGTGTGTGTGTGTGTGTATTCATGTCCATAAGACGTTTTTGGAGTGCATATAGATTTTTACTTTAAATGATAAGAATGCTATAGATTTAATTTTTTAATTCAATATCACATTTTAAAGATCTATCCATTCTGCTATACATATGTAAAGCTTGCAGATTCGACCAATAGATTGTGTATAGCATTCTTCTATGGTTTCGGTATTTCATACCCTCCATAATTCATGTTCAAACTTAATCCTCATTGTCCAACCATGGTAGTACATGCTAGATGCTGTTGCTCTGCACACTGAGTCCATATAGAATGCCCCGGTTTCATTCCCAGGCCACACTGATAAACCGGGCACAATGGCACGTGTTTGTGATCCCAGATATCTGGGAGGCTGATGCAGGAGGATCATTACATAGAGCAATACTGTATAAAAACATCATGTGCATGCATGCACACAGAGAGAAAACTTAATCTCCAGTGCAACAGTGCTGGGAAGTAGGATCTAGCAGGAGATGTTTAGGTTGTGAAGGTTTTATCCTCATGAACAAATTAACATTACAAAAAGGGTTTGAAGGTATTGATTCACTCTCTTTTGTCATGTGAAGAACAGTGTTCCTCCTTTCCAGAGTAGGTAGTGTTTCCTCCTTTCCAGGGTAGACAGTATTCAAGGTGCCATCTTGAAAATGAACATGGGGTCCTTACCAGACACCAAACCTACTAGTGCCTTGATCTTGGACTTCTCAGCTCCCAGAACTATGAGAAATAATTTACTTTTTGTTATAAATGACCAAGTCTTGAGTACTATTTTTATAGTGGCATAAAACATTATTAAGACACATTCCATATATAAATCTACCATACTTTACTTATCCCTCCCTCATGATTGACACCTAGGCTATCTTCAGATTATTTAAATAATCAAATTAAAATAAATAAAGTTCAATAAAAAAAGAATAATTCTTTTATCGATTTATTAATTTGACCAGAAAGGGACAGAGTGAGAGAGAGAGAGGGAAGCGAGAAAGCAAGCCACCAGGACCAGAACTCAAACCGCGGTGGGCCATGTGGGAGTCCAGCACCCTTAACCACCATGCCACCTGCCAGCCCCAATCTTTTTGGGCACCAAAATAAATTCGAGATCAAGATTACATTCATCACCTTGCTTATATAAACTCCTTACTCTGTGAGTAATTGTGTTGGTGTTTTGGATCCCCTGATCTTAGTTCAGATCCTTTAGGTAACAGGCCTCAAAAGGAATAGGTAATTTCCCTTGCTCTAGAGTACTCTTACGCTGGTAAAGGATAGCAAGCCCTTTGGAGGAAGGATTGAGGATGTATTTATTGTATATATTTAAAGTAGAATCTCTGTGTCCTACTCAAGGGGATGAAGCGCCCCATTGAAATAATGAGTCCAAGATCTGTCTCTGGGCACTGGGTAAGGGATTGTGATTTTTTACTGTGGTAACTGACATCAGCTTTCTGCTTTCCACTGTTTGATTTTATGTGATTAGCCCAATTAAGCAACACTTTTTAGTCAACTGCCTATTTATCTCATCCTTAAGTCTGCTATCCATTGCCATTGATCTCTGCATAGCAAAGTTACCTTAGTGTCACTCTGACTTTCACAGTAATTATGTCTACCTAACCTCTGATAGTTCAGTGTCACCATTGGCCACTACTACTCTGGAAACCTATCATTTTTATTGACAAAAGCGAGTCCAAATCAGCCTCTTATTAACCACTCTCATCTGTCACAAATATCTCCTCAGAATCTCTGAAATAGTGGTGTCCCTAACATGACTGTAACTCTTTTTTTTCTTTAGTAAGAGGGGTTTCTTCTCAATCCTTCAGGGAACTTGGTCCAACTGCTAGGTTCTCTAGTCTCATTTTAACCAGCCCATTCTAATATTTCCAATGCTCTGAGCCCTGTCGTTTTTTCTCAATAATCTCCCAAGACTGTTCCAATATTTTGACTTTATTTTTTCAATAATTATAATGATCAGATTTTCAAGGGAGTCATCCTATTAGTATGTTAGGGCAGGTTCCAGCTGGTCCTGACAGAGTAATAAATGCTGTATCAAAAAAGTGTGCCCTCATTTCGATAAACATTTCCTCATCCATTCACATACTGCACTCCTGCTAATTCAATACCCTCAGAATCGATGTCCAGAGATACTCACCCACTTGCGGCCACCTATTAGCCAGATTTCCCATTTCTTCTGCTGAGTAAACTCCTCTGAAAATATTGTAAAGGCAATGAATACTGGATTCATCAGAGAAAGGTATACAGATACTCGGAATTTTCTTCTGAAGTCTGGAAGGCTAGAGGACTTATCTGTTGGCTCCTGTTCTCCATTACTGAGGACTTGCCTGAAGGCATAAATTTCTTTGTTCTTCCAAGCTGTGCATCCAACAGGCAGTGAATGCTCAAGGGAAGGCCTTGAGTCAGAAAACTGAAAGATCTGCAATATAAGCATGCTATAGAACTCTGCAAGTTCATGGCGAATCTGAACTGGTAAGGAACTGTGCATTGCAAAAGGACCTGAAAGACAAGGTGGGTTGGGGCCAGCCCCACGGCCTGGTGGTTAAGGGAACTTGATCCTACCTGGCCAATCTAATCTCAGCCCTGGTGGCTTGAAAAACACACAGGGTGCCTGTACTTGTGTGTCTAAAACTTCAACAGGATGGAGAAGCAGAGGAGAGGGGATTGCGGCACGGCCATGCCCCCTGGGGGATTATTTCACCTCCTTCTCCTTCTCCCACTCTCTCTGCCTCTCTGTCTCTCCTAGGAGAGTGCATATTCATCCCGGCAATTAAAAAAAACAAAAAAGAGCTTCAAAGCAAGGATCAAAAGACATCTATTGCCCAGGGTTTATTTTGTTTGTTTGTTTTTTGCCCTAGGGCACATAAGCACACAGGAGAGAGACAGAGAGAGGGAAAGTGAGTAATCATCCCCCCAAGGGGTATGGTCATGCCAAAAATCCCTTCTCTATTCTCCTCTTGGGATTTTGGGTATGCACGCACATACACCAGAGGTGATTTTCAAGGAGCCAGATTCAGGACTTGAGCTGCAATCAGCCATGTGGGCGTCCAGTACCTTAACCACTATGCCATCTGCTGGGCCCAACACATGGCTTATTTTTATATTACTATTGTAACAATTTTTTGTTTAGGAATTGTTTGCAAATTTTTATTTCTAATCTTCTCATTTTAATTCTTTTTTTTTTTTTTGAGAGATTTTTGCTATAGGGTGCGTGTGCTCGCCAGAAAGACAAAGAGAGACAGAAAGATAGAAAGTGAGAAATCACCCCTCAGGGGGGATGGCCATGCTGCAATCCCTTCTCTTCCATTCTCCTCTCAGTATCCTGGGCACGCATGCACACACACCTAGTGTGAGTTTTCACCACCGGGTCCAGGACTGGAACTGTCGTCTACTACATGGGAGTCCAGCAACATAGCCATTATGCTAACTGCTGGTCCTTCATTTTAATTCTTTATTCCCAATCCCCTCATTCCTAATCTAAGAAAATTAGAACTTTTCTAATAAAGTCTAATCTTAAAACCAGTAGGTTTTAGGATGTCGGCCAACAGTTTTCCATAGGTCTCTCAAATTTCTGTACACCTTGAAAACAGAGTCACTACATTTTTTGTATGAAATTTTCTTTTAAAGGATGATTGTACAGCAAAGAGCTTTGGGAAATAAAACTACGTAGTGTCTCCTTGTGGAGCAAGAAAAAGATTTAAATTTCCTAACCTTAAGATCCCTTTCTTATAAAACAACCCAATGCAAGTATAGGCATTGTCTAGCTCTTTTTGCATTCTCTAATGGGAACTGAGGCTCAGAGAATGGGCTCACGAAAATGCTTTTGTTCTAGCTACTGTTATTGTTGTTTTTAATAAAGGCCTTTGTCTATGACTCAGAAGGCTTGTGTCTTCTACCAACATTCACGAAACTATGGCAGACTAACATGAAATTAAAGTAGAGTAAAATCTCAGATCCTTCACAGTTCTTTATACTAGTTATACTTTTGTGTGTGTGTAGAACATATGATTTTCAGAAATGGATTACTGACCTCAAGTAGAAAATGCCTTTGTGAAGGAACTTGTGTATCAAGTAAAGAAGACTGACCTGGCTGTGTTATTCTACTGATGAATGATTTCGTGAATCAGTATTAAACAATATATATAAAATTACGTGCTTGTGGCAGTACTTTAGAAAGAAGTAAAATATTTATTAATAAAGTACTTTTGTTTTAAAATGCAAGCACTTAAAATAGTTTTTATAAACTAAAAAGTTTAAAATTGTTTATTTTTTAATTAATTAATTTATTTATTTTAATTTGACCAGAGAGAAACAGAGAGAGAGAGAGAGAGAGAAAGGGAAAGTGAGAAAGCAAGCCACCAGGCCTGGGACTCAAACTGTGGTCAGTCATGTGGGAGTCCAGCACCCTTAACCACCACGCCACCTACTGGCCCCTAAAATTGTTAAATTTTATGCTCCCACAAGGGAATTAGTAGCAACATATTAATATTATTATTATTAATAATAATAATAATGGTAATTTAAAAGTGATAATAGCTTTCCTAGCATATTTTTTCAGTTTCATATTAGATTAAAACTATCACAGTATTAATAAACATTTTGCTTAAAGATTCTGAAATAAAGACTGCTCATTATTAGGATATGTATGAAAGCAATCCCCATATTTCATTATTACATATCAGTGAGGCTAATTTCTATCTGTACATAATTTTGGGTGAGTTCCTGGTTTAATAAAATCTACGCATATTTATGTTTGGATTTCTCAAGTATACAGGTCTTCATTTTTATTTATTTATTTTGCCATAGAGTGTGTATGCTCACCAGAGAAAGAGAAAGAAAGACGGAGAAGGAAAGTGAGAAATCACCCTCTGGGGGGCACAGGCCACACAACAATCCCTTCTCCTCCATTCTTCTCCTGGGATTTTGAGCACATATGCACACGTATCTTATGTGATTTTCAACCTGCCAGGTCCAGAACCCAAACCAAGGTCAGCCATCTGGGAGTCCAGCACCTTCACCACACCACTTGCTGGCCCCCTTACCTTCATTTTAAAAGGAGCTTAACCAGAAGAAATTATTTCCCCAGACTCCCAAAAAAATCTTTCTGGAGCTTTGATACTTCATCATTTGAAAGGGCATTACTTTGAAAATCACTATGTCATGTACAATTTTTTTTTTTGGGGGGGGGGTTTGGAGAGGTTTTTGCTATAGTGTGTGTGTGCTCACCAGGCAGACAGAGACAGAGAGACAGAAAGGGGGAAATCATCCCCCAGGGGGGATGGCCATGCCGCAATCCCTTCTCCTCCATTCTCCTCTCGGGATCTTGGGCACGCACGCGCACGCGTCCAGCGTAAGTTTTAAGCCACCGGGTCCAGGACTCCAACAGCAGTTGACTGCATGGGAGTTCAGCGACATAGCCATTACACTAACTGTTGGTCCCAAATGTTTTAAATGTGTGCAGTTCAGGTAAGTCAGTGCAGTGATGCAAGTTAATGCTATTGAATGTAGCAGTATTCACATGTGAATATAAACAAAGTGTCTCTTGTTTTAGTTCTATTGAAGAAGTGCTAATTTGCTTGACTATAAACTCAATTTACCACTAGCTTCCAATTCAACAGTAAACGGCAAGCCAGAAAAAAAAAAATTGCTGTAGAATAATAAAAATTTAAGAAGGCTTAAGAAAAATAAATTATCTTAATATTAACAATCAATATAGGAAATAAAATGTGCATATTGATCAAATATGAATAAATTTTGAACATACAAATTCTACTACTTACATTAAAAAAATCATTAATAATAGATTATGAAATAAAAGTAAGTCTAATATATTATGCAGATTTTGTTTAGCATTGTGCATATTTTGATTCTTATGGTTTCATTTAGGAAGACATGTATAATCAATGTGATCCCAAACTCTGAGGTATGTTGACAAATATTTACTTGTGTTATATCTGTGTTGTTTTATATAGACGTTTAAAAGTAAATATACACACACACACTGATTCTATTTATCTTATCAAATGAGGAATGTGTATAGTATCTCTTCCTTTCCAGAGATAAGGTGAATTAGAAGACATTTCTTTCTTTTTTTTTTTTTTTTTTTGGAGAGGATTTTTTTGCTATAGGGCGCGTGCACTCGTCAGAGAGACAGAGAGACAGAGAGATAGAAAGCGAGAAATCACCCTCCAGGGGAGATGGCCACGCCGCAATCCCTTCTCCTCCATTCTCCTCTCAGGATCTTGGGCATGCACGCACACGCGCCCGGCGTGAGTTTAAGCCACCAGGTCCGGGACTCGAACCGCGGTCGACTACGTGGGAGTCCAGCGACATAGCCATTATGCTAACTGCTGGTCCCAAGAAGACATTTCAATAAAATGTTTCTTTGAATTTCTTTTAATTATCTTCTTTTCTAACATTTTGCACTAGAGCCTCAAGGTTATTTCTTCTGTAGATCAATCTTTCACTCATTTTAATATTTGAGGTGGCCTTTTTAATCTAAGAGAAGAAGCTGCACATTGTAATTTTAGTGTCTCACATGCATTAAGTAGCATCAGTCACCTGTATAATTAACATTTCTTAACCAGTAATGTACGGCAAGATAAGTAATTGAAATATTTAGTGGTATTGATTTCTAAGCTTTCTTTCTTTCACATGTGTGTGATTTAAAATGTACAAAGGCTCAGTCATGGTAGAACACACTGAATTCTGTGACCATGTGGGAGCTCCAGGTTCCATTTCTGGCCTATGCTCAAAGAAAAAGTCAGGCATCACCCACAGGACTAAAACACTCCACACACACACACACACACGTGCGCGCACGCACACACAATCAATAAATAAAAGGCAAAATAAAATAAGGGCCCAAATATTAAGTTTTTGCAAGCTATTGCATTTTCTGTGTGATTGCATTTAAGCATGATGTCTGAGAGAATCATCCTATTTTGGCATGTGGTGATCTGTTCTTCCTATTCGTGTGTTGCTCTACTCTATGATTATGCTATAGTACGTTTTTCCACTTAATGTGGATCGTCACTTGGGTTGTTTTCAATTTGTGACTATTCTAAATAAAGCTGCTGTGTGTATTCTGGTTCCTGTCCTTTAATGGGTACAATCACTACTTACTCTAGGTGTATACCCATTAGTGGAACTGTTAGGTTGGCAGGTTGGCAGTAGGGTTTACTTATTGTCAGAAAAAATTGTAAGAAATGGACACACAAAAAAAAAAACCCTGATAGATTTCTTGTTCAGATCATGCATATGAGTTGTCTCAACATTTCATTAGCACTGGAGTATTTTATAACTTCATAAATTATAAAAATGTGATGATAATGCAAATGACTCCTGTCCATAGAAATGAAAATGAGTTGTGTATCTAGGGGAACATAATTGGTTCTTGCCTTAAGAATAGACCTGCTTTGTATTTCTTTGTAAATTCTTTTTAGAATTTCTTATTTTCTATATGTACCTGTTTTGTGGAATTTTTTGAACTGGTTGTAATATCCTAATATCTTAATGATTTCTTTTTCTTTATTGATCGGTCAACTTAAAATGTCTTTGTTTTGTATGTTATGACAACCTTTTAATTTTTTTTTTAAGGTTTTTGCCATAAGGCACATGCACTTGCCAGAGAGAGACAGAGAAAAGGAAAGTAAAAAATCACCCCCCCCCCAGAGGGGATAGCCATGCCGCAATCCTTTCTCCTCCATTCTCCTCTCAGGATTTTGGGCACGCATGCACAACCTGGTGTGATTTTCAAGCCATGAGGTCTGTGACTCAAACCATGGTCAGCCATGTGGGAGTCTAGCACCTTAACCACCATGCCATCTGTTTGTCCAAGAGCCATGATTTTATCTACCTATAGCTACAGACCTCTAGAAGCTATTCCTGTCTTTATTTATTTATTTCTTTATTATTTGCCAGACAGCACATGTGCTCACCAGAGACAGAGAGAGCAAAAGCAAAGTACCCCCTCACACACATTGGGCATGGTCACGCCACAATCCCTTCTCTTCCATTTCTCCCTCCATTTGAGATTTTGGACAGGCACACACAACACATCTGACATGTTTCTCAAGCTGCCAGGTTCAGGACTAGATCCCCTGTGATCAGCCATGTGAGATCCATCTTCCTTAACCACCAGAATACATAGGCTGGCTCTAGAACATTTTCTCTATCAGATACTGTCAAATAGTTATCTAAGTTGGTTTTAGTAATTTATACTCGTACTAGCAATGTACAAATGTTCTAATTGCTCCACATTCCATGGACATATATTCTATCAAAGACAGTCATTTCGTTCATGATTATTTTGCTTATTCTAGGCCCTTTTAATGACCATATAATTTATGGGGACCAGCAGGTGGCGTGGTGGTTAAGGCGCTGGACACTCCCACATGGGCAACCACGGTTCGAATACTGGACCTGGTAGCTTGCTTTCTCACTTTCCCCCTCTCTCTGTGTAACTCTCTCTGGTCAAATTAAAAGAAATGAATGAATAAATAAAATTAAATAAATAATTTTTAAACAATGACCATATAATTTATAATCTCTTTCAACAGAAATATTTGCATGATGTTTAATTGGTATTACATAGAATCTATAGATGAATTTGGGGAGAGTAAACATCCTAGAAATACCAAGTCTTCTGGGCCAGAAGGTGACATGGAGGTTAAGGTGCTGGATCTCATAAGGCTGCCTGTATGGTTCCAGTCTCATACTGGGCAGTTTGAAAGTTGTGCTAGTGCTTGTGTGTCCAAAATCCAGAGAGGAGACTGGAGAAGGAATTGTGGGGTGGCCATTGATCCTGGGGTTGATTTCTCTCTCTCTCTCTCTCTCTCTCTCTCTCTCTCTCTCTCATGAGTGGATGTGCCCGTTAGCAAAAACAAAACAAAACAAAGCAAGTCTTCTAATTCACAAACTTAGTACCTTTCTCAAATAATTTATTTCCTAGTTTCTCTCAATCATATTTTACAGTTTTCTGTATAGTTTTGTATCTTTTAAGATATTTCTTCCTAAACAAATGTTTTCTAATCTATTGAAAATAGTATATTTTGGAGGGTCAGCAAATGGCAAGGTAGTTAAGGCACTGGGCTTCCACATGACCAACCAAGGTGCAAGTCCAGGATCTGGCAGCTTGAAAATCATGCTGGGTGAGTCTGCATGCATGCCTAAAATTCCGAGAAGAGAATGGGGGGAGAATACATTGTGGAGCAGCCACCACCCCTGGTTTTCTCTCTATCTCTATGGCTCTATTTCTCTCCAGCAAGTACACATGCCCTATGGCAAAAACCTTAAAAAAAAAAGCATTTTGTTTTAAATTTAATTTTTTTCTTTCATGTAAAAATACAATTGATATTTATATGTTAACATGTATCTACTGACTTAAGTAATTTCATCTATTAATTCTAGCAGTTTGTAAATATTTCTAGATGTTTTGTGTATATAGTCCTTACACCTATAATTAATGATTTTATTTATTTATTTATTTATTTATTTATTTATTTATTATTTTTACTTTAAAAAAAAACTCCTTGTAACTCTTATGTTTTTAATGTATTACACTGGCTAAGATCTACAATATAATAAGTGATTTATTACCAAATTAATGGAGAAATAACTCAGTATTTCATGCCCGTTATATTAACTGTTGGATTCCTTTTCTTTTTCTTTTTCTTTTTTTTATTTTTTGAGGTTTTTTTTGCTATAGGGCGTGTGCACTCGCCAGACAGACAGAGAGAGACAGAGAGACAGAAAGCGGGAAATCACCCCCCACGGGGAATGGCCACACCGCAATCCCTTCTCCTCCATTCTCCTCTCGGGATCTTGGGCACACACGCACACGCGCCCGGCATGAGTTTAAGCCACCGGGTCCGGGACTCGAACCGTGGTCGACTACATGGGAGTCC
The DNA here is from genome assembly GCA_026018925.1 of Tupaia tana. Lineage (NCBI taxonomy): Eukaryota > Metazoa > Chordata > Mammalia > Scandentia > Tupaiidae > Tupaia > Tupaia tana. The sequence goes on along the minus strand of JAKSZU010000009.1, from coordinate 67,013,722 downwards.
AGCGACATAACCATTATGCTAACTGCTGGTCCCTAGGTGTTCTTTATTTAGATTAAGAAACGTTAAGAAAAATAAGATCTTATTTAGATTAAAAAACTTCATTCTGGAAGCCGGCAGAGGGCACAGCAGTTATTTCATTGGACTCCCACATGGTCAACCACAGATCAGCTCCTGGATCTGGTGGCTTGAAACTCATGCCAGGTGTAGGTGCATATGTGCCCAAGATCCCAGGAGGAGAAAGGATTGTTGCATGGCCATTCCGCCGGGAGGTGATTTCTTACTTTCCCTCTCACTGTCTCTGTCCGTATCTCTCTGTCTCTTTCCCCACCCCCACCCCGGTGAGCTCACATGCCCTAAGGCAAAAAAACTCTTTATAAAAACTTAAAAATTTCATTCAGTTCCTAACTTACCAATTTAAAAAATCATGATGACCCACCCAATGGCAAAAAAAAATTTAAAAAAATCATGAAGAGGTGTTCAATTTTACAAATTGATTTTATTTGTTCTGTTAAGGTAATCCTATTATTTTTCTAGTTATGGAGAATTTACTTATCTTCAAATTGTTAAACCTATTTCACATCGCTAAATAAACCATACTGATTTATTAGATTTTACCTTCTTTACATCATTTCATTTAAACTTGCTGGTTTTGATTTACTATTGTTATAAGTGCAGTCATTAAAATTATTAACACAGGGACCAGCAGATAGCATAATGGTTCCCTCACTGACTCCTACATAGTCGGCAGTGGTTCAAGTCCCAGACCCAGTGGCTTCAAACTCACATCAGGGTCATGTGCATGCATGCCCAAAATCTTAAGAGGAGAATAGAGAAGGGATTGTGGCATGACTATTCCCCAGGGGAGGGATTTGTCATTTTCTCTCTGTCTCCCTCTGTCTCTCCAGTAAGTATATGCACCCTGTAGCAAAAAATTTCTCTGCCAAAAATAAAAAAGAAGAAAAAATTATTAGCATATAATTCTTCTTTTTTTGTAATATCTAATCAAAATCTTTGCTAATTAACACTGTGATATTTTCCTTGGCCAAGGCTATTTAAAGATATGTAGTTAAGTTACCAAATGCTTAGAGATTTACAGTAGTTTGAGTATATACAAATAAGTTCTATCCTTTGATATTAGTAGAAATTTGCTTTTCAGTTGAGCTTATTTTATTAAATGTTTCACGTATTTTTGAAAATAGTATTTAATTTGCCAGCTTTTGGTGAGTTCTATGAGTCTTCCTGGTAGGTTATTGAATATAAAGTAGGTCTTGGAGAACTATAAACTAGCAATTGCTATCAAAACCCTTTTAAAAAGTGTTTGGAGCCAGCCTGTGACCTGATTGTTAAGGCATCTGGATTTGACTGCATGGTTTGAGTCCTGGACCTGGAGACTTGAAAAACATGCCAGGCACATGTGAATGTAAGCCCAAAATCCTGAAAGGAGGAAGAGATAGAGAAGAAAGAATTATGATGTGACCATGCACCATGGGGAGGGTGCTTTGTCGTTCCCTCTCTATCTTTCTGTTTCTCTCCAGCAAATACCTACACCCTCTGGCAAAGTTTTTAAAAAATTGATTATGGTTATACATATATACATATATGTGTGTGTGTATATATATATATACAAATATATATATGTATATATGTATATATATATGTATGTATATATATATATATATATACACACACATATATATATATGTATGTATACACACACACACGGAGAAAGAGAGCATGCAAAATTTGAAATGTTAACAGTTTTAAATGTATAATGCCATAGCATTAATTACATTTACAATGTTGTATATCTATCACCACTATCTATTTTCATATCGATTTATCATCAAAAACAGAAAAACTGTAAGGAAAAAGTAGTAGCTCTCCCCTCCGTCTCTCCTTAGGTTCTGGTAATCCCTACTACACTTCCTGTCTTTATGAATTTGCCTACCCTAGATATTTTATAAATGCAGAATCATACAATATTTGTCCTTTTGTACCTGGCTTATTTGAGTTTTCAAAGCTCATCCATGTCGCAACATGTGTAACTCCTTTATCCTGGATATGCAATCTCTTGTTTGTCGTTCATCAGTTGATGGACACTTGGGATGTCTCCACCTTTCAGATATTATGAACAATACTTCAGTAAACATTGGCGTTCATGTATCTGCTTATCTCTGCTTTCAGTACTTCTGCATATATAGTTACAAGTGGAATTGTCACATCCTATGGTAATCTGTGTTTAACTTTTGGAGAAATGTTAGGTTTTCCATAGTAGATGCATGACTTTATATTTCCACAAGCAATAAGTGAGGATTTTAATTTCTCTACATCCTCATCAACACTTGATATTTTCTGATTTTTTTTTGTTTCTTATATTATAGCTACCAGGAGGTATAAAAAGGTATCTCATTGATTTTTATTTTAATTTCCCTTATGACTAATGATGTGATGATTCTTTTTATGAGCTTATCAGCCATATATATATATATATCTTCTTTAGAGATACATGTCTTTTTTTCATTTTTTTTAGCTTTTTTTTTGCCTTAGGGCATGTGTGCTTGCCAGAGAGAGAGAGAGAGAGAGAGAGAGAAGGAAAGTGAGAAATCACTCTCCAGGAAGGATGTCCACACTACAATCCCTTCTTCTCCATTCTCCTGGGATCTTGGGCACACATGCACATGTGCCCATTGTGATTTTCTTTCTTTTTTTCTTTTTCTTTCTTCTTTCTTTCTTTTTATTATTTTTTTTAGAGGTTTTTGCTATAGGGTGCCTGTGTTTACCAGAAAGACAGAGAGACAGAAAACAAAGAAATCACCCCCGAGAGAGGATAGCCCTGCCACAATCCCTTCTCCTCCATTTGGGCACACATACACACACACACGCTCCTGGTATAAGTGTTAAGCTGCCAGGTTCGGGACATAAACCACGGTCAACTACATGGGAATCTAGTGATGTAACCATCACACTGTCTGCTGGCCCTCCATCATGATTTTCAAGTCACCAGGTCTGTGACTTGAACCCTGGTCAGCTATGTGGGAGTCCAGCAACATAACTGCTATGCCTTCTGCTGGCCTCATTATGTCTTTTCAAATATCTTTCACATTAAATTTTTTTCCCTTTTATTTTTACAGTAGGGAGTGCATGTGTATGCGTAAGAGAGAGAAAAAAAGAGAGGTCTTGTGAGAAAGCACCCTCAACAAGGTTCTGTCATGCCACAATTCCCTGTTCCCAGCCTCCAAATTCCTTAAGATACTGAATACCCAGGCACATGCCTCACATGTTTTTCAGACCAACCTACAATAAGAAACGTGGTCACCATATGGCTTCCAGCGCTATGGGGCACTAGCATCATTGCTACACCATAGAAGCTGGACCTGACCTTTTTTTTTTTTTAAGAATTGCTCTATTTAACTTTATTTATTTATTTTATTTTGACCAGGGAGGGACAGAGTGAGAGCAAGAGAAAGGGAAAGTGAGAAAGCAAGTCTCCAGATCCAGGACTTGAACTGTGGTCGCTCATGTGAGAGTTCAGCGCCCTTAACCACTACTCCACCTGCAAGCCCCTGCCTGACCATTTTTAATTGGGTTGTTTGTCTTTTGGTTGTGGAGTTATAGGAGTGCTTTATATAGTGTGGACACTAGCCCCGTATTACATATGTGATTTTAATACATTTTCTTCCATTCTTTAGATTATCTTTTCACTTTCGTGATAGTATTCTTTGATGCACAGAAGTTTTTTATTTTGGTAAACTCCAATTCATTTTTTTTCTTTTGTTCCTCACACTTTTAGTATAATACAAAATGATATATTATATGGATCGATTTTGTGTGGGAGCACCCTTGCGTTCCTGGAATAAATTCCTCTCAGTCATGGTGTAGAGTACATATTAACAACTTACTTTCAGAAGCATATACGTAACTCCGTTTCTATACAGCTTGTCCCCTTTCCTCAATGTTGTTATTTTCACAAATTACATGAGCATACATTGTATAACCATTCATGTATATTAGTAGTAGTAGTTTCATACATCTGTCTTTTTAATTTAATAGGAAGTAAAAGGTGGAGTCACAAACCAAAAGCACAATAATTTCAGCATTTTATTTATTTAAGTGGTTACCTTTACCAGAGATCTTAATGTCTTCATATAGTTTTACAGTTACCATCTCTTGTCCTTTCATTTCAGCCTGAAAGAATTAAGATTTCTTGGAGAACAGGTCTACTATTGATGAATGAATGCCCTCACTGTTTATATGAGAATATCTAGGGAACCAGCAGTTAGCGTAATGGCTATGTCGCTGGATTCCCATGTAGTCGACCGCGGTTCGCATCCCGGACCCAGTGGCTTAAAACTCACGCCGGGCGCGTGTGCGTGCGTGCCCAAGATCCCGAGAGGATAATGGAGAAGGGATTGCGGCGTGACCATCCCCCCGGGGGGTGATTTCTCACTTTCTGTCTCTATGTCTGTCTGTCTGGTGAGTGCACATGCCCTATAGTGAAAACCTCTCAAAAAAAAAAGAATATCTAAATATCTAAATTTCTCCTTCTTTTTTTGAAGAATAATTTCACAAGACATAATATTCTGAGTTGTCACATATGTTTGTTTGGCTTTCAGCACTTTCACTATCCCATATTCCATTCTGTTCCAGACTCAATGGTTTGTGATGAAAGATCACCCTTTTAATCTTATTGAGGACCCTTGAACAGAATGAGTCACTTAATGTTTACTGTTTTCATCATTTTCTCTTTGGCATTAGAAAGCCTGATTATAATGTGTTTTGGTGCAAAACTTATCGAGTTGATCTTGCTTGGAATTCATTCAGCTTTTTGGTTGTGAAGGTTCAAGTCTTTCATTCATATTTGATATATTTTGGTCATTAATTCTTCAAGTATTCTCTTGGTCCTTTTCTTTCTCTCTTCCTTCTGAGACTCCAATAGGTTATATGTTACCATATTTTACATTGTCCCATAGAAATGTTAGGCTCTGTTCATTTTTCTCCTTTTTTCGTATCTGACTTTCAGACTGGGTAATTTTAATTATCCTCTTTTTCCAGTTCATTCTTTCTTCCGTCTGCTAAAATATAATAACAATTATTCTAGTGAACTTTTAATTGGAATTATCTTTTTCAACTACAGAATCTCAATTTCAATCTCTTTATTATTATATTTTATGTGTTCATTCATCATTTCTCTGATTTCCTTTAGTTCTTTGTCTATTGTTTGTGTCTGTGAGCATATTTAGGACAGTTACTTTAAAATCTTATATTAGTAAGTGCTACATCTGGGGTTATGCAGGAATGTAATCTGTTATTTATTTTTTTCCTATACATGAGACATACCTTCTTATTTCTTTTTGTGGTATGTAATTTTTTTCCCAAGAACTTAGTTAAACATATTTAGTTTATTGGACCTCCAACTTAGAAGGGAATATTTACCTAGGAATTTCAAATTCTAATTTTTTTTTTTTTTTGGAGAGGTTTCTGCGTGCACTCGCCAGACAGATAGAGAGAGACAGATAGACAGAAAGCAAGAAATCACCCCCCAGGGAGGATGGCCACGCCGCAATCCCTTCTCCTTCGTTCTCCTCTCGAGATCTTGGGCACACACACACACGTGCCCGGCGTGAGTTTTAAGCCACCAGGTCTGGGACATGAAACGCGGTCGACTACGTGGGAGTCCAGCGACATAGCAATTACACTAACTGCTGGTCCCTCAAATTCTAATTTTAAAATACATTTTAATATACATGAGGTATGAGACCAGCAGTTAGCGTAATGGCTATGTCACTGGACTCCCACGTAGTCGATCGTGGTTCGAGTCCCGGACCCGGTGGCTTAAACTCACACCGGGTGTGTGTGCATGCATGCCCAAGATCCCGAGAGGAGAATGGAGGAGAGGGGATTGCGGCGTGGCCATCCCCCCTGGGGGGTGATTTCTCGCTTTCTATCTCTCTGTCTCTCTCTGTCTGTCTGGCGAGCACACACGCCCTATAGCAAAAAACCTCTCCAAAAAATATATATATATATACATGAGGTAAACCTCAAACATCTGCCTCAGGGAATATTAAGAAAATACGAATAAGCAGTAAAACTGAGAGACAGAGCTGGGTCTGTGGTGTTACAATAATGTGCTGGTCAAAGGAAAATGAATCCACATGGTGACTGCAGTTCAAATCCTTGACCCAGTCAGCCTGAAACATGCTGGGCGCATGAGTAAGTGCCCAGGATTCAACAGGCTGGAAGACTAGAGAAGGGGGACTGCAGTATAACCAGACCCTGTGGAGGATGCTCATCTCTCTCCCTGTCTTTCTCTCTCTCTATGTCTCTTTCTCTCACTCACACATGCAAAAGAATGTGCTCTATCATAAAGGAAAAAAAAAAAAAAAAACATTTAGAAAGCAAAGAACTGAGAGGCAAGTGACCTAAGTTCTAGTAACTGAATTCTTTCTAACTAATTCCATGAATCCCTCCATGTATCTAATTCTCAATTTTATTATTTATTACATGAAAAAGATAGCATAACCTACATTTGAGACTTTTCTATCACATAAGATATTTCTAAAGCAACTGCATTAGTCAGCACTACGTTAGTGCAATGTAATAGAAATATAACTATAACTAGTTTAATACACATAATTGGGAATTCTGAAGTTGTAGCCATCACCATACATGGCTATGTTTTACAGACTAAAACAAAGAAACAAAATTACTGTCTATTAAGTATTTCTTTTCTTTGAACTGGATATGATCTTGGGGATTCGCATCACTATTGACAACATCACCCTTATAGTTAGTGTTTTCAGGAAATAGCTTTTTTTTTTTTTCATTATTGCCCATCAAAAGTCCCAGGAATACTTCTTAGTGAACCTTCTGGAATCTTACACTAATCCTTGTTATCATTTACAAATTTGAGAGCGATGGTCATTCTTATTCACTTCCCACACTAATGAAAACAAAGTAAAAGCTATCCAGCACCCTTAACAGATCAAGAAGGGACAGTTTAAGAAAGAAAACAATAGGAATGAAAAAAGAAAAAAATAAAGGAACTTGTTCTTCTGTTATCAAAAGTGTGGAATGAAACTTTGATTAAGATAAAAAATAATACATGAGGCCTATACAGTTGTATTGAGAACATATAGTATTTCACTGAATTTAATATCCATGGAATATCTTACATATCATTAAAAAAGGAAAAGTAAGTGCCAATTAAACAATGACTTACCTCTTAGAAATTTTATTTTATAATCATTGAAATTGATCTTTTATTCTTATTGAGACACTGAATTACATAGTTGATCATTCTACAGTACATCTGTGCCTTTTATATTTACACTTTTTCATTCAATGTTAAAGAGAAATATTTTTGAAGAAAATTTTGCAATGGCAATTACACTCAACATTTGTAATATCAGCAATCAGAAAACCTAACTTGACTATTAGAATCAAAATTTCAGTACCTGAGTGACATCATGACATCAGTAAGATTATGGCAACGATCTACTGACAAATGGTTGGGGTTTTTTTGTTGTTTTCTTTTTCTTTTCTTTTTTTCTTTTTTTGAGAGGGAGTTTTGGAATCCTAATAGCATATTGTGAAATCCTGGGAGTGCCCAAGACTGAGGAGAGCTGCTTTGAAAAGGTACATGCATCACACGTGGATGAAGACACATCCCAGTGGCAGGACGGCTGAACATGGGCCCAGTTACAGACTGGAAGTAGCCCCGACCCCCATAGTCTTTGTTCCAGCCACGTTTGGCCATAGTATCACTTGACTTGTGACTGCATCACTGCAGTCCTTGCATCCAGGATCCCATGTTCTTTTCCTCTGTATGTAGAGGAACTTCATTTACCTAGGGACCCAGGAGGAGCCACATTCATTCATGTCTTTGGTAACAGACCTGCTGACCTCAGACATAACTACAGATCCTGGGACCAGCAGTTAGTGTAATGGCTATGTTGCTAGACTCCCATGTAGTTGACCGTGGTTCACACCCCGGACCCGGTGTCTTAAAACTCATGCCGGGCGCGTGTGCGTGCATGCCCAAGATCCCGAGAGGAGAATGGAGGAGAAGGGATTGCAGTGTGGCCATCCCCACTGGGGGGTGATTTCTCGCTTTCTGTCTCTCTGTCTCTCTCTGGCTGGCTGGCAAACGCATGTGCCCACGAAAACCTCTCCAAAAAAAAAAGATATAACTACAGATCCTGAAACAGCCCTTTGATTTGGCTTCAGCCCTATTCTACCACATCCTCGGGTCAGTTTTGTGTGCCTAGAGAGCCAATGGGACATGTGCTCTTCCATGCCCCTTGGTGGCAGGCCTGCCAACCTCAGACCCTACTGTGGATCCAAAGCAGTCCAGTGATCCAACTCTAGTCATGCTCTCCTATAATGTGAGGTCTCTACTTTGGTCTGAGGATAATCTTACTCATGTATGGACTCAGCTACCACGCTGGAGACACACCATATCAATGGAATATGTGGATATATTTGCCATGTCTGGCTGGAAATTCAGAATTCCTAGTTATGTGTGTTAAACTAGTTACAAATATATTAGTGCTTCTGATTGTAATCCCACTTATCTTTATCCTCATTGTGGATCTTGAAATAGCCTTACGACATAGCTTCATCTCTGTTCTATCATAGTGCCAGAGGCACTCCAAACTTTCCAGGAACACAGCAGAGCCCATACACATTCATACTCACCAGTAATAGGCCTGCTGACCTGAAATCTGTCTTTGGACCCTGAAATAACCCTATGACCCAGCTTCATTCTCACTCCACTACAAACCCAGAAACAATCATGCCTTCCCAGGCCTCCCCTCCCAGGGGCCCACCTAGAGCCTGCCTAGGGCTTCAGAGAGACCCCTACCCAGGAACACAACAAGAGCCACATTCATCCACCTTGTTAATTATAGACCCACTATCTGTAGGCCTAACTGGAAACCTGGAGGCAGCTTCATGATCTGGTTCATAACCTACTTAGCCATGGTCCCTAACACAATGCCATTCAGAAGATCCAATGAGAACTAAGTCTACCAATGGGCCTTATTAACAGATCTGCCAGCCATGGACTCAGCTGTGGACCCAGAAACAACCATGTGACCCAGATCAAGCCCCACTCAACTGCCATTTTGGAGACAGTCTCCTAAGTTCAGATACCTAGCAGGAAATAATCATTACCTGCCAAAATCATTCTGTAAAGATCGAAGGAGATGTTTGCTTCTTCAAATGCATGGACACAAATGCAAGCCTACACAATCATGAAAATTCAAGAAAACATGACAACACCGAGGAAAATTCATAAAGCTCCAATTACTGAGGCTAAATTATTGAAGATTGATGTAATACTTGACAAATGATTCAAAATCATCTTAAAGCTCAATGAATTATAAGATAATACAAATAAAATACTAAACAAAATCAGGAAAATAATACGTGAGCAAACTAAGAAAATTAATAAAGAAATAGAAACCATAAAATGCACCTGAGTGTGTACACATACACAGAGGGCCAGCCCATGTCATGGTGTTTAAGTCAACTGGATCTCACATGACAAACTACATGGTTCAAGTCTCAGTCCAGGCAAAGCACAGTGAGATTGTGTGCATGCATACCCAAGATCCCAAAAGGAGAAGTGATGGAGGAGAAGGATTTGATTATAGTATAATCATCCCCCATCAAGGAGAGTTTTCTCACTTTCGCTATCTCACACTCTTTCTCTCTTTCTCTACAGCAAGTACATGCACTCTCTGGCAAATTAAAAAACAATACAGAAATCCTAGAGCTGAAGAATTCAATGACTGAACTAAAAAACTCAGTAAAGATCTTCAACAACAAATAAAATGCAGAAGATAGAATCAGTCAACAGAGAGACCGCACATTTGAAATTAGCCAGTTAGGATAAAAAGGAAACAAAAAAAGAATGAAAAGAGAAAAGAGAGCATATAAAATTCATATAACAACGTCAGGTGAACAATATGTGCAGTATGGGAATTCAAAAATGATATGAGGGAGATAAAGAATCAGAAAAAAATATGTATTCATAAAAATAATGGTTGGGGCCAGGTAATGGCGCAGGGGTAATGCAACCAAACCCACATGGGAGAGTCCTTAGTTTCTATCTCAGGACCTCCAATAACATGTTTCCAGGAATTTATCTATCTTTTTATCTACCAACTGACACAGTAGGTATATCATTGCATTAGACCCTGTTGGGAGTGCTTCTATCTCCCTTTCTCTCTCTGTATTTCTCTCTCATGAAAGACGTAAATAACTATCAAAAAAAAAAAACCCCAAAAATACCTCAAGCTAACTTTATACTCCAAGGGCAATAAAAAGAATAAATTAAGCCCAAAGTTAGCAGAAGAAAGGAAACAAAGAATAAAGCAGAAATAAATGAAACTGATGGGGAAAAAAATCATAGAAAAAAACACTTTTCTAAAAAATGAAGTCTCTTTAAAAATCAACAA